>CM034152.1:708601251-709070785 GCA_019776745.2 Taxus chinensis | reverse complement strand
GAAGTGGAAGCCCTAAACCATAATGGGTGAAAAAGAGAGACCCTCAACCAATTGTTGCTATGGGGAAGAAACACAGGCCCACCTGAAATACCACAACCTCTAATGAATTGACACGAGGTTCAAGAAAAATATTTCCCAAGTTCAAAGAAAATGGCTCATAACTCCTAGAAAAACATGTGGAAGCCTTCATCACCACCTGTGGTGCGCAAGGAGTTGAACACAAAAATGTGTCTGTCAAATAGTTCTTGGAATCCTTGTAAGACAAAACATTAGAATGGTTCTACCTCTTACCTGTTAGATCAATCACCTATTGGGACGATATCAGGACATGTTTCGAAGATAGATTTAAGTCCACTGAAGACTTCCAAGACCTCTTGGTATATTTCGTTTACATACGAGGAAAGAATCAAAAGTAAAGGCATGAGGGATTTTGAATCTAGATACAACAAGACTAGTTAAAAAGGACACCTTTCAAACCTATGCCCTTGGATGAAAATGTAAAAAGATTCTTCATAAATTCTTAACTACCTGAGGTTGGGTTAATTCTCAGAAGGTCTCAGCCTAGAACTCTAAAGGAAGATCAATATTTTTTCCGATTGAATTATAAGATAACTTCATCCTATCTAGAAAGGTCAAGAACCCTTCAAAGGGTAAGGCACTAACATCCCAAAGATGAGGGAACAAGATCCATTATTGTAGAAATTGGTAAACTGAAGTGATAATGTTGAAGAGGGAAGTTTCCTAATGAGGATCCCATGAAAGTCCCTAACAGAAATCAGATTTCAGGGGCACCCCAAAGGCTTGCATTAGAGGCTCCACCTGTCAATCCAATTTGTAAGACTAAAGAATATGAAGAAGGATTTGGATAAGAAAATGAAGACAATGATATCTTAAAGATTAAAGAAGTAGATAATAATACACAAATCAGATTCTATGAATATTCCAAAGGTGATGATAAAGATGCACCCAGTTTCTCATGTGTGTTATTCACCCGTTCTTAGTATAAAAAGGGAGCTTCTCTCTCCGCTGATGCAAAAAATACGAAGATCGAAGATCCTTCTATGGAAACTCTACAAACTAAAATAATCAGTCAGGGATCTCCACTTCCTCCCTCCATGGAGTCCATATTGGAGAAGCATGACCTTGTGGAAAGAAAGAGGGCATTGACTATTCTAAGTAAGTCTTTCGATGTTACTTCTAAACCCAACTTTTCTCCTAAGAAATCTAGTATTTTAGGATCCTTTAATGTACCTCCAAAGTAAATCAATCCTTATAAACTCGTTACCTCACCCAATAAAAGTTCTCCATCTTTTGAGGTAGCACTGTCTCCATGAATTAAAAATTCCACCTATCCCTGGGACATCAAGTTCAACCCACCCTAGCTCTATTTGATTGCATCGATCATGCACACAAAACAAAAAGTTCATATTTCAAAAGCTAAATATTTGCAAACACACCTGGAGAAATACGAGAGGTTATTCAATCTTATCAAGGGTGGTAGTCTAAATCCCAACACCAAAAATCCTAATCCTAAAGGGTCTACTACCAACACCACCTATGCCTCCTACTCAAAAAATTATTTCTTTAAGTGCGTAAAATACTAATAAGATTGATCTTTTCTATGTCTCTCTTATTGTTGGAAGATACCAGTTGAATAATTGCATAATATATTTAGGTGCTTCTAACAATGTAATGCCTATAGAGGTGGCTAATGCTCTTGGACTCACCTTGATGCAGACTAGTGGCTTGTGTTACTCAATGGAATCAAAATATGTCTCACTTGTGGGAAAATACCAATGATGTAGAGGTGGCTCTTTTCACTGAATTCCTGGATAAAAAGTTATCAATGACTATCTTGGTAGTGGACATTCCTAGATTTCATTTGGAATGTTGTTAGGTAAAAGATTCTATCTGAGACTTGCGAGGAAAAATCTAGATGAATTGATCTTCTACAACCATCCCGAGTTAAAAGGGATAAATGGATAAGTTGCTTCATGTGAAAAATGATGAAATACATAGTACAAAAGTCAAGAAATCCAGAAGCTAATATTCTATACCGAAATATATGGATGATGAATCATTTCATAACAATTGAAGATGAAGGAGGAGATTCCCACCTTGATAGGACCAAACATCCCTTTCCTAAGTGATATTGATCTTGAAGAAGTGTGGAGAAATTTTGAGTTATAAGGGGGTAGCCTTGAGTTTCATATGATGCGAGCCATGAAGAAGAGGAAGTAGTTCTTTGACAAATTTCAAGTGGAGAAATCAGTTGACATGTTTACACCATGATGAGGAGGTGTTCTCATTCCCATTTAGAGATGGAGGATTCTCTTGATCATGTCATACTATGAAGAAGACAAATTTGAGATTGTGACGAGTCTTTGAAATATTTGAAAGAAGAATATTTGGATAAGAAATGCTAAGAATTACAGAAGAAACATAATGGTCCTGATCTAAGTCTTGAACTCATGATTAAAGTCATGTATTTACAAGATAGGTGTGAATCAAATTATGAATTCCAACCAATTCAAAAATTAATTCAAAAATTGGTCATGATGATTCCTATCAATGTGAAAAATATGATGTTCCCCTAATATAACAATGATTATGGATGTGATGAAGAGATTGAAGTTTTCTCTTTTCCGTTTGAAGAAGAGGACTCTTTCTATGATGAAAAATTTGAAACAAAGACTTTGGAGGTCGTCAAAGTCGAGACTCCCCTAGATAAAGAAGGATTGGAATACAATGAGCTTTTGGATGATGAAGAAATTATTCCAAATGGTTTCCTTAAGTGATAATTCTTTGAATGAATGTAAGGGTGGAATTTTAGTAGTTCCAAAGAAGGACTCCATGCAAGAAATCTTGAAAGTGACAGAAGATGTGGAAGATAGGTATGAAGTTTTTCCCAATTCTTCACTCAATTCCCAAAATTTTCCCAATCTCCAAGGTACAAGCTCCATCCTTCACCAAAATTTTGAGTGCCACATGGCAACATGAGGTTGAGGAACAATTTTATGTCCCCATTTTTCATTTCCAAGGGGACACGGGGGACATAAAAATGATCCCCCATGCCTTAAGCCTCATGGACCCACCACATGATCCTGAGAGGCTCCAATAAACACCTTTTGTCATTTTTCCAACCCCCGCTCTAAGGGACACATGTTTGAAACTTGTCACCCAAGGATGGAGGAAAATTTTTTGTGTCCCCTTCATCCCTTCCCAAGAGGAAAAGGGGGACAAAAAAATGTGCCTACCCCATCTTGCTCCCACTTGGTTCCTCATGTGATGAAAAAATAGATCATAGGTGCTCAAGTGAGGCTCTTTTCGCTATCCCCTCAGCCTGTGTATGCATGACACTTGTCATCTAGGGGTGTAGGCACATTTTTTACCCCTTCATTACTTTCCAAGGGGAAAAGGGGGGAAAAAAAAATGTTCCCCCCCTCCGTCATGCTTATAAAAAACTTGGAGTTAGCCATTTTTCACTCCCCCACACTTTTGCTTTGTTTCTACCTGAAACTAAGGAGATTGTTTTTCCATAATCCTCCACACCCATTTTCCCTCTTGCATTCATACCCCATATTTTACATGATCATATCAAAACATTTCTCTTAAAAAAATTACAAATTTTTAAATTTCCAGGCTCCTTTTTTACCAGATTGACTTCATAGCCCACGAAGAAAAAATCTTCGTATATTGAAAACCATAGCACGGATTAAAATGAGGTTTTTTGCATTTTTCACCATTTCTAGGAACCTTGAAGACACAAGTGATAACACTTACATGCATAGATCATATTTTTTATGGTGAAAAATCCCCAACTTTATGCCCTGATTTTGTAAAATTTATTTTCTCGCTCTTCTAGAGATCAGATCAAGCTAAAAATTTGTACGAGAGGTTGTGAGACAAAAACCTTTCCTAGTGGAGGTGATTTCATCAAAATATGAGGTCGCGAAAGCCAATTTAAAAAAAATAGTAAGTCTCTACATGAGCACTTACTATAAATAGTAAATTCTTACAGTGAGAAAATTCTTCAGAAGCAGTGTGTTTAGGGAACATCCAAAAGAACAAACGAGGTGATTGAAGGTGAAAAAATTGAAAATATAAATTTACTAAAAATAGTAAATTATCATTCCAATTGTATAAAATAATAGTGGGCTCATTTTTCATCCATCTCTCTACTTTTTGACATCTTCATAGGATTTCCAGGTGATGATGTTTCTCTAGAAAGGTAATTCATCCTTCGTAAAGGAATGGAGACATCATTTTGGTTATGGTAGTGTACAAAAACGATACAAAACATCAAAGGATGCAACATGAAAAATACCGAGGCATTGAGAAGTCTAATAAAGTATGCAAAAATGGGTCAATCATCCACTCTCCCTTAGGGAACAAGTTGAGTGAGCTCAATGGGTCGTTCAAAGTAAGCCAAACTAAATGAACTCAGTGAGACAAGTCAAACAAGCTCAATGAGCTTAGTTAGCTAAGGGGGTTGATCAATCGAGCATCAAGGGGATCATCATAAGTAGTGTTCATAGGTCATCCTAAATTCACATCAAGAGAAATAAATAGTGTTTTTAAACACTCATTCGGAAGCATGAAGCACCTGTGCATCATATAAGGGGTAGATTGTGATCACCATGAAGAAGGAAAAAGTGTTCGAATTGAAATTCATCAGAGATTTCCAATCAATATAGAAATATTGTAGAGGGTCATCAAAGGCCAGTTTCTATTTTCCATTTCATTAGTGTGGACATCATCGAAGGCAGAAACATCTTCATCCGTGCTTTCGATCATTTTTTCTTTCTCCTCCTCTCTCATTCTTTCTCCTCTTCTCTACCCCCCTCTCTAATTCTTCGTTGTGAGTAATCATGATGTTTTCCCTATTCATTTAAATATGACTATAGTTAATATTGTAATAAGTCAAACCTTAATTAATAAAAGGGGACTTAATTTCATCCCTAGGGATTTAAAGAGTCACATGTTGTAGAGGACAATTGAAAATTCATGTAGGGGTAAGTGATGAGTCATGTTGAGATCTATACATTTTAATAACTTACCCATTCTTAAGGGTTATCAATTTTGTATGCTCAAGGAGAGATTTCTACTTAGGGTAAAGAAAAAGAGATAACAAATTTACTCTATTCTTCCTCTCATATGTTCTTCCACTCCTCACTATGTACAACTTTGCCAAGATGTCAATGAAGAAGAAAGGATTTTTTTTACTTTTATTGAAAAGAGAATTACTGAGACTTTGTGTTCATAAATCTACCTTATCTTGATGTTAGTAAAAAAGTTGTTTTCTTTCTAAATTTGTGTGATGATGTGTTCTGATTAGTGTTTACAAGCATCTTATTTTCTACCTACAATATTAACCCCCCTTCCTTTTTCCCACTCCCTTTTCCTTCCTTCTCATGAAATTCCTCACTTGCAAGAAATTACAAGATTTTTCCGCAGGTTCAATGGAGTGTTTCTTGTTGGATCCCCAACCTCTAGGTCACCCAAAAATTTAATTTTCATTCATGCATAATAAATGGAGCTGCACCATTCAAGAAGAGGGACCTAGAGTCTCATAACATTGTCATCGTTTTGACATTTATGTTAGGAAAATTATATAGTACTCACATGGTCATTAATAATTTACATATGGTAAATTATTATTGTGAGCTATATTAGTTAGTAAGTTAAGAATATTCACGAGTTTTTTTGATGTGAGTCGTGGATAAATCTACTTGTGTAAATGGTTTGGGGGAGTTGGAGGAGTTACAACAACCTCCTAAAATATATGAAGTACATTTCCTATATATATTTGTAAGCTTCATATTATTGATTATAGGAGAACATTGAATATCATTATTGGTTCTTTGTTTTATGTATCTTTGATCATTATGTAAATCTGATCCAACACTTTCATATGGTATAGAGCATCTTGGAGATCCAATTTTCTTGTAAAAGTTTTAGTACTTAGAAAAATTGCATGAATTAAAAGAAGTTCATCATGAAAAAATAGTTGTTTTAGATGTTGAGGAGGCATTTCAGATAGTGAAAACATTCTCCCTATAGTGATTTTACTATCTCAGGCTGTGTGTTTGGACATTCTCAGTGTTCATTCTGTGTACACCGAGTTTGTACGTTGTCAATGTTGGTTCAACCACTCGTGGTTGTAAGAGACGCCTGGAAATTATTATCATTGGCAGAAGTAATTGGTTAATATTCTAAACCAGAGAGCATAGACTAAAATCCCACACATTTCAATGGGTTCATGATTTGTGAACCTGTTCAACTATTTGAAAAAATTTCAGCCTACAAAGGATACGTGGTTTTGTCTGTATGTGAATAGATTATTTGTTCTCATCAAACCTGCCCATGTGCTATACACTTGTCAATAACGACGAATCTATAGGACCATCAATAAATGCCATAATAGAGTTAGATCATCTTATTCATGTGTAGATCTATTGAGTGGAATTAAATATTTTTCTATACTCAAGACGCATTAGATCAACACAAGATGACATGATTAACAATTATGAAATGGGGTGCATTACATTGGCGGTTTAAGCTTTGCATCCGTATTGAGATTAAATTTTCTACATTGCAGACTACATATATTTGCATTAGACTGGAATTAGTTCAAACCTTCCATTCTCCATTGAATTGTTCACCCACCATTTTGACACATGGCTCATGAGTACATAGACAAGTTAGTTTTATAGAGTCGATTTTCCATGAGACATATTTTAGTTTGGTTTAGCTCAAAAGTCCAAATGTCATGAGGTATATGTTTATAGGTTATAAATTTAGTGGTAGGTTCATTATGATTAACGAGCCCATAGTATTTGGTGAAGTGTTATCTTTTTAAAATATATGATAGGTTTAGTTTGTTTTGTTTATAAAAAATGATTAAAATATATGAAATCACGACAAGTTTCTATGTTGTCAAGGTGATTACAAAAATTGTCAACATCATAGTTATTTAATGTACTATCATTTTGTAGTAATCATTCCAATATTTATGAAATAATTTTGTCATCACGAAGTATATTTGTATTCATTATTGAGTATTTTATTCAAAGTGTCAAAATTCATTTATCATCAATTGTAAAAAGTTGTCAATATTGTAATTGTCTGGTCAAAATATTCAAAATAACAAACGAGTTATTATAAAATTTCAAATAATAAAAAGAAATTACCTCATTAATTGGACACATTTTCACTTGTACGCGACGTCCAAATTCTAGAGGTTATTTTTGAGCTTCACTATCACATCTGACTGAGTTTGCAGTCTGTCATCGGAGGATGGAGGTGAACGAATGTTGGAGGTCAATCAACAACCTCTCGTCATTCACCAACGATGGGGCTGTATGAAGGTTTGGTGACATGTTTTTAGAGTGTGTTTGCTTTTAGTATTTTTAGAGTGTGTTTGCTTTTTAGTATTTTTAGAGTGTTTCAGATTTCAGTGTTCATATTGTTCCTGTTTGGTTTGTGGAATAAGTGGAAATTTCACATTGTGCGGGGGGGAACATAACATCATTGTTCCATTTCCAATTTCTAATTTTTATTTTGTGTGTATGAATACCAGAATTTAGCATTTTTTCCTATGTTATTCCTTGCAGTGAGATAATGATGAGAGCCGATGAAACTATTGCAACATTATGATATTTTGGTTATTAGTTATCCATTGGAAAAATATCTAGAGGTTATTGGTACTATCCTAAAAAAACCATCCATTGTGTGGTTGTTGGTTAACCACTTGTAAAACCATCCAGAGGTTGTTGTTATTATCTTGGAAACCATCCAAATCATTAGAAAGCTATGAAGCGGAACATTGCAGTATAAGGAAAGTTTTCCCTATGTTCGCACTAAGGGGAGGAAGGTTAGGAAAATTATATGGTACTCACATGGCCATTAATAATTTACATATGGTAAATTATTATTGTGAGATTTATTAGTTAGTAAGCTAAGAATATTCACGAGTTTGTTTGATGTGAGTTGTTGATAAATCTAATTGTGTAAATAGTTTGAGGGAGTTTGAAGAGTTACAACAACCTCCTAAAATATAGGGAAGTTCATTTCCTATATATATTTGTAAGATTCATATTATTGATTATAGGAGAACATTGAATATCATTCTTGGTTATTTGTTTTATGTATCTCTGATCATTATGTAAATCTGATCCAACACTTTCAATTTACACATCTACATGTCATACATCATACTTGTCTTCATCATACACGTGTCACACTTGCATCTAGCATTGTATAATCTTAATTTTACATACTACATCGTACACATATTACTTTTATTTGTTTACATAAATTTCTTGCATTACATCTTATACATTGTACAATACACATTCAACACATCATATGGTCATCTATTATCATCACATATGCTACATCATCTTCTAAGTGCTGCATTCATCACCCTATGATGTACTTTAGTTTCCTTGGTCCATACTCGACTGCCGAGGGTTTACAAATCAAATGGACCTTATCATAATGACATGTTTATCGTCCAACCTTTCTTCATGAGACATTCCTAGGTTAGTGACATGCACTATAGGCTAAATGGCCACCTCTTCCTTCATCTTATAGTGGTATACACTTTAGGCTACATCATCATTCCCTTTATTCATCTTGTAGTGGTATACACTTTAGGTTACATCACCACTCCCTCTATTCATCTTGTAGTGGTATACGCTTTAGGCTGCATTACCACTCCCTTTATTTATCTTGTAGTGGTATATGCTTTAGGCTACATCACCTCTCCCTCTATTAATCTTGTAGTGGTATACAATTTAGGCTACATCACCACTCACTTTATTCATCTTGTAGTGATATACGCTTTAGGCTACATCATCACTCGATCTGTCAACTTGTCGTGATATACGCTTTGGCTATAAGGGTCGCGTACACAACATCTCTAGTTCACATATCTTCACAACACATATACACATTCATCATAGCATGTCAGACACAGTACACACTATTCAACCATTTCCCAATGACGCACTCTTGTTTATGGTTCATTCTTAACTGCTGAGGGTGAAAACAAAATGAACCTCACTGCATACAACTTCATTTTCTCAGGGGCATGTGGATCTTACCATCAATCTTGAATTCCATTCCATCTATCCACAACATATTGCATATCTTGGTCACTTTTATTATTGCTTACTTTTGCTTGTATATGGTCGCTAATTGCACATGCTAGTTAAAAATCTTGTATGTCATTTATTTTATACTATACACACAAGTGAGTTCTCACATTTTCTTATTTGTGATCATAGCTACAAATCTATTACACACAACATGGATGCTCACCTTAAATCCATCCTACACTAGTCATTGGGGGCATCCTCATTTGTCTCTTCCAGGTGTTATTGTTTCATTTTGTACTTAAAACTTTTCATTACTTGCTTATACACACTTTTGACATACTAGTTATCTTTCTAATATGCTAACGGGTGCTTCATATGCATCATTTACTTTACAAAATTATTTACTTCCATGGCTATTTATCTGTTTGTTTACTATTTCTTGTCATTATTTTCTCTTGTATGTGGGCTTTGTCCTATGTTTGGTGTGCACACTTGTTTATTGTATGTGGTCATTATTACCTTGTGTGTCTTATGACATCATGAGTGGTGTCTCATGTTTGCGATCCTCTTTATGAGTCTACTTTGTATTCTTGTGCATTTACATTACTATATTCCTTAGTAGCTTACACATTGCTTTCTACATGCATGCTTGTTCGTACTAACACTTGTTTTTGGATAGCCTTATTGTTTATGCATGCCTTAGTTTCTACCAAGCACATTCCTTTCCCCTATATGGAAGAGTTACAGAGTCCATGTAGTAGGTCCTCTTTTAGGGACATATTCTCCTATCAACGACATTGCATCCACCCCCAAAGAGGGGGGCATCATTTGGGGTTTTTACATATTATACAATGCTTCTACACCGGTTCAGTTTCTGTTTAGTTTCCACCCTTTGCATTTTGGGTAACATAAAATGAGTGGGTTCAGACCAGTCTATGAACCCCATAGATAATGGATTTTACAAGACATGGTTGTCCTTAGCCTTCTAAGGAGTAGTTACATGTTAGAGGATACAATGGAATTCCTCTCTACACTACTTCAACCAGTGGCGTTGGATTGCCTAAAAAGAAGTACAAAGATGTCTTCACACATATCCAGGGAAGTAGTTACAGGTTGGAGGATACAACAGAATTACTCCCTACACTTCTTTGGCTTATGGCATCATATCACCCAAAAAACCCAGGACAAGATAACCTCTTTCTACACCCTTTTCTCTCATCAGAGATTAGGTGCACATGTTCCGTTTACACTTTTCATACTTTCATTTTAGTATTTTCATTACTATATACATGTGTCTTTTACATATATATATAAAAATATATACATGTATTTGACTTAATGATTGTTTTCTCCTTGCAGGTCCAACCATATAAGAATTAAGCACTCAACAACAACAACAATAATGGCATCAACAAAAACACTTTTACAGCAACACACACCATACTAACCATGTAGGTACATCACACATTAGCAACTACACATGTGTTTCTGCCCTAGATTCACTCTTATCACTCTTTTTTTACAATTTTACGTCTTTAGTTTCCATGCTCCATCTCATTTTTTCATTCCATGCTTTGTCTAGTCCTTCGGCGTGTTTTCTACATCACTCTACGTGGACATTAGGTACACATCTCTATCTACTTTATGTTACTGAGAGTTCCAATCACCAACATAAAGTGGGGGAAAATGTAGACACTAAATCACACACTTTGGGTATTATTTAGTCTCGGTCTCATACTACTATTCATATGATTTTTGAGTGAAGAAAGTACTAATTAACCCCCATCTTTTGAACATTTTTACTTTGTTTTTTGTTTTCATTTCTGCCTTCACCGCTATATGCCCAGTCTTTTTTTAGCATTTTCTATCATTCTAGCTTTGAATGGGGTGATCAAGTCAATAATGGGGCACCCATACGTGTCCTGCTTCCAGTCGGGGCACCGTGATCCTTTTTACACTTTCCCCGCCACTTTTTGGGCACTTTCTAGCCATTTGAACATTCTATTTTTTTGTGGTTGGCCTCTTCAGGGTTAATTATGATCTTAGAATAAGAGAACCATATAAATACAAAGTTATGAGTCCATAATGAGGGACTAAGCACTAGTAACTACTATTATCCACCTAGAGTTGCATCCATCTAAGGAATCTAGAGCTCATTTACATCCATCTAGCTTCATCACAAGGGACAAGGATGGATCATCTGCATCACACAAGAAATATAGGGAAGTTTATTCTATTCCATCCACCATTCTATTACATTTTCTACAAATTTATAGCTTGCTACTTCATAAAGTGTGATTAGCACAAGAGCACCTAGGGCATGATTCACACACATGCTCATAACTACATTTTGGGTCTGAAATGTAGTAACAACACTTAGTTATTAAGTCCACCATTGTGGACCTTTAGGACAGTTTGACACCATCATTTACATTTTTATTTTTTAGGGTTTGATGCTTGTTTTGGGGTTTTACATGTCTATTCTTCATTGTTGATCATCAGTGACATTCGACACAGAGTAGGGAATTACATATGATAACAACAAGGGTTTCACATCATCTTCTGACCCTGTAAATCTAGTTTTTGAATCTCCTACACGGACCATGGCACCTAGAACTCAAACTAGAGCACCCACAGGCATCCTAATCCTCTCACAGGCACCCCAATCTAGTCAAACAACTAAGATCTGTCCTTTTTAGGACCTTTACATGTTCATTCCTACTTCCAAAATATTCAGTTTATTTTACGACACAGTCTAGATCATCCTGTGAATCAAATAAGTCACTTCCTTACTGTTCTTACACATTAGGGTTTCTATTTTCATTAGCCTAGTTGCTTGGGTCACTTTCCATATTTATTTATTGCTTTTATTTATTGTTGTTCCTAGTTTAAATTAACTTAATAAATCAACATTTTAATTAATCAATGGATACCCACCAATTTTTTCCACTTGATTTTTTTTTTCGCTTACTTTGAATCCCTTGAAGCATGCATAGGCCAAAAACAATCTTATAGCCTCCATTCTTGCTACAAGAGTAAATGTATCTTCAATGTCTACTCCCTCTACCTATGCACATCCTTTGCATACCAATCTAGATTTAATTTTAGGAACTTCTCCATTTTCATTCAACTTGTTTCTAAACACCCATTTAGTGCCAATGACATTTTTGTTTTTAGGCCTAGGAACTAGTGCACAAGTCTCATTTTTCTCTATTTTATCTAATTATTAATTCATGACAGACACCAAAGATTCATCTATACTTTCTTCTTGAATGATTTTAGGTTCAATATTAGATAATAGAGAAGTATTTACTTCATTCAGATTACTTACTAGTATTCTTTTTGTTTACACATCATATTCCTTGTTACAAAGAAAATGAGTTTCAGGATGCTATTTTTTAATGTCTTAAAGGAGATTTTGAGTCTTGTCTCTCCTCAACCTCCTCTTCTTCTACCTCTAATTCTATGACTTCTTCCCTATTGTTGGAATTCATATTTTGATGGATTACCCTTAGAATTTCTTGATTATGTCTCATCAAATTTGACATTTGTGCTCTAGACTATCTTTTGTAGTCTCTTGTTATAACACCTATAGGTTGTACTCACTCTTAAATATCCCAAGAATATCCCTTCATTAGCTCTTGAATCAAATTTTCCTAGATCTTCTTCATCTATCTTGATGAAACACTGACTCCCAAATACCCTAAAGTGTTCTACATTGGAATATATTCCCTTCCATATCTCATATGGAGCATGACCGCTATTAACTTTGATTTGACCTCTATTTAATATATATACAGATGTACTTGCTATCTCTCCCCAAAAATTATCAAGAGGTTTTGACTCATTCAACATAGTTTTTGTCATTTCTTGAACATTCATATTTTTTGTTAGGGCTGAGATATTAAATTAATATAACAACCAATGTCAACACATACATTACAAACATGGAATAAATGAAATAAAGTAAAGAACATTATAACATAGTGACACAAAATTTAACGTGGAAAACCTCTAAATGGGTAGAAACCACGGAAGACTAATCCACTATCGAGAATTTTTTTACAATACCACTCCAATAAATCCCTCTTCACTTCTACTCCATGTTTTTTACCTAGAATTTATTGATTGACGTGATTATATCTAATATGACCTATAGCCATATTTAAATAACCCGAAGGGTTATAACCATATTAAGTGATGGGGCACACCTCCCCAATTTAATTAGTTGATTAAATAAATTAACCAACCCCTAATATATATTTTATATTTAAATAATATGAATATAATTTAAATATATACTATATATTATGATGCACTTAATATTATAGTTCTAACACTCCCCTTTAATATTAATTAGGATCCATATGCCAAAATTATCTGTTTGTAAAAACAAAAGTTACAAATCCATAAACCCAAAAGTTTTAGGCTAGCACATGTATTTTTAAAGGAATTATAACACCTTCATCATGCTCAACTTACCTTTTGGTATAAAAGGATTTGGAATCCATAAATCAAACATATGATTTAAACTACACATGATTTGTGAGACTACATCTCACTGTTTCTAATGGAAATAATCTTATACAACATCTTTAGGAGTCTTTTATTAACATAAGGACCTCCTTTACAAACATATGCACATTGGACTATATTTTTCCTATAAATTCTATCAGTTCATATGTAAACTCTTTCTATTTACTTTAGATCATACAAGATATTTTACAATGATTTTAAACTAGATTAGAAGTATAGAGGAGAAGGATTCAATCAACCAGCCGATCGTTAGAAGGTGGAATTGCCATGCACACTCCCCCTCAATGGAAAATTTGAAATCCCAAGCATTGCACACACTTGCATTATTTTATAGCACATAATGACTCGTAAACATATCTGCAATCTTGATCTTCAAAATTGGAGATCTTTATCACCGTAAAGAACTTTCTCTTAGATAACACACATATGAACTTCAATACACTTAATTCTCTGATGTTGAACTGAATTCTTTATCAATATTAATACCATTATGACCATGACATAGAAGAGGAATACTTCCTTCAGCTTCCACGTGTATCTTTTCTAACAACCACTTCAGCCACATGGCTTCTTTGCTGCTTCTATTGTACTTCTATGCCTCAGTAGAAGAAATAGAGATTGTTGGTTGCTTTTTGTTGTTTCAAGTAATAGAACCTACACTAAAAAATTTGACCACAAATCCAGATATATATTTTATCCAACACAACACCAACATGGTTATAATATCCATATAGACATCATAATAAGCATATAAATCATTATTGATTTCACTTTTAACCATATGTAAGAGTTAAACACTAGTTGTATAATAACTAACAATATGCTTAACAACTAACAAGGTTATATTAAAAATATGTTGAAATTTTTCAACATATTAATCTTGTAAAAATATATATTAGATACAATCAATATTGGATGTCTCCAATACAAATACAAAGACGTCCCAAAGTGTCATTCGATATGCATATAATAATATTTTAGTAATCAAATATTAAGAAATGTTTTATCAATAACATATATATCTTCATTATCTTATTCTAAGCCTTTTAAATAATGAGATAAGACTTGATAGATAATAGATCTAAACAGATAATCAAATCATACAAGAATAATCACAATATTCACTGAAAACATGATCCACTAATTGTGGACACTTCCCATGGATTTAAGTGAAAATTTTCTTAAAAAAATGATCTTGTAAGCATCCTTCAATACATTTCATAGGTGACAAATTTAAGCATAGTCATGTCATATATGATCAATTTTTCATGACAAAAAATGAACAACAATTCTATTCTTGAATAAACTACCAAAAAACAAAGCAAATTTTTAAAGTACATATAAGTCATTTTGTGTATGTTTTTAGCTGTAGTTATTTCTATTTCATTTTCACTAACCCATCTAAGTTAATTATGAATGTAAAAAAAACAACTCATTTTCTAAAAAATAGAAAATATACTTTTCATTTAGAAGTAATTTATAAATCTTTAAACCTCCTAAAAAGTAAGACAATATTGAAAGATTTAAACCTCCTAAGAACAAGAATTATCCTGAAGATGAAGAATTTATTCTCTCAAATTGGAAGATTGATATTGAAAATGTTTAGAAACGAAGAACTTAAAATATTGACAGGTCTTCAATTCATTGGATCCCTCCTCTAAACTCTTGGTATAAACTCAATTTTGATGGAGCCTCTAAGGGAAACCTAGGGACAACTACTGGTGGAGGAATAATTCGGGATCATAAAGGCTATTTAGTTGCTTCTTATGCTAGCAAAATGGGTAATCAGACTAATCACTATGCTGAAGATTTATCAACTTTATGGGGTCTAAGACTTGTTAAGGATTACAAAATTCAGAAAATCATTGTTGAAGGTGATTCCTTGAATATTATAAATCATATTAATCAGATACACCCTCTAAGTTGGAATATTAAAGATTTCATTTAGGAATCTATTAATAAATGCCATACCTTCAAAAATATTAAAATTGGTCATACATATAGAGAGGGCAACAAGGTGGCGAACACCTTAACTAATTATGGTACCATTAATAATTTCACCACTTGGGATAGTGAAAAAAACACCCTCACAGAAGTACAAAATGGTATTACCAAGGACAATTATGAACATTCACATCTTATATAGAATCTCTAATGAGATTGTGTGGGATTTAATGGATAAGAAAGATGGCACATGCCAAGAGGACTAATTTTAATTACTACCATCAAATTTCGCATGCTCGTCGGACTTGCAGTTGGATGCTTAAAAATTGGTATAGGAAAAATAAAAACAACCTTTTCATGGGTGGTTTTCAATAGAGTAATTGCAGAAATAACAAAGGAAGAAATATGGGGGGAGCTCCATGTCAGTTAGAGCCCAGTTGTAATCCCGCTTAGAAGGATAACACTGAGTTGTGGAATTATCTTCAAATGGGGGGTGTCTCTATCTTTATTGAGAAAATCCAAGGTCATGGTCAACACATTTCAGTGCGTTTTGCCATAGATTGGAAGGACAGGAAGGTTAAATATGGGGGGAAAAGAGTGTTGATGAATTAGGAGCTAATTGCAAAGGTTATTGGTCTAGCTTTGGACGGCATCCGGTTTTTTAGCAAAAGGGTTGACAAAAATGTTGAAGCAAAGAAGTTTTCTGATGCAGGGGTGGAGATCATCTTTGTTACGACTGGCATTAAGGTAAGTTCCATACAGGAACCCTTTAATGAAAGTACCAAAATGATGGTGTGGTTTATCTCCCTTGAAGGTCGCTACATTACTGTCCCCCCACCAAACACTTGGTATTCCTTAATCACTTCAAGATAAATTTTTATGTTTTCTTCCCACACTATCTCTTGAATTCTTTAGAATGCTCCATTCTTGACTTTCAAAAGCATACTAGGGCCATCCCCCTCCATCAGGGGCTCATCTTTCTCTTTCACAAGCATTTCCTCATCAAATTTCCCACCATTTCTGTTTCCCCTGATGCTCCGCCGATTCCCATTCCCATTACTCCCACTACTAACCCAACCAACTCTTCTAGTATCAGAAATGTCAAGGCTAATAACCCTGCACCCCAAAAAGTGACCCTCACCTCCAAATGACCATGTCCTTCGGAGTAACAAGGATATGGAAATGGTTCACAATATTTTGCACATCAGTAATGCAGGGCAGGACAATGCTTTTAAACAAGAGAGGGAAAATATTATCCCCAGAATGGAAATGCTGGAAAATGAGGTAGAAAGTATTAAGAAAGATATGCATCAGTTAAATAAGAGAAAGGGGAAAAGAAATATGAATGAGGATGTGGGTTTTGGCACATATGAGACTGAAGAAATATACAAAAAAATTGAACTCCCTGGATAATAGACTGGGGAGGTCTAAGGATAGACACGATCACAATATGGCCATCTTCAAAGCTATAAGTGAGTTTCTTGAACAACATGTCAGAAGTATCACAATGTTGAGTGGAGTCCCCTGAGGATATTTGGGGTACATAAAAGGAGAGAAATAAGGTCATCTCGCAGCCGAATGTTAATGATCCAACACATATCACCACTCTGGAGCTTTTAACCTCCCTACAGATGATAAAATCAAGGATTGAAAGGGCTTTGAAGAAATAATACCTCCTGGGAAGGCTGGAGGTGTTCAAGTTGTTGTTTTGTTTTTGATAGTATGTTGTTTATTTATTGTTTAGTTGCAGTTATGTCCATGTCTTGATTTTTATTAGTAGCTTCTCTTTTGACTACTATTGGAATTATTATAATATCTGGATTCAAATCCTATTTTGATTCCTTTTCATGTTGATCTGGATGTTGAGCCTTTTTTGTAACAAGTTATAGTCCCTTCAAAACTATTTGCCTTTAATAAAAAAGAGAATTAATTTATAAAACTATTATATTAACATTATGGTTATTCTCATCATTTTCATCTTGATTTATCAATTGAAAAACTGATTAGACCCCATTTTCATGTAAAATAAAATTTAAATTAATTAATGAGGATTAAAAAAGCAAAGTTAATAGAAATCCCCCTGTCGTTGTTTAATCCTCACATTTGAAAAAATTGATCAGTTTAAGTCGTAAATGGAGGTACTGTCAAGTAGATAATCTATACACAAATGTATTAGTATGATATTAAAATTAAATTGAAATTTGAGTGAAAATTTTATTAGTTTTATATCTAAACAACGATGATGATTTAGTCGTTGTGTCACAAGATCATCATTTCAAAAATAATTTATCTAATTACATTTCCATAGTTTAAAACTAAAAAGAATTAAATTCTATTTTAAGTTTAAAAAATTAAGAAAAAATAATTTTAAAAAACAATAATATTCAGGGAAAAAAATGTAGCTATGCTCTTATGTTTGTGTTTGGCTCGGCTATGTTGGTAACCCCAACTAGGCTAGTTCACATTATAAAAAGGTCAATTTAACTTGCTATACATTATTTTTCACGTGCTACACATTACCATTCCAACGCATGCACTATATCTCTCACCAAACATAGAGCATTTAAAATTCCAAAGGTGGCCCACTAAACTTTACAATAAACAATCCAAACATGGCCGCAACCATATTAGGAATTATTAATACTCAGGATTATAAATTTGTTTTTAAATACCTTAGTGTCCCCAATGTGGGACTATATAACAAAATAATATAAAAACAAGGCCATGATATGGCAAATACTGCCGAAGTTAAGCATTATAGGGGTGGAGGGTAAAACAATAATTTGGTGCTATCCAAATGTGGGAAGTTAGATTTGAGAGAAAATTTGTCCAGAAAAACAATATATATTAAAAGTACCTAAAAGACTTGAACATGTCTGGATATGTAACAATTCAATTAAAAAAAATCCTAATTTTTTTTGAAGATTTGATTAATGTTTGTCACTATAAATTTATACAAGTGGATAAATATTAAGATGACAAGAAATTCATAGAAAAGGATATATATCGTGTTAACAAAACATAATTACTATGTAATATCTAGCAAGTCATTTAGGAAACATAAAGTACAACTAGAAAATACAATAAATAAATTGAAGTCTGCATATTTCCAATGGTAATGAACATCAACATCGAGTTATTGGAGATAGAACTAGATCACATATTAGAGATTCGAAACCCCAACCTATGGTGTCACCCGATTTGATGAAACAATGATCACGGAAAACGGAGACCAATAGTGGAAGCAACACGTAAGATGAGTTAGAAAATGACGCATTGGTGGTAGAGATGGAGCCAAGCTAAAAAAATGTAACTGTCTAAACAAACTTGGAATACACACAACATTAAAAACACAACCGCCAAGAAAAAGACAACTTACAAACAATAAAAGGACAACATGTAACAAGAAAGCATTGAATAGAAATTGAAATTATATCTATATACTTAAATTGATACATACAAATATATACACTCAAATAAAGAGATAAACAAAAATGCTATGTGTTTATTATGTGATTTGTCCAAATTAAAACCTACCTTTAAATATACTATTAAAAAAATAAAAATGATATTATTATTTATATTTGTAGATTCTACTTGTTTTTGAATTCATTAAAAAACAGAAAAAATCGTAACAAAATACATACTATACTTACATTTCTCTTATGTTGTAATGACCTCAACTTTATTGACGAAGATATGGAATGTGACGGAAATTATCAGGATAGTCCTTAAAATCATTGACTAATAACGTTACTTTTACTATCAAATATAAAAATAGAATTTTCTAGAAATATAGTTTTTTGGATCTTGTTTAATGTGATGGGAAACTAAGAACAATCTAAGGTACTTAAAAATCTATTCACAAATTTGTACAAGAACACCATGAAAATCTTATACCCATTATGAAACTTTCTTTGTTATAATCCAAAGCGGCAGCAACAACTATAAAGCCGTGAAAACCTAATGGGCTCTCAATCTCAATCAGCTTGATTGTTTCATGTGTCCAACTTAGAGATACCAACATATAAAGAAGTGAAGACGAAGATTGATTCCGTGTACCCAAAATGATGTTGTGGCCAAATGCCATAGACCAGTTAACAAGCAACATGCCTCGGTCAGTTGGATAAGACCCTACAGTTATAACTCTATCAATCCTATGGTAGCAAAATAATACATGTTTCCAAATGCACTTACCATACGCCCGATGTTGCATCTATCCTCCATAGTTTTTCAAATTCCTCTGTGAGGATCAAAACATTCCATGCTAGTGCCGTACAAGTCTCTCATAAAAAACTTGACTTTAACAAAAGCTCCTTCGCAACCGTCCATGACAGTCCCCATATCATGTAAAATCCCACTTGCATTCCTCCACCCTTGTAAACTGCAGTGCTGCGAAGGGTTCTAAACATGTTACACACTCATTCCTCCCTCAGCATCGGTTGCTGAGACGAATTGGTCTCACCATCTGGACATTTTGGTGCCCTGCCCTGACTGCATTAAACATTAAGAAAGCAGAGGCTTGGCTACCGCTTGCCAATCCCCATTGTCTAAATGCTCTTCCTCCTACTGAATCGATCACTCCCTCATTCACGCTATCTTTTCTTTTACCCCATAAAAAGGTGTAGAGCCCACTGAAAACAGAGTAGCATACCGATTGCACTGTTCCAAAACAAAGTTATTTTATTCATTGTTGAAATAGTGTGAAGAGAACCATAAGAAAATTTGATAACTTTTGAGACCCCCACCTTCCCAAATGCAACATTTCTCCTAGAAATATGGATGACAATATTGTGGAGCAGATTGTATAGATGAGGTTGAATACTGCAATAAATGCAAGCCCTCTTTTCTGAACACACCCGAATTACAATGTAAAACCAAAACTGTGGCAAAACCAATGCCTGTCACAATTCAATTAGAGAGGCTCATCCCTGTCAAAATGAGATATATAGTGATACAACAGGACATGAATAACACGCTTACCCCCATAGGTAATTTCGCAACTCGCATACAAGCATCCGCACTTTAGACTGTTCCCAAAACAAAGTTATTTTATTCATTGTTGAAATAGTGTGAAGAGAACCATAAGAAAATTTGATAACTTTATGAGAGGTCCCATTCCCAAATGCAACATTTCTCCTAGAAATATGGATGACAATATTGTGGAGCTTGTATAGATGAGGTTGAATACTGCAATAAATGCAAGCCCTCTTTTCCTGTTCAAATGGATAAAACCAAAACCAAACCAATGCCTTGGCACATCAAATATGAATGAGATATATAGTGATACAATCAGGATCATGAATATACATTACCCCATAGGTATTAACATAAGAGTTATACAAGCATACACGCATACCTGTGTGGAATGATGAATGTGTTCATTCCAATGACATCAAATTTTCATGATTTTAAAAGGAAAACTAATTTTTTTTTTTGTAAATATCTTTGCTACCTAGCCATTTTTGGAAATTTATGTTGTGTGCATTCCAAATTTGTTTTAAGAGTCCCCAAGTTGCTTTTGGCAAAAAATAGTATCTGTATTTGTGATGTATCAAACACTCAAACATATTTTCAAAAAGTAACTCCTGGTGTTTTCCCGTACACAAAAATACCTCACACAATCTATGTGAAAAAAAAACCTACTCTCTCTGCTGGTTTGCTTCCCAGACAATATAAGGTCACGCTAGTAATCACCTTGATGAGAGGAACTCTTCCCCAGGATAAAAATCTGCACTTGACAAATGAGATGCTCAGTGACACAGATCAAAACCTGTACATATTTACATTTCTAGGAGATGAAAATAAAAGAAAACTAAACACTTGAAAAGGAATAATAAAAATATTCAAAACTATTTACAAAGAAAACCTACACTTTTTGAAACCAGAAATTATTTTGTGCCATGATTTTGAGAAGAATCGCATTTTTTTCTGTAATATGGATTTGAAATCACACCTACAATTTCATATAGTATCAGATAAAAATGGTGTCTTATCAGTGATGGAATATAAAGAGAAGGACATGAGTAGATGTGTGAAAAAGTAAGTTGCCATGTCTCAAAATCTACACAATTTATATGGTTGCAATGGAAAAAATTTAATTTCTTTCATCAAAACTATAGTCCAAAAGAAAAATATTGGAATATTCCTCAATAAAAGGGTAGAAGAATATTCCCGAATAAATTGATGTAAAACTTTACAAAAGAGAACAAATATTACACATGGCATATTGTTATTCACCAGATAAAAAAATTAATGTTTATGGTGAAAACAATATTACTGCCTATTGGCAATATAATAAAAACAATCATATGAGAATGGAAGGTAGGTGGGAGTAGACCAAAGTGGCCATGTGGTCCAAGGGGGAGAAGGGTTGACCACCAAAATTAAAGCCCCCCTTTGTGAATCACATAAATCATAAAGATTAAATCATCTTTGATTAAATCATATAAAATGTGGGGTTGAACATTAGACTGAAAAATAAAATATGACCTATTCCCAAGTATTTGATTTGATAAAGACATACCACGTTGATAAAATAAAAATATAGTAATAAACCAAAAAAACAACTTTTGAGAATCACTAGCAATCGCATGTGTTCAATGCAATATGACATTCCAAATGGTATATGTTATTTGAGTTAGAGGTATTGCTAGTTATTACTTTTTTAGGTTGATGTTGATAAGGGGGTGTGATTGATTTTGTAAGTGTAGAAATATAGATGAGCCACTTAATTTTAAGGTTGTTTCTACATTTCAAACTTGTTACAAAATTTGTACATGAATACATTTGATACCGTTTTTGATAGTTAATTAGTTTTATGGTTGATGTTGTATGTATTTAATTTACGTTAATTTGTGTTAGTTGTGCATCGGTTGTTCGGTTGGTGTTTTGTTGAAAAACCTTTATTGTATAGTTGATAATGTGTGTGATTGATAGTGGTAGTGTAGGAATATAGATGAAACATTACATTGAAAGGTTGTATGTGTACATTTAATTCTGTTACATATTCGTACATTTAAAGTTGCAAATCATATTTCACAACATCAAATACATCAAGATCTATGTACACATAATGAGACATGTATACATTTGCAATATTTATATCATGAATGGTATCCTTTAGTGGGAAATTTTAGTTTCAATAAACATGATTAAATTTGATACCCCTTGAACATGAGTGCCGCTTTGGATACAAGAAGTGTTGAGTATAGTAGTAGTGGAGGTGCTATCAAAGCAGAGGGTAGTATTTACAATGGGTTGAATGATAGTAGTCTTTCTTCCTCCTTTATTATTGCTCCAAGTGTTGGTACGTGTGCCATATTTGAGTACCTTTCGAATGTAAAAGCAGGTGAAATGCATAGATTTGCAAGCAAGGGAACTCTGCAGAAAGTTGTGAATGTTAGTCCCTGCTTTCAATGGTTCCAATGTCGATAGTTTATCTATGCAAAGTAAGTCCCTGGAACTTGTGGATAGTTATTCCCCATGCCATTTTAATTGGCAATTGTCTTTGATTCCCTCTCAAAATATGGGGCATGGGAATATGTAACGGGTTGGAGGGATCCCAACATGGGCCGATGTATCTATCGAATTTGACAACAACAAATAAAGGTAATGCTAACGGTGGCATTGTTGCGTTGTAGACAATGTTGGCGATTGTTCTTACAATGCCATTCATGAGGTCTGTGTCAACCCATAAATTTGCAATAAGCATGATTTTTGTTTGTTTGCACAACAGAATTTTGTGTTCCAATTGATCATCATTAGGACCTCCTGTTACTTTCAGCAATGGATTGGGAAATGAAAACGTTCAATGCCTTCAACATCTAAAGGTTGTAGGAGTCCACGAGATCATTTTTTGCATACAAATTTGGTGCGTCCTTAAAATTGTTGAGCTCCTACTGAGTTAGGGTGTGTGTCTGTGTGATATATTAGGAGTTCCCAGTCCTCAATAAGAGGGTTTGAATCTCGCATGTGGAGTAATTAATTCCAGAGTGAAATATGTACATTGGTTGTTCCTTATTGTCGAAATATTGTTTGCAATCTAATGGAAGGATGAAATCCCTTCCAAAGGGTGGCTCCATAGGAATTATTTGCATAAAAAGTACTATCCAAAACCGATGGTAAGTGGCTGAGGATGTCGAGGAGGATGATTGATATTTTCCCAAATTCAAATGTTTTTGAGTTTGGGAAAGCTTTGCATAGACTAATGTCAAATTTTCTTAGAAACTTTGGGCTGATGCAATTTCAACGACTCTTGAAAAGATGATAATGCACTACATTCAAGGGGTTTTAGTTATTTGATTGGAATATGCAAGGCTGTGTGGATTGTGGATGCAAATATGTTGAATGCTAAAAACCCGGTAGGGGCGAGAAAAATTAGAGGTGAGGGATATGTTGATGCTGGTGTGAATGAATTCTAGATTTTATTTATTAGAAATGATTTTCCTGTGCCATCCGTTCCTTGAATTATCAATCTTAGTAGAGGTAGAAGGGTTTTCTTTTTTGAATGGTGTAGTATGGTATCAAGAGCTAGTTGTTGTTTTGAATACAAAGAAAGTGTGGAATATGGTGGTGTGGAATAAATGTTGTTGTTGATTATGTTTGTGTTTTCTCTCTCGATGAATGATGAACCAGTTATCCAAAAATCTTGCAGAACTTCATGTATGCTACAATTATTATGTACGTTGAAATATCTCTTCCCTAACATATCAAGACTATCAAGACTTGTGGTGTTTTCTAGACGAAGTTGTGTAAAGACACACAATTCATTGGTTCATGTTGAATACTGCATTCGACCTCTGAGTCATAACTAACATTTGTATCAAGTCCTGTGTCTGCGGTAGTGCATAAAACATGCCATGGTCTGTAGTTTTGTTTGAACATGTCCAAGGTGCCATTGATGTCATGTGGGGTTGAGCCAAATTCAAAGGCAATATTTCTAAAAGGTTTGTATAAAAAGATTTCTGACCAATAGAAAAGTTTATATGATATCGAATCTTGAGCTGGGACATCCACAAATCTCAGGTGGACCCGAAAAATATCTTGAGTCAGTCACTTTTTCCATTTATCACCTTTATAGTTCTTGTTGTAGCTCCAATATCCAGCAACTTGAATAAGTGGTAGGTGTTCCATGGTTATAGGACAAACTTTATTTACAACCAAGAAAGTAGTTGTTTGTTGTGCATTGACGTCACTTTCAATGACACGTCTCATAATTATTTTTCCAACATTTAATGATACAAATGAATGGCTGCACATAACAAGTAGAAATTTTAGTAGCATGTGGCATGTTTCTTGTGCACTTATGTCATATTCAACAAATATTTCTATTAGAATTTTATAGATCACAATATGTATTAGAGAATTTGCGTTAGAATCTCTTGAAAATCTGGATAACATTTGGTGATATGTTTCTAAACATTGCTCGACTTTCACAGCATATTTTGTAATATACTTAAGAATTACATGGTGGGAAAGTACCAGTTGGAAATTGACATTTTCTCTCCATATGTATATCATATTTTGATTGTGGATGTTTAATCTGTCATTATTTCTGAAAGGGAGGTACTTAATTTTCCCATCACTTTCAATGAGCAAGGATGATGTAGGTTGTAATGCCCAGGGGGCATTGTACTTGCACTACAACTATCATTGCTTTCTATGTAGGTATGTTTTCTTTGAACATTTAGTGTGGTGATGAACATGATTAAGAAATTATTCAAGGTCTACATGTGGGGAGGAGGATAGAATTTGTGTTGTATCTAGAAAACAAAGGTTGTCTAGGAGTGACCTGCAGATAAAATCCAAGCAGTTGCAAGCTGGGCGGGGGTTCCATGAAGACACGAACTTATCAAATTATTTTTTTCCTCGATAAATGTTGTATCCTCCCAGTACATTTCGTCAACTTTAGGCACATTTCTCGAGCCACAATAACCCATGGACATGTGTGGAGCCTCTATGTTTCCATTCATAACTGCGAGATGTGGGAACATAAATATTAGCTATGTAGTTTGGAATTTTTTTTGAAATAAGTAGGTTTGATAACCTATACCAAAAGTCTACTGCTTCAAGTTCCTTCTTTAATATTTCTTCATGAGATATTGTTAATCTGTAATGTAGGTATGTTGATACTCGATGAGGGTTAGAGACAATGTAAGTTTTGTCCAATGCTGTGCGGCTCAAGGATCAGCTGGGCATTCACCAAACATAATATTGTGGAGATCTGGCCATTTAGTGTCTACAACACTTAAAGTGAAGAATAAGGTTGGTGTCCCCAATTTTTCCACCATATCTGAAATCTTTCTTCTACTTTTTTCCTAGAATGAACATGTCCCAAGAAGGCTCGATCCAAAGCACATTAAGCTATATGGGAGGTTGTCTTTGGGGCATTCTAGTAGTTATCTTTGTAGATCTCTAATTGTCAGAGGGATTCCAGATTCAAGGTTCTATTTCATAAAAACCGCTACTATGGATTGTCTCATGTCCTGCATTATGAGGTTTGGAAGGAAGTAACGAAATCTTGGTGGGAACCGAAGCACCCATCATGTTAATGCATCAAATGAAGAGCGTATTCATGCATTGGAACTTATTTAATGTGGGAATGCTGCCACATTGATTTTCTTGTCAGAAATAAAGTTGGGAAATCTATGAGAACATGCCCTCCATATTGTATTTATTTGTTGGCTTGAACCCAAGTTCTAGCCTGGCATGGTAAATGCAGTGCTACCATTGTGGTTGAGTTAGAAATCATTCCTTTTCCTCTATATTTGATGAATACTGTAATGTGATGTGTTGCCACTAAAGATGATGAGTGTTCATAAGGATTTGAGGCCAATGTTTCAGTCCCCCCCTTAATACCATTGAGTTGTAGATCCACTTTTCATTTGAGTGCATTTTCCACTATACCCTGTGTTAAGTGAGGATTTCCCATTTGAGTGACTATCGGATGGTAGAAACCCTAGGGTGCCATCTTCGCCACTCCTCACGAAATATTTGTAAATTTCCAGCATATCCTCCACATTTGATTTTATGAGACTTCCCAAACTCAAGATATACTAGTTTAGAATATCATGGTTCCTTTGACATTAAACCCTTCCTTTGTATCAAGGACTCTGTCTAAATCTGAAAGGCGGTGGTGTAGGTACTTTATGCAACCATTGATATGTTAATAATTCATGGGAACACAAAATGAGTTTGTACCTTAGGTGGCATGCTCCATGTATCTCCTTTATCCATGTACTTGGAAGGACCTCTTCTCCTGAGGGTTGAAACATTATTCTTTTTGGCATGTTGTACTTCTTAGAATACTCCTCCAACATTTATTGGTTACTCTTGCAAGCCATGATAGGATGCTAGTCATGGGTCCATGTATAGGGATTCCATGAAGAGAAGCATTTGCCTCTTGTGGTCAAAAATTGGCATCTGTTACATGTAGGGAAATCCTTGTAAAAGAATTTTTTAATTCCAAGGTAATCTTTCCAAACAGATTGGGCATGTTTCGATGTTCGCCAGGAAAATCTATTCCCCTTGGCCGAACCACTGATGTTGGGCTGCAATAGTCAACGGCGAGGGTGAGAATATGGCAAATATCTATATAGTGCAAGGGGTCCACTATTATTGTCTTGAGTTGTTTATGGATTTAAAGGTCCAAATTAGTCAGAAGGAGATCTCCAACTGGTTTTCCATCTTTGATGAACCTAAGAAAGGTCAGTACTTGACATACCATTTTCATATGGCATCCTAGATATTCTAAGGATGAGTGGTAGTATCTAATACCGACTATAATGTTCCTTTTTAGGGAAGACTCAATTAGTATGACTCATGAAAGTTGAGATGTAAAATTAAAAATTAGATTAGCGGAATGTTGATGTATATGGCTAATATCTTTAGTAGTTTTAATTTATGGAAAGATTAGGCCCTTCCTAGGGTAGTGTAGGTTCCTTGGATCGAAGTTAAACCCCTAAAAGGTGGGTTAAACCTTGTTAACACCCTTCAATTATTCGATGCTCAAAATTATTAAGAAACGTCATTGAAAAACACTTATGTGTAGCTATTAGAAATTGTGAATTGAGCTAAAAAATAGGCTTAATTTTGGTAGGACCCTCAACCATGATTGCGAAGTTCATACAATTATTGGAAAACCATATGTAAAACACCTCCAAAAATCGTGCGGGCTAGCAAGGACTCAATATCATTGGTCTTGATGACATACAATATGGAGAAATAAGATCAATAATTTCATATTGACCAAATATATCATCAATTTACATACCAAATAAGTACTCCCAAGTGGGTCATTCCACTTCAAATAAATATATTATTCGAGTCCAAAGAGATAAACTACATTTTTTCTTAGGAAATGAGTAATTAGATTTCTCTGTAAACCATACAGTGCATTCACATAGTATCCTCATGGAAGGGTTTTCATCCATAACAAAAGTCCTTAAGTCAAGGGTTATCCATTTTCTTGAGAAAGTTCCTACAATCCACAGGGTGTTTAGTCCTTGAGACAATAGTATGTCAGTGTATAAGGTGCTTCACAAGAAAATTTCTTTTGAATCAAGATATGAAATTTCACCCAAACATAGATATCAAATAATGGCCAAAAATACCGGTCATAGTTCATAAGTATAGAATGGGATGGGTGAGGGTGGAAAGTTATGAAGGGATGGGCGGGTATGGGAAATATTTGCCGTACCCCTTAAGGAGTGATTTTAAATATTTAATCTGGTATCTTGGATCCTGAGGATGACTCATTTCAATACTGTTGTATTCCGCAATACTTAAGTCTCTTTTTATTGGAGCGCTAGTGCTTCCCAAGCAAGATACATTGATAATGAAATTACTTAGAATTTCACTAGTCTAAATCAACAACTATAGACAATATAATCCAGATCACTAGCTGCAACTTGCTTTATTAGCTTAGCTACCTCATGGGAGAAGTGGTAACTGGGTTGAAGATCTTCAAAAATTAGGTCCTTCAAAGAAGGGATCATGAGTGCATATATATCAATCATAGTGTGGTACTTCACTCCACGCTTCAGCCATCTCATTCGAGGTTGCAAGGGAACCATGAAGGAATTATCATTCTCTCTCACATTTTATCCTGCATGTACTTGTCTTCCATTATTTGAAGAGGACTTTTCCATTGCATATAAAGTGATCCATGTTATCATATTATGTGAAATTGATATGCAGTAACCATGTACACATTCGTTTCTCTGCAGTGTTCCCCACTTGCTAGAAAATTCATGGAAAGCATTCTACCAAAACTTAGATAGTTTAGATTTTTTTTGTGAAAGATGGCCATGGTAAATATATTGATCTCAATGATCAGAGTATGTCCATTTAATTTGAATAGTATTCAATATAAAACCAGTCATGAAGTCTAATAATGGTCGAAGAAAAAAGAATCAATGTTGACGTGATCAAGTGGTATTTGATAGATAGTAGTCGACATCAGCTCCCATTGTGTTAAACTGGAAGGATACGATTCATCTTTCAAGTCATAGTCATCCAAGAGAGGCAGCAATACAAAGGATATCTTCATGTTCTGTGTGATAGAAGTCATCTGAAGTGTTTACCTCTCCCTTTCGATGTGACAAGATATACTGATTGCACAACATTTATCTCAAAATATAGAGTCCTTTATAAAATGGTTCAAACTATGTCTAATGCCTACAAATATTTTGAAACAAGGTGACATCATGAGAACAATAGCAATCATAATAATTGAAAAGACTCTTCAGTGCTTACAGAAAATGCTCTTTAAAATATGGGTGAAGTGACAAGCTTGTTTTTCAATCTAATTTCTTTATCCTCTTTTCTATGAGTAAAGTTATGTTTTTTGAAGGTCTGCATAATTATACTAATCTATGCAAAAAAAAATTGATCAATTTATGGTGGTAACATAACTAATACAGACACACATATCCTACGTACATACACAAATACATCATATGTAAATGTGTATGCATATGCATACACACACATGCATGCATACATACATACAAACAAACTATATGTATACACACGACACATACATATGTCTAATATAGGTGATATGAATATCCCCTCCTTCCTGATATACATACGAATTTGTGAAACACAAATATTTAGGTATATCCCCTTGCATTGTGATATTCATTACTAGTGGTACTAGATTTTTGGTAGGTTGAATGACCCTCCACTAACCAAATTTGGTCATAGACATATTTTATTCAGTTATTTTAGTTGGTATATTTCACCAAAATATATATTAACCAAACATTTGGTAGTTGTATCTGTTGGTAGTAAGTCAACAATCTTGGACAGCATCTATTACAATCCTAGGTAAATGGAGCATTTTAGTATATATGCCTAAATTGTAGTGTTTTACAACAGTATCTAATTGGCTAAAGCCTACAGTGAATTTTTGTCTAGTGAAAAGAAATTCAGGATAAAATTAGTAGTGAGATACGGATGAAGATAACATATAGAAACTAAAATGATAATCTTGTTTAGGAAAATTTATTGTGATATTGGTAAAAAAGCAGGAGACTAAAGCTTAAAGTTCGAAGTTTCTCTTAGATCATTCTCAATTTGTAAAGGGATTTACAAAATAATAACATCAATGGATCCTTAATTTAGTAACCTATTGTCGTATTACAAAACTAATGCCAATTATAGAGATTAAGAACTACTTGTAAGAAGATTTTAGAATGCTTAATTTGTGAAAGAAACAAAACGAAATTGGGAACCCATGAATGTAGAATGCACCCCTAACATGTGGAAGCACAACATGATAAGATCTAAAATGCAAGATTTAGTCATGTAGAACCTCCCTCAATCATTGAGAAATGCAACCTCATGTGAGAAATCTCATTTCCATGACAACTGAGAGATGCTCGAGTAATCAACAAGAATTGAAATAAAGTATAGTGCTGAGGGGAAATGTAGTTTTTTTGTGCCGTCAAACATGGATATCAATTTTGATAGAGTACAGGAGTCATCTATGATGATTTTTCAATAAAAAAAGTAGTCCAAGTGTAAAGGTATATGTCAAGGTCCTTGAGGTGATTTATGGAGTAACTAAAAAGCACAAACATGAAATCATGTCCCTTACAACAATTCAATATGTAAATAACACGTTATATTGTGGTGAACAGTGATCAAATTGGATGAAGCTTCCCCATGTTTTAATTTGACAGGGTAAGTTAAGTTTTTATCCTTCATAAATGAAATATTAAACAAAACATGTACCCGTGTGCAAAAGAAAAAAGAAAAATGTTAATTTCCTTTCACTATATATCTGATTAATTTAAATAAAATAAATATGAAGCAAACCAAAAATATTAAATGATATAATATAGATACATAATAATTTTTAAATTTAGTTAAATTAAATAATCAAGATTCAAAAAAGTATATTGCACCACAGTTATAAGGGTAAGTGCACCAAGTTGGTGGACAAAAATAGGGGTCATAAGTGGACATCATATTGCAAAAAATAGCAAAATCTCAACTTGTAGGGATTATTAACAATACGTGCACCCAAAATTAGAAAAAATTATATAAATAAGAATCGTAGCATCCGGAATCTAGTTTCTAAAATACTAATTTTTTTTAAAACCGGACAAGTTTAGCTATAATAAACACTTAAAATTATATGAATTAGTTTTTTTTTTTTGAAAAAACCTATAAAAATTGTGGTCCGTTTGCCCCAGCGATTTTGGATGACCAAATTTTGTTATTTTTTTTTCCTTTGGTAAAAAGTTATATGTAGTTGTCTATCTTGGGATGGATTTTATTTTGTATTTTTTTGAGTAAATAATTTTTTTTTTAATGATTTTTTCCGTGGAAAGTGGTCCTGAAAAGATTTAGAAAACGGAGCGCATTCCGTTTGTCCCACCTTAACTATATCAAAAAATATCAAAATCAAATATTTTTTTAATATGTATATAATTTCTCCATGCTTGGGATAGTATAATTTTTATCACATTTTGATAAGTGAAAAAAAAGTTGCAGTCTTAAACATAGACATGAACCATTCGCGGGAAAGAAATGTCTTAAAGATCTATTGTTAGTAAAAAATTATAAAAATGATATTTATCTTATTCTATTCACTTTAACATCAAATATTTCTACGAAGCTAACAGTCTCCCCTACACGATGGCACCATTTTTGTGAAATGTTTTCAGTTTTTTAGCATGGTTCAAGTCTATGGAAGAATAAATTTGAAGTTTTTTGACCCCTTTACACTTCATAATCACCTTTCATAGCTTTGGTTGGGGAAAAAACAAAGATTTCCCGAGCCTTAGGTTCGGCATTTAGATCCGATATCATGGTTTTTTTTAACAGATAGCACGATCAGCGCGCTTTATAAACTGCAATCATGGGTTTTATAAAGCGCCGCTCGCGGTTCATAACTGTGCACTCACGCTTTATAAATCATATTTATACGCATCCCAATGTTCCCAAATTACCATGTGATTTGTACTATTTGACTTTACCGTATGAATTACTTACTGCGAAATTCTGTCATTTTCTGCACTATTTTTCTTATCACTAGAAGTAAAACATCATGGGAGACAAGAAACAAAGTCAAAAAATGAATTCATTAAGTAAAAAAAACACCAAACGAATTAGAGGCCAAACAGATTTCAAAATGTTGAGCAAATGCAGAATTTTCGTGAATCAAGAAGAGGTTCATCTTCAACCCCCTACTATTGTAAGCAATGAGGAACCAGGTAATGTTTCTACTATCAATGTTGAAGTTGAATTAAATACTCATGATGAAGATGTTTTTACTCTCAATGTTAAAGAAGAATTAAATACTCATGATGTTAGCAAATGTTGAAATTGAAGGGAGACATTGAAAATGTGAATAAATAAATTCAGGTTGAAACTGTAGACAAGAAAAATTTGACAGAAACACTTCCTAGGATTTTCCATAAGAAACCTAATTATTTTATTGAAATTGATGAAAACATTTTGAAACCAATGTGTGACAAAACTTTTTGAACGACAAATCAGAAGAAAATCCACTAAAATTTGGGATAATCATTTTGAAATTTTAAATGATTCCCAAATGATGTCAGTTGTTGGTTAGTGTTGATGAAATTGAATAAAATGAGAACCTACATTAAACACCTTAGGAATGACAAAATCTAATATATGTGGTCAAACGCTCTACAATTGTTGAAAACCTTCATGATGCATATCACACTGTTGGTGTCAAGACACGCACTAGGGATAGTAATATTGTGCGTTGTGTACTTGTTATTAGTGTTGTAAATGAATCAATAAAAAAACAACGTTTGATTACGCAAATAAGTTGAATGTTGCAAGTTAATCGAAAAACTCTAATGAAAGCAATTGAAAGATGTAATATCCTTCAATCACTCAATAACACCGATTTTTATGGCATTTTCCTGCTAGAGCACCATGCATAAGGACAAATATAACATTCTGATGTTATAAGAGAAGTTATTATTCATTTTTGGCATGATAATACCAGAGTTTCACCTAATATAAGAGATGTTGTAAAACGGAGAGTTGGCTCTATTAATCGCGAACCACCTCCAAATCATTTCTTACATATGACTCAAACTCAATTTTTTCATAAGTTTTGAACAAGAGAATCTAGCAAATTAAAATTAGTCAATGTTTTTTTTGAAATGTTAAAACCATTCTATGTGATAAATCAACCACGCTCGTACCACTTGTTGTTGTAGGCAACATGTTGAATTTACGTTATGCATTATGCTAAATTTTTATGTATTCGTTCTAATTTTGCATTCTGAAACTATTTTAGCTGAAACGTGGTGTTCAAGTTCCACCAATATCTTCAAGGGATTTCATTCCTACGATATTTTGTGAAAAAGGAAGTCAGACAATTTTTTTATAGTTTAGGATTGTTTAGATGGAAGTTGTGGTACATGTGGCAGATTACTTAAATTGGGAAAGTTGCATCTATGAGCAAATTGAAGGTGCAATAGGAAATAATTTAGTTGAAGTTTGATAAATATAAATCAGTTACATACCAGTTGAAATATGGAAAAAAGTTTAAACGGTGTGAGCTAGTTACAGAACATATGCCCATGTTTTTCAATTTATGAGAAATTTTAAAGATGAAATTGTTTATGAGTATGCTAGGCATACACATAGAGCTCAATGGTTGGATGAACAGTTCAAGATATGAAAAGACACATTTCCTATTGGTACTATTGTTTCAGTGAGTAGATTTTGCAGAGAATTATACATTGCAACCACAAACGGAGGTTCAATCACAATATTACAACTTAGTACAAGTTGTCATTTTTGTGCATATAACATTTATACATTCTCCCTGATAGTACAGAGAATGATCAGAAAATTTTAAGGGAGTACCATTTTTATATCAATGATGATCGTACTCATTCTACTGAATTTGTGCAAGGGTGTTTCTAGTTATTTTATGGAAACTTGTCTGATAGGGACATCCACTTGAAACAACATTATATATGGTCAGATAATTGCACATGTCTCAGTTTAAGAATGCGTGAATGTTTTATTGGATGAGCAGGATGCACGTCAAGATGGGTGTGCAACATATTTGGAGTTTCACTAAGGCTAGACATGGAAAAAGAGAGCATGACGATGTAGGGGCATATGTGAAAAGAGCTCTTGCAAGAGAAGAGTTGAAGTATAAAAGATGGTGCTAAATTGAAAGATGCAAAGAACATAGTGGAATGGTGTACTGATAACATGGCCCGAGGTTCTCAAGAAATTTCCACAGTTTGCCAGATATTTTTGGTTGATAGAGGAACAACAAATTGCTAGATTGTTAGACACTCACTGGGTCCAGTGATATGCACTTATTTTATAGCTCAGACATTACTTCATGGGCCACATGGACAACAAATTTGACATGTTTTTGTGCATCTTGTATCGAATTTTTCATAGTTGAGTGTGATTCACAAGAATGGGTTGATAGATGGATTTGTAGGCCTCTAACTCCAATTGTTAGTTATCAACCTCCACAAGGATTATGACTTGTTTCTGTAAATGAAGTTACAACATCCAAGGACTTTGACGAAATTTTGATTTTGGTGCAACAAGGTATTTATGGTTATTTACAATTTTTGTATTGAGTTATGTCCATTGAAATTTTAATATGTACAAATTTAAATTTGAGTTGAAACCTTTTTTTTGTAGGACATGTGTTTGAAGTTATTGCGACAGAAGACAATGAAGAAGGGACAGACTATTTCTTATGTCGTTGCATCGAGGAAAGAAATAAGTTGACTTCTCCTATTATAGATGGTGAAGAGATTGAGTATCCTACAAGGTCAGAGGTAGTTACTGGAACTTTGCTTCAATGGTATCCATTAAAAAACTCCTTTGTTTGGGTGTTTGAAGACTTTGAGACACATAGGAAAATACTCTTATATTCACATCTAGTTCTAGCGACAAATATTCAATTGTATAGATATCGAGGAAGGCCTAATAACAAGATTCTTTGGAAGGTTCGAGAGTCAGATCATGAAGCAATCTTGTCTGCTATTCAGAGTAGATCCAATCCTGATGGTTCATTGGAATGAATTTACAATGCTCATGTCTGGTATATATTTAATTTCTTTTCAATATATATATATATATATATTTAGTTTAAAGATCTAGATTTAAGTTTTAATATATTTTATTTTAAATTTGTGTATTTTGTGTACATGTATATCTAGATAGTATATGGTTTTGATTTGAAACTTAAATTTCTTTGACTAACAATTTTATGTTTAGGTTAGTGGTGCCAGAAAAGCTTCCACCTTCATGTGATTGGCACTGTTAGTAGAGAATTTTAAATTCTTAAAGCTAAGAGAAGCTTTCATTGTTTGAAAAAGTTGTAAATTTTGAAAATGTTGTAAATTTTGAAAAAGTTGTAAATTTTGAAAATGTTGTAAATTTTGAAAACGACTCCTCTAGGTGCCTCGGAGTTCGAGTAGTCACCCATCGAAGTTTAACGATATTTTAGTCTTAGGGCTCTTAAGGGACTACGCCCGAACGAAGTAGCCTGGAAGCAACGACCCTTTCGTGAATTAAAACACCACATCCTCTAGTGTTCACCTGGCCACTCAGACATGCCGACGAAGTCAGTTCGGTGCCACGACCCACCGTTTGCAAAAAATAGCGTTTGACAACCTTACACTGACTCCAACTGCACTATTTCACGCATTTACAAATAGTAGGACAGTGAGAGCACCGAAATGAGAAGGAAAAAACTGAGAGAGGCTATTGTAGAGGGTTTGTATGCCAAGGTGCCGGATTAGACGAGGCCTCTCTAGGTGCCACAGAGTCTGAGTAGTCACCTGTCGAAGTTGAACGATATTTTGGTCTCAAGGCTCTTAAGGGACTACGCCCGAACGAAGTAGCCCAGAAGCAACGACCCTTTTGTGCACCAAAACACCACCTCCTCTAGCGTTCACCTGGCCACCTAGACATTTTGGCGTATTCGGTTTGGTGCCATGACCCGCCGTTTGCAAAATATAGCGTTTGACAACCTTACACTGGCTCCAACTGCACTATTTCACGTGTTTGCAAATAGTAGGACAACAAGAGCACCAAAATGAGAAGGAAAAAACTGAGAGAGGCTATTGTAGAGGGTCTGTACACCAAGGTGTTGGATCAGATGAGGCCTCTCTAGGTGCCACGGAGTCTGAGTAGTCACCCGTCGAAGTTGAACAATATTTTGGTCTCAGGGCTCTTAAGGGACTACGCCCGAACGAAGTAGCCAGGAAGCAACAACCCTTTCACGCACTGAAAAACCACATCCTCTAGCATTCACCTAGCCACTTAGACATGTTGGTGCAGTTGGTTCGGTGCCATGAGCCACCGTTTGCAAAATATAGCATTTGACAACCTTACACTGGCTCCAACTGCACTATTTCACGCGTTTGCAAACAGTAGGACAGTGAGAGCACCGAAATGAGAAGGAAAAAATAGAGAGAGGCTATTGTAGAGGGTCCGTATGCCAAGGTTCCGGATTAGATGAGGCCTCTTTAAGTGCCACGGAGTTTGAGTAGTCACCCGTCGAAGTTGAACAATATTTTTGTCTCAGGGCTCTTAAGGGACTACGCCTGAACGAAGTAGCCCGGAAGCAACGACCCTTTCATGCACCAAAAAAACACCTCCTATAGAATTTTTCTGGCCACTTAGACATTCTGGCATAGTCAGTTTGGTGCCACGACCCACCCTTTGCAAAATATAGCGTTTGACAACCTTACACTGGCTCTAACTGCACTATTTTACGCGTTTGCAAATAGTAGGACAACGAGAGCACCGAAATGAGAAGGAAAAAACCGAGAGAGGCTATTATAGAGGGTCCGTACGCCAAGGTGTTGGATCAGATGAGGCCTCTCTAGGTATCAACAGTAGCCTCCACAGTCTGCATATATGAAGGAGTCTATCTAGTAGTCATAAGCTATACAAAAAATATGTACAAATCAATATTAAAATCTACATGACAAAGGTCCAAAGCATGTAATCCATGTGTGAACTTCCAGTAATTAGAAACAAAGTGTAAAGAGATTTACTAACCTGCATAGAACTCATGTGAGGCATGCCAGTAGCCTCAGTTCCCTGAGCAGATGATGACCCGCCAGGCTCCTGTGTATAAAAGAGAAAAATATTAATACATGTACAACATACACGTGAACCAAATTATAATAATAATCTAGTGCAATTAAATGATTTATTAAAAATGTAAGTTTTTACAACTTGAAACTTACGTTTGAAACATGCCCAGCTGCAGTAGGTAGCATGTCGATGCCAGATGTTTCCTTCACCGGCTCTTGCTATTTAAAATAAAATAAAAAATTAGTTTTTTACATGTATGTACATGACGTACAATCAAATATATATATATATATATATATATATATTAATATCTCAAACATGTGAATTAAACTATTGTATATATTATTTAAATTTATTTGAAATTTACCTGTGAAAGACCAATATCAATGGCTCCAATTCCAAAAACATTCCCCAGCATCTCATCTATAGAAAAGAAATCCTGTGAACCAGCAAATGATGTCTCGCCTGTAGTGCATACGGCACCACATGATCCACAGTGGTGTGGTGCACTAGAACTGGTGCCTCCACCAACATCACCAGATGCAATCTGGGTGCTATGGTGGGTGAGAGTGTCAGTGAGCTCCCTCAATGCATGCAATGTATTAATCTCCACAAACTCCTTCATTGTAGGAGGGATAACTGAAGGCAATGGGGGTTTTGGGGCATGGGGGATCCTAGGCTGACCTATGTGTGCACCAAGTCTGCTCTGTGCAGAGCCACCTCCTCGACCAAAAAAGTCAGAAAAGTCAAAATAATTCAGGACCTCATTGAGCATGAACTCACAATATAATTTCTTCAAAAAATAAAGAGGAACCTCATTGTTGTTGCATGGTGGATAATCAAAAACCATCCACCATCGGTCCCAAAAATTGTTTTTGATTTTGTCATCATGGCACCAATGGATTGGGAACCATTTGCAAGTAACTGCAAGGGGGGCATTGGTTCCAGGGTCGGTAAATAATGCACAAATGAGGTCTTTTCCAAATTTTTTGTCTTTGACAGCCGCATGGGATAGTTTATCACATACCACCGCCTATAGTCACTTCTAAAGGTGTTCCATCTATGTATTTGGTTGGTTGCAGACTCAACTTCGCCAATCAATGTTTGCAATGTATTTGCTAAAGTCATGCGGGATGGATTTGTAGCAATATTTTGTCTTATAGTGTTTCACTCGGAATGTTTCGTTCCTTTTAGAAACAGATAAGGGTTGGGGCTAGGAGGAATACCTGTAGAATGTCGAGATGGTGTGCGCGTACCGTAGAGAAAGATCAGGCTGATTGCGAAGAACTCCTTTTTGTCTTGGAAGGACTACCTGCAAATAAGAACACAAGACCACAAGATTTGATTAAACAATAAATGAGGAAACTGCCTTGGGCCCAGGAAATATAAAACTTCCTTTCGAAGGTGGTCAGTTTCCCTGCTAATATGAATTAACACAAATGACTACAAAATATCAATTAAATTACTTGGTTGAAACTGGGTAGGAGAAGGCTGGTTTCTGGTTATAGTCAGGGTAACCGATACCGGTTTCTGGTAACCGATGGCGTCTGATGTTGGGCCTAGGACCTTCTTGGTAGCTATGGTGTTTGTAAGGCTGGTTTATGGATGATATTAGGAAATGAGATGATGAGAGGTAAAAGAATGACAGTTAGATGCAATGACACGTTGGGTAGTGGATTCAGAAACGGATTTAGGAGGACTGTGATTCAAAGAGCATAAGAAATGTTATAACAGAGGACATGCAAGATGTGACTTACTGGTTTCGACAAAGATGCAAGTTGATCTCCTTTGCTGCAAACGCTTCTGGTTTCTTTACTCGTCTTGTGCTCGGTCAAGTGAAGATCTGGACTCTGTTTTTCACTCCCAATGATCTCTGTTGATTCAAAAATCATTCGACCTTGATTTTGGTTCGGGGAGCCCATTTACAGGGAGACGATGGCGGTTACGTAACCGACGGCGGTCGAGTAGGAACCGGCATCGGTAAGGAAAAAGTAGGCTATTTTTAGTAAAATAGCCCACCTTCCCTGCTTTTCTCCCGAGAGATCAGTTGCGGGCTTGGTCAAGTGGCTAGAAGGTCGGTTTTGGGTGCGAGTAAGGAGGCATTAGTTATGGATGTGAGTCTAGACCAAGTCATAGGTCTTAATTAGGTTAGTTTAGGGTTAGGGCTAGGTCATGATGAGGTGGCAAAATGAGGTGGCAGGTAAGGTGATGTGGATTTATCAATTACAAGGTAATTAATAAATAATTGTGTAAGGTTTAGGTGATGAGGTTAAGTTGCGAGATGAGATGCGGGTCACAAGGGGTCGTAAGACACAAATTTGGTGTCTACATTAGCCCCTTATTGTCGTGTAGCTTGTTTTGTAAAGCTGCACGGACAATAATATGAAGTGGTTTCCCCTGTTAAGGGTATAGGTAATCCCCCTCAAATCTATCACAGATTGAGTGAACGGGAAATCAGGGATAGGGTTGATAAAGGGTAAATGGGGTAGAGGGGATGGTAAGATGGTGGGGAGGTCCAAGGAAGCAGACGCATGGTAAAATGCAATAGTACGACTAGGGTACATGATTTGACGAGCAAACCAGCAGTGCATAGGCAAAGGTCGATAGTTTATCCAAACAAGGGTGATATAATCCTGGTATCCAAGGCATAGGAAGTAGCTCTAGGGTATATAACAGGTAAGGTACAGGAACGTTTAGGCATGTCCGGTAGTACCAAATGGTTGGTTTGGTTGAGATAAACGTCACGGTCTAGGTCTGGGCAAAGTTGGTCGACAGATCAAGTCAAGGACCCTAATCATGCTAAAACACGAACATGTGAGCTCGATTGAACAAAAAACTACAGGATAAGTGGATAAAAGTGTATGGTTGGTTAGGGCAAGGCCTTGGGTCGGGCCAGGCCTTGGGTCGGGCCGGTTTGTTAGGGTAGGGGTAGAGGCCTTGGGTCGGGCCGGTAGGGTAGGGCGAGGCCTTGGGTAGGGCGAGGCCTTGGGTCAAGCCAAATGGGCCGGTAGGGTAGGGCGAGGCCTTGGGTCGGGCCGGTTTGTTAGGGCGAGGCCTTGGGTCGGGTCGAGGCCTTGGGTCGGGCCGGTTTGTTAGGGCGAGGCCTTAGGGTAGGGTGAGGCCTTGGGTCGGGCCGGTTTGTTAGGGCGAGGCCTTGGGTCGGGCCGGGTTGGTAAACAAATGGTGTTCAGCAAAGGTGGATATAGGCGATATTTGGTTAAAAAGGGGCAAATGGGGGCAAAAAAAATTGGGGGAAAGTTGGAAGAAAAAACCGATGTCGATTCTACGTGACCGATATCGGTTAAGGGACTGGTTCATTAGGGCAACATGAAACTGATATCGGTTAAGGGCGCAAAACCTATAAAAAGAAAAATACGGCTTGTCATTGTCACTTTGTCATATATGAGGATCGACGCAGAGGCAGTATTCTCACCTCCCCAGCCAACACCTCTAGAAGGTCCTGAAGAAGTAGCAGCCGATCGCAGGGTAATGGACGCAGGAACAACAGAGGCCTATAGATTATGGTGGGTAGCAGAGCTGTAAGGTGTACGTGATCATCCTGATATAGCGGTGATTACAGCAGAGAGAAATCATTTGCAGCGTTTGGTTCAATAGCTCCAAACGCAGGTGAATGAGACAAGGGGATTGTTAGTGGTTGCGGAGTCACGGGTGGAGAGACTAGAGGCGGGATTCCTCCATGCAAGAGGGCGTATTCATATGTTACAGGAGAGGTTGGCAGATCAGTGGGCGGGGTACCAATAGCCGTGGTACCTTTGAGGACAGAGAGGCCTGGCGAGAGGGGTCGACGATCACGATCCTCACCTAGTTCGGGATGAGGCGTAAGGGTCTAAATAAATGTTAGCAAGGTATAAGAATTAATAAGGATGCCGACCTGCGTGTCGATGATAGAGAAGATGTATTTGTTTAACATCTAAATAAAACTGAATATGTATGTTGATTTGAGTTACGATAATAATAAGAATGTTTTCGTTTTGACTTTCGGTGTTTTGAAAAAGGATAAAGAGGAATGTGATAGAAATACACAAAAATATTTATATTTACCACACATGATAGGTTATGGTAGGGGATGGTCGAGCTAACCTTGGGAGACCCCATGTCTCCGAAGTGCTGCCTACATAGCCCATTGCACAAAGCAAGGAGGGGCCTCAGACCGATGTAGTTCTCCCTTAGGATCAGGGAGAGGTGAATTCAGGCAATTTGGTACGGTTTAGGCAATTGGTTGGTTGGTAAGAATATTGATATTAATATTGGTAAGGTAAGGTTGTTGGTGTTGGTAATGAATTGGTGATGTTGTAAAAGGTATAAGGGAAGCGAAAGTTAGCCTACCCAAGTAGAAGGGAACCATGTCCTGATTAAGATCAACACACAATCCTAGATGCGAGGCAAAGCGGAAAGAGTGCTCCGTAGGTGAAAAGAGCTAAACAAACCACACAACATAGAACGAGCTTGAAGCCCTAGGTACTGTGCATAGACGAGAAGTCCATAGGTGAAAAGAGTTGTATGATCACAATATATCGGGTGTACGTTACGTCCCTTGAGTTGAAACAAATGGTGAGGTGAGGTGGATGATATAGCTGAGGTACAGAGAATTTATTACAAAGTGAGTGTTCTGACAAAAGAGAACCTACCCTAAATAGACAAGTCCATGACTCAAAAGTTCTTCTGAATGAGGCTTTTATTTTACTGAAGATAGACTGATCGATGCGGGAAGTCTACAAGGGATATTGATTGTTTTATTCTTGAGGTCTTCACGAAGCTGATCAATGCGAGAAGCTTCTGATAAAGGCTGACTGTGTATAGCTATCCTTCGAGGGAGCAGTCTATTTATAGTAGCAGATATGATTTTAATGCATAGCTGTCCTTCGGGGGAGCAGTCTATATATAATAGCAGCAATAGTTCGGCATATAGCTGTCCTTCGAGGGAGTAGTCTATATTTAATTTAGATGACTAGATATTCTTTTGGCGTGAAGCATCTAGTTTGGTAGGAAGTTTGACTCAAGAAAATCCCATAAGAATACGGCTTATTTTAATACTTTGAAGTCATGGACTAGACTAAAAAGGGGAAGGCATCGTTTAGGTGAGGTGAGAATCAAACTATGTGAGCTTGATTTTTATTATGAGGTGTAGGAAACGAAGTGCATGTGGTGGTATGTGAGCTCAAGGGACGAGCGGCAGGTAGATAAGAAGTGATATAACACTAAATTCAACAGTAGAATGGTCGAAGATGCAAGGCATTAAGGGGTTCAGGCTCAGGTTTACCATTAAGCGAAGCTAAACGATAAGTGCCTGATCCATAGGTGTGAGTGATTATATAAGGCCCAATCCAATTGGGAGCAAATTTTCCACGTTTGCTCTTTTCTAGTTTGGTGACATGTTGATTCTCTTTGAGGACAAGATCACCAACCTTAAAGGTACGCTCATGGAGTCGCTTATCATAAGCACGCTTGATGCGTTTTTGATAGATTTGAAGGTGATCAAGAGCTGTAAGACGACGTTCGTCAAGAAGCTCCAATTGGGCTAACCGCTCTTGGCGGAAATCATTGTTAGTGAGAATATCCTGAAGGGATATTCTGAGGGAGGGTATTTGTATTTCGAGAGGTAAGACAGCCTCGGTACCATATACCAAAGAAAAAGGTGTGGCATTAGTAGAGGTACGGATGCTAGTACGATAAGCCCAAAGGGCAAAGGGGATGTGATCGTGCCAATTTCGTCCGGACTCATTGACAACTTTCATGAGGATTTTGGTTAGGGTTTTATTAGAGGATTCGGCTTGTCCATTTGCTTGTGGATAGTAGGGTGATGAGAAGCTGAGTTTGATACCAAAGTTGTCACAAAGGTCTTGCAACAACCTATTTTTGAAAGATTTTCCATTATCTGTAATCAGGCAATGAGGAACACCAAAACGACAGATAATGTGGTGGTTAATGAACTCTACAATTTTTTCTTTTTTAGTTGAAATGAGTGGAATAGCCTCCACCCCATTTTGTGTAATATTCGGTTGCTGTGATAATCCATCGGTGACGTTGTGAAGAGGATGGGTGAATCTCACCAATAAGGTCTAAACCCCATTGTGAGAAGGGCCAAAGATCTCGAGCGACCTGGAGCGGGTGGCTAGGAGTATGTTGAAGGTTTGCATGTTGTTGACACATAACACAACGCTTAACATATTCGTAGCAGTCGTTATTGAGAGTAGGCCAATAATAACCTAGGCGAAGGATTCGTTTAGCCACGGCAAGGCCACTAAAATGTCCACCACAAATACCGTCATGGACTTGTTGGATGGTATGGGTGATCTCCGCACCGGTGAGACATCGAAGGAGGATGCCATCAAAGCCACGTTTATAAAGGAGTCCCCCCATAACTACATAACGAGAAACGCGTTTAAGAAAAACACGTTTACCAGTACTAGTAAGGTCAGAAGGGAGAACAGAGGTTGTAAGGTAGTCATGGAATTGGTGATACCAAGTATCCTGCGAGTTAGCAGACACAGTATTTATCGTACAAACAACCGGGGCTGAATAAGATGGGGCAAAGAGTTGTTGGACCAAGACAAAAATGTCAGAGTCAGTTGATGAGGCTGGAATTTGCGAGGCTAAGCAAGCCATAGTATCCGCAAATTTGGTTAGTAGAGCGTGGAATGGTTTGGATAGAATAGTGAGTAAATAAGGCTAGAAGCGAATCCACGTAGTGTTTGTATTTTTGAAGTTCCTCATTTTTGCATTGGTAGATGCCCATAACTTGATTGACTACCAATTGAGAGTCGCCAAAAATATTGATAGATTTGATACCTAAGTGCAGCGCAACCTGGAGACCCAGAACAAGGGCCTCGTATTCCGCTGTATTATTAGTGCAAGGGAAATCGAGTCGGAATGAAAGAGGCATAGGCTCGGCGTCAAGAGGAACGAGAACAACGCCAGCTCCTCCACCGCGTTGGCATTTGGATCCATCAAAGAAGAGAGTCATTGGATACGACTCCTCCTTGAGTGAAAGAGTGGCGATGAGTTCATCGAGCGAATGTAAAATTGGTAAATTTTTCTCCAGGTAAAGGGGCTTCCGCAAGTTGGTCTGCGATGGTTTGTCCTTTGATTGATTTCTGGTGGACGAACTCAAGGTCGAGGTCGGCGAGGAGCATGAGCCATCGGGCAATGCATTGGTTTAGATGAGGTTTGGCATACATGTAATGGATGGGGTCCGTGTTGGTGATGACAAAAGTTTTGTGATTCAGAAGGTAGTGTCGGAGTTTGGTAGCCACGAATGATAGGGCTAGGCACAACTTTTCTACATGTGTATACCTAGTCTCATAGTCCAAAAAAGTACGACTTATATAATAAACTGCTTGTTCTCGATTTTCAGAGTCACGATGTGCAAGCATGGCCCCTATAGCGTGGTCAGTGGCGGAAAGGTAAAGGTAGAAAGGGCAGTCGTCTTGAGGTGGGATAAGCACGGGTGGATGCAAGAGATAAGTTTTGAGAGCTTCAAAGGCTTGGTGGCACTCTTCACTCCATTGAAATTCAATGTCCTTTTTAAGGAGGTGATGGAGAGGTTGACATCGATCCGAGAGTTGGGAGATGAAACGTCCGAATAGATTGTAACTTACCTTGTAAGCTACGCAATTGTTTGAGGTTAGTAGGTGGGGGCATTTCTATGATAGCTTTGACTTTAGATGGATCGACCTCGATGCCACGCAAAGAGACGATAAAACCAAGAAGCTTTCCCGAAAGGACACCAAAGACACATTTCTTTGGTTGAAGACGGACAAAATATTGTAACAAGTGATCAAAAATAATGGTTAAAACATCGAGATGTTCACTGAGATGTTTAGACTTGCCAAGAAGATCGTCGACGTAATCTTCAAGGATAGTGTGCATAATGTCATGAAAAATGTAGGTCATAGCCCGCTGATAGGTCGCACCAGCATTCTTAAGGCCAAATGGCATTACACGGTAACAGAAGGTTCCCCAAGGAGTTATGAACGCAGTTTTGTGTTGATCGGCAGGGGCAACCAAAATTTAGTTGTATCCTGAAAAGCCATCCATGAGAGAAAGCATTTCATGTCCCGCAGTGAGATCAACAAGTTGATCAATACTTGGGAGGGGGAAGTCATCCTTAGGGCAAGCGAGTTTAAGATCCTGGAAATCTGTGCATATCCGAAGTCCCCCCGTCGCTTTAGTGACAGGTACGATGTTAGAAATCCATTGAGGATAGTCAATAGGTAAGAATGAAGGAAACAAAAAGAAGTCGTTGAATCTCTTCTTTGACCAAGAGGGCAATGCGTGGATGCATTTTTCTCAAAAAAAATTTGACTAGTTTGGAATCGGGGTTTCAGAGTGATGTTATGGATGGCAATGGTCAGGATCAATTCCTGGCATGTCAGCGTAGGACCAAGCGAAAGCTTAGTTGCGAGCATGGAGGAAAGTAGTAAAGGCGACTTGTTCTGATGCGTTAAGGGATTGTCCGATCTTCATAATGTGAGGATCCTCCTCTGTGTGGATGTTGATTTCTATAGTAGATTCGTTCAGCATGGTTTGGGTTTCAGATGGTAAGGCTCATTGAATATAAGAATCATCCGCGCCAAGGTAAGTGAGGATGGAGTCGTCATCCTAACACTCAACAACATTAATCAAAGGTCGAATCCTCTTCGATCATGTCTGGATACAGAAGGGGAAGAGAAGATTGGTCCTCATTATCGCGTTGATAAGTGAGAGGACCTATGAAGATAGCATTTATGAAAAAAAAAAGTTAGGAGGGATAGATTCAGGGTCTATAGATTCTGTGGGTGATGATGGCAAAGTGGGTGATGATGGTTTGGTAGGGGTGACGTCGTCTTCTTCCATAATACAGCTGACACGAGGTGTCTCCTATGTAGGTGTTTCAGGAAAACCGAGACCACTGCGATCATTATGTTTGCGGGTAGTCACGGGAATGAGTGTATGTCGGCCTTGTTCATAAAGACCAAAACCAAAGCCTTTCCAAGCACAGCGAGTCAAGAAGGTGAGGGCAAAGCGACGATTGGTAAGGTATTGAAAATCGGATTGGAAGGGAACCACACCAAGAGGAGGTTCAGGGGTAATGGAGGATGCGTCAACACCCCCATACGTTAGGTTGGTGTAGCAATGGGGTGGTCCGTAAGAGATTACCTCCCCCACGCGATGGTCGTAGGTGGGATGTGCATTTAATTGTCTGTACTCTTGCGGGGTAGGAAAAGAACTAACGTTATATAGGTGGTACTCCCCCAGTGTCAGGCTTTGAAAAACATCTACTAAGGGGTCGGAGGTTGGGATGTTAGCTGTGGGAAGGGAAGTGGTTTTTGTGACGGTGGTTTCATCAGTTGAAGGTGTAGGCGCGGTTGAGGTGGATGGTTGAGGGTACATTTGAAGAGGATGGTTGGGTTGAATGTATGGGTGTCTTGATTGGTATAAGCACATCGTTAGGGCGGTATAACATATTGCAGGTTTTAAAGGGGGGAGGATCAGCTTTTACGGTGTAGGACTTCCCCTCGTACTCAAATTTTATGCATCTATGTAATGTTGAGGGAACGCATCCCATGGCCCGGATCTAAGGACGACCCAGCAATATATTATATTGGAACTCTCCCTCAAGGACATAGAAGAGTTCGGGTAAATTACGTGGTCCTACCCGAATGTTGAGGATCACGGTGCCTAAGGTAGAGCTAATAGCATCATTGAATGACCGCAACATGATGGGGTTGGCACACATGTAGCTTGAAGGGATATTCATTTGTTGGAAGGATTTTGAAGAGATGATGTTTAGGCTAGCGCCCCCGTCAATCATAACACGACGTACCCGAATGTCCCGGATGTAAGCAGAGATGAAAAGGGCAGGGTCAGGGTCTTCTGTACCAAAGTCAACAATTTCATCTTCAGAGAAACTGACTGCAGCAGCTTGTGGTACAGAGAAAGAAGTGGTTGGGGCAGCGGGTTGTTTGGTGAGAGAGGCAACGTGATTGGGTGTTAGAATGGAGGCAACGGGCAGGGTTTCATTAGGTAAGACCTTGATCCCTTGAAGAATTTCAACAAGAGCTTGTCAATGAGATTCAGAAGTCTGAATGAGATCATATAGTGTCATTTTGACGGGTGATTGGTGAATTTGTTTGATCATGGCTCGATGGGCAACTCCATTAGAGACAGGGTAAGCGGGTCCATGAATAACCACTTTGGGTGGTGGTGCAATCGGGATGTTGGACGGAGAAGGAGAGGACGCAGGTGTGCTTACTTTCACTTTCTCATTGTTTTTCTGCGCTCGAGTAGCAACACTAATCATATTAATCTCATAGAACGGAGATGAAGAAGATGATTGGGATAAATCATGGTCTTCAAGAGGTGGGGTTGTAATAATGACAGATCTTGGTGAGGTGGGGACAGATGGTATAGGAGAGGGAATGGAAACTAAAGGTCTCCCCCTTCGTAAGTTGTCTTTCTTAACCTTTCTATCTAGGAGAGGTGACTGATGAAGGATGGTTTTTAAAGCTTTTCATCCCTCCACATCATGTCCTGGTGTGTGGTGATAAGCGCAGATCTTAGACTCATCATAACCTATAGGTCGAGGTTTAGACAGGTCATAAGGTCTAAGTGGGGGTAGGGAAATGGTTGCATTCTCTACTAACATAGCAAGGATTTTGGCGTAAGATCCTTTGAGTGGGTCAAAATCAGAAGAGGATGAGGGTATTGATTGCGTGGGTTTTGGTAATGTTTGGGCGTGGTTAGTTTCGTATGGGTGGTGGTTTAACCGAGGGGTGTTGATACGTGTTTTTCACTAAACGTGGTTTCTTTGGCACAGAAGCTATATTGGATGATGAGGCCACAGATGGCATGGTATCAAAAAACAACCACGGGGAAATAGGGAGTGACCGAAAACAAATATTTTGATGATGGCAGTTTGTTTAGGGTTGATAGGTGGACAGGATACACGGAGTGATAATGTTGATATACCCTTTGATCCCGGTATATGGGTGTAGAAGGCGTAGATCGTTTTGAAGAAAACGCAGGAGGTATGATATATTGATGCAGGGTGGAAGGATGAGGCCCCAATATGGAAGGTAGGTATGACGATGATGGTTTTGATTGTGATAGAGGCATGGGTTGAGTGTATCTCCTAAGTGGCGGGGCGGCTTTATTCTTGGATAAATCTAGTCGCTTAGGCGGGGTGTGTTAGACTGGGTATGGGTAAGGTCCCAAGCGTAGGGGAAGATTTGGTTAGGTTGATAGAGGTGGATGGGATACTAAGTATAGATACAGGGGGTGAGAATGAGGACATAGGCATTTTGAGTTTCTGTAAACACTTCAGGTATATGGTAGATGTGTCAGGATTGGTCATCTGCATTTGAGTAGAATAAGGGGTACTCAAACGTTCCCATAGGATTTGTCTATCCTCTGGAGAATGACAGTCTTCAGGTTTGAATTGTAAATTTGGTATGGAAGAAAGGTGGGTTGTGATTCCAGTCCACTGTGGGTGTGATACAGTGAGCAGATGAGGCACTGTATCAATAGATGTTAAGAGGTCAACCGATCGTTGAAAAGATTTAGGTGATGAAGAACTAATAGGTAAGAGGGCATGTTCGAGAGGATCCGTCATGGTTAAGGAATTTGGTGATGTCGGTGCAAGAGATTCCTCGTCTAAGGATGTCAAAAGGAGTGGCGTACCTTCCTCTTGTGCAACAAGAGTGGTAGAAGGGGAAGTCTGGGAAATAGATAGATTAGATAACATCCGTTCCCACCGGGCGTGCCAAAATGTTTCACTCGGAATGTTTCGTTCCTTTTAGAAACAGATAAGGGTTGGGGCTAGGAGGAATACCTATAGAATGTCGAGATGGTGTGCGCATACCGTAGAGAAAGATCAGGCTGATTGTGAAGAACTCCTTTTTGTCTTGGAAGGACTACCTGCAAATAAGAACACAAGACCACAAGATTTGATTAAACAATAAATGAGGAAACTGCCTTGGGCCCAGGAAATATAAAACTTCCTTTCGAAGGTGGTCAGTTTCCCTGCTAATATGAATTAACACAAATGACTGCAAAATATCAATTAGATTACTTGGTTGAAACGGGTAGGAGAAGGCTGGTTTCTGGTTATAGTCAGGGTAACCGATACTAGTTTCTGGTAACCGACGTCGGTTGGGCCTAGGACCTTCTTGGTAGCTATGGTGTTTGTAAGGCTGGTTTATGGATGATATTAGGAAATGAGATGATGAGAGGTAAAAGAATGACAGTTAGATGCAATGACACGTTGGGTAGTGGATTCAGAAACGGATTTAGGAGGACTGTGATTCAAAGAGCATAAGAAATGTTATAACAGAGGACATGCAAGATGTGACTTACTGGTTTCGACAAAGATGCAAGTTGATCTCCTTTGCTGCAAATGCTTCTAGTTTCTTTACTCATCTCTGCTCGGTCAAGTGAAGATCTGGACTCTGTTTTTCACTCCCAATGATCTCTGTTGATTCAAAAATCATTCGACCTTGATTTTGGTTCGGGGAGCCCATTTATAGGGAGCCGATGGCGGTTACGTAACCGACGGCAGTCGAGTAGGAACCGGCATCGGTAAGGAAAAAGTAGGCTATTTTTAGTAAAATAGCCCACCTTCCCTGCTTTTCTCCCGAGAGATCAGTTGCGGGCTTGGTCAAGTGGCTAGAAGGTTAGTTTTGGGTGCGAGTAAGGAGGCATTAGTTATGGATGTGAGTCTAGACCAAGTCATAGGTCTTAATTAGGTTAGTTTAGGGTTAGGGCTAGGTCATGATGAGGTGGCAAAATGAGGTGGCAGGTAGGTGATGTGGATTTATCAATTACAAGGTAATTAATAAATAATTGTGTAAGGTTTAGGTGATGAGGTTAAGTTGCGAGATGAGATGCGGGTCACAAGGGGTCGTAAGACACAAATTTGGTGTCTACATATAGTTTGAATTAGGTTCTCAATGACAATTTTATTTTCTTGGATTCTTCCAATGATATTATCTTGCGTTCCTGCTAGCTTAGTGGGGACAGAAGGAGCCACAGGAGGTGGATCTATGTTTGGGAGGAGGGTTTTGAGGAATGTTTTGGAGGGTTTTGAGGAATGTTCAGTGGGTTTTGAGGAATGTTTTGACGGTTTACACAATTTCAAGCTTGCCGACTAGCTGATAAAATAAGAAAATTGTATACATAAAAAAAACATTTCAAAAAACCCATGAAAATACAAAATAAAACCTAAAATGCAAAAAAATGATTACAATCGGGGACTTACCTCCTCGTCTTGGCAGCATGGTTGAATCTATCGCTATCTAGAAATCCGATGAGCAATTTTGAGATGGTATTGAAAGCGTGTGAGTGAAAAACGTTTAGGAAAAGTCGCAGTTCGAAATGAAAAATGAGGAAAATAAGGAGTCACGGGGCTGTTAAATTTTGTCTTAGAGTTCCGCGATTGCGGTTCTAAACCGCGATTGTGGTTTTAGGTTCGGTAATTACCGAACCTAGTATTCAAGAACCGCGATCACGGTTCCTTTATTTCAGGTTTTTATGTCCATAAAATTTTCCACCAACTTCGTGCACTTACCCATATACATGCATTTATTTGAAATGAATTATAGATTATTATGTTAAGAAAATAGAATGGAAGAAAATAACAAAAATATGTACACTTGAAATAAGAAAACTATAGGTATTTATATGGAGATACAATGATAAAGAAATTTGAAATGCATAGTTTTTGGATTACAAAAACTGAACATGTGTTTAAAAATTTTGATTCTCTTTCCGATATATATTGCCAGAATACATACATGGTATTATTTAGTACGACTTGAAGTTTGTTTAAAAAATAATTATAAACAAATACTTATAAACTAACTACCACAAGCTATTTTTTAAAATCAAATTTCTTGCTTTTTCCTGTGCAATTTGATTTTCACGTTTCTTGTATTTTTTTAATTGCAGATGCCTCAATTGGTATTCCCACTCTCCTCAATTTGTGGGGTGGTTCATATTTCAGTGCATCTTTGTTAGAATCATAAATCAAGAAAAATCCTCATGAATTTGATCCAATTGTTCGGAATTTGGAGAGAAAAATTGGGGATTTTGGCATCATGTGGATTCAATCTCTGATCATTTCGCTATCATTGTTTTAGGTGGTTTCGGTTTCTTGCAATGTGAAACATTAACAACACATCGAAGATGTTTAAAATATTCCTCCCTCTGCAAGCGAGGTGTAGTTAATGTCAAGCCCATTGTAGGGAGGGGAATTGTGTTTCTAGTCTACATCATATTAAACTAGAGAGGGAAAAAAAGTAGGTTAGTCCAAGAAGATGTTCTTAGTTATGAAGAGAAAATTTAAAAGCCTTGTCGCAGATCAGTCTAACGTCCAATTTGGGATGATTCAAAATGGCCTCATTGGGGAATAAGCCCCTCAACACCTAATAAATCCTGTCATTGATGAAGGAACGTGCCCCCACATGTCACTTTAGAAAAAGGATTGGAGCCAACTATAAATCTAAATGGAAAAAATGCATAGAAAATGACATGAAAACTCTCTACAATAATATTTTAGTCCATAACATGCAATAAATAAAATAATTGAACAAATACTTCAATTAGTATTGAAACCCACATGAATTTCATCTAAAGAAAACACTATTTTCTTTACTACCAGAGAAAGAGAATAAAAAATATCCTGCAAAAAAAGTGAAACAAGAAGTTAATAAAACTAAATGTATCTACGAATTCAAAAGGAGGGACTCCTCCATTAAGATTATTCTATATTTTCAATTTCATTCTTAGATATAATACAATAAAACCAAAAATATTATAAAGAGTTATTAAAAACTATATATTAGTAGAGGCCATACAAAAGAAGACAGTAAACTATCATTGATCAAACACAAAATAGATTAGTTACAGGAAATTAAAAAAAAATACTGTAACAACATAGGAGGTAGATAAGAGTAGCTGCACATAATAAAAATTGCAAGCTGAGAATGCACAAATCATCAAATTTTTAAGCCTTAAATGTCAATAAAAACCAAGTATGATATTATTTAAACAAATATTTGAATTATATAATGCCCACGTGCTTTACATTATAATAACTTTATATGTTCCACCAAAGAAACTCACCTTAAAACAAAAGGAAAAATAAGGAGCTATGGCACTTTGCAACACCATTGACCTCAAACTTGACCCTCCTTATTTTTGGGCCTAAAATATCTTGATCATCTACTTGAATAACATGCACACCAAGGTTTGAACCATAGACAAATATTTTATGACTTAAGTCTCAATATTGAAAGAAATGAATTTCAAACACCTAATCCCAACAAAATTTTGTAAATAATGTAGTTAAAATTTAATTAAAATATTTACATGCAACTTTTGATTTCTTTTCCTGGTTTTCCCCTCTCCTGGGATTTCATGTTTGATTTGAATCACAATTGTATGAATTGTTTCAATTGTTTGAGATTTGTTAGGTTTTCATGACCATTGGATTTCATATCCTAACCTTTTGATGGTGTAAATTTTCATACATATACCTTGATATTTTGATTAAGTAAAACATCTGTATTCCCTACATATACCATACCTTTTGATGGTTTAAATGTATGTGCATATGAAAGGTATGCTGGGTTGGTATAATTTTATTTTTTAGTATGTGATGATACTTTGTACTTTGTAGAAAAAAAATCTATGTTGATACCATCCAACAATTGAAGTACTCTATGTTTCATATCAAATTTCAAATTCGACAAAACCAATCATAAAAACTTGACCTCTTCTCTAAAAAATGACATGGTGAAATCCAAATAAAAAAAAGTAAGAATAGGTCCTGATAACCTTAAGAATTATTAACTTGAAAGATATGCTGGATCTGGTCCAAAAAATAAAATAACATATCAAAATTTTACTTACATAAAAAATCGTAGAAAATTGACGTAACGTGATGGGAAATAGAACACTGCAATCCAAAAAAACAAAACTAAAAATAGGTTGTAATAAATCATCAATCATTAATAACATGAAATACATTCAAGATCTGGTCTAGAAATTGCAGTATGATATATCAAAAATTTTGATATAAAAAACACACGATAGATAATTGACCTAATCTGTAAAACAAAGAAAAGAATTGTGTTAAACAATGAAAAAAGACTCACCCCCTCTCTTCTCTATTTTCAGTACCCAAGTATGAAATTGGGAACTGAAAATAGGGTAGAGAAGGTAAGGGGAAAAAACAAATACAGAACCTAAAAGCCAAAAATTCCATCATATGTATAATTTTTCCATGCAGGCTCATGGGATTCAACATTCATTACCATATTTCTGAATAAAGTTGAAAGAAAAAAGAGCACAAGATAGAAAACAAGTAAAAGAATTTCTAGGCTTGAAAATGGGAGAGTTAATGATGGCCATGTCAATCTCTCCAGCATCTAGATACATCTTCCAGGGAAGTCTTAGTGGCAAAGATAAGATAAACTCCCAAGGGTAATCAACTCTTTGAAAGTTCAAAATTTGGTTTTCCGAAAGACAAGATTGTTGGTAGCATTGATAGAGAAACCAAAAAGAAAAGTGATAGGCATGATTGGTGTTAAACATGGTCCACCAGGTAGATTAGAGGTTAGGGAGGAGAAAATATTGAAAAAAGGGTCATCCAGTTCAACAACCAAAAGCAAATCCTATGATTATGAAACAATGTGCGACTATATTGAGGAGGCTTATGCTTCATAAATTTTGCTGGGTTTTCAATTCACCTATTGATATTGTGAAGCTCAATATTCCTAACTATCCCAAGGTCATACAAAAACCAATGGATTTGGGTACTATTAAAAAGACTAACCAAACCAACAAAAGCAACCCAACTAACCAAGAACCAAGCCAATTCTATTGGGTTATAACTTGGTAATCTGTGATTCCCTGTACCTCATATGGTTGCAATATTAGAGGGTAGGGTGTTGAAATTGGGTACTGAAAAGAGGGAAGAAAAGGTAAAGGGAAAAATAAATACAAAACTTGAAAGATAAAAATTTCATCATATGTACAATTTTTCCATGCAGGCTCATAGAATTCAACATTCATTACCATATTTCTGAATAAAGTTGAAAGGCAAAAGAGCACATGATTGAAAAAAATTCAAAGAAGCTCTAGGCCTGAAAATGGGAGAGTAAATGGTGGCCATTTCAATCTCTCCAGCATCCAGATACCTCTTCGAGGAAGTCTTAGTGGAAAAGTTAAGATAACTCCCAAGGGTAATCATCTCTTTGAAATTTTAGAATTTGGTTTTACGAAAGACAAGACTATGGCAACACTGACAGAGAAACCAAAAAAGCAAAGTGACATGCATGACTGGTGTTAAAACGTGGGTCTACCAGGAAGATTAGAGGTTAGGGATGAGAAAAGAGGAAAGGAGGGTCATCTTGTACAACAACCAAAATAAAATCCTATGATTATGAATACAATGTAGTGGACTATATTGAGGAGGCTTATGCTTCATAAATTTGGTTGGGTTTTTCAATTCACCTGTTGATATTATGAAGCTCAAGATTCCTAATTATCCCAAGTTCATATATATGTTGGAAATATTGTCATTGATGTCAAAGGATTAATCATTGATGTATTTGGTTAATGGAATCGTGTAACGGAAGCTGACAGATGTTAACAGATTTTGATGAAAATGGTTAGAAAGTAACGGAAATAACTAGTAGTATAGAATGGATGAAAATGAAAGTTTAAATACATGAAAAGAAGTGTTTTTGCATAAGGATAATCATGGTTTAAACAAGATATACACAGCTGTACATAGGAGAGAGATATCAACATTTTAAGGTTTTCATATGCCATGTTTTATGGGGAAAACAAAGATTCAAATAACAGAATTAAATCTCCATGTTTTAGTATGATAAGGGGTGATTAAAGGAGCAATAAATATGTTGATAGGATGGTTTAAAAATACATATAAAAATGCTGTTTTATAAATTTTGGATGACCCCCTTTCGGAAATAGCGCCACTTTATAGTTATGGCCCGACATGTGTATTTGCATTATTAAAATAAAAGATGGTTAATTTAAATAATGGAAAGGTTGTGTTGGTTGGAATGATGTGTCTTTTCGAAAGGATGTGAGAAGGAAATATAAGGAGATGGAATCATTTGATTTAGGCAAGCAATTTGAGTGCATCATTTAAGTTTAAGGGAGAGAAGAAGAAGAGCAGAATATGAAATATAAAAAGGAGGTGAAGGGCAGATTTATTTTTAATGAAAGAGTTGCAGCGATTTATATATGTGAAGGGACTAAAATAAATCAAAAGAATATTCTTAGCAGCATTTTTATTCTATCATCTGTTGAAGCAGCAACAACATAAAAGATAGGAAAGAGTTTGTTTTTCGTAAGGAAGGTTGGTGCCTTCATATTTGAAGAGATTAGTGTCTCTTGCTGAGTTGGTGCTTAACAAAAAGGGTTGGTGCTCCTGTAGGTTGGTGCCTATAAAATTGTAACTTGGGGATTGGTGTCTCCCGTAGGTTGGTGCCTACAAACATTTGAGAAATATAATAAAGAAGATTTTCTCTGTGGTTTTTCTCCCGAAAGGGTTTCCACGTAAATTCGTGTTTATTTGCAGTGTGTTGGTTTTGCTTTGCATTCATTGATTGCTTTGACATATTCAATTTGAAATTGATTAATTGTGATTACAAATATGAGATTAAGTGTTAAATTTATAAAGATATATCATAATACTGATTCACCCCCCCTCTCAGTATTATCTTGTGCTTAACAATATAAACCAATAGATTTTGGTACTATTAAAAAGAATAACCAAACCAACAAAACCAACCTAGCTAACCAGGAACCAAACAAATTATACTGGGTTTATAGCTTGGGAATACGTGATTCATGTACCTCATATGGTTGCAATGTTGGAGGTAGGATTTTTCCCAATGTGGCAGCATGTTTTGTATTGGTGGTTGTGTTCAGGGATTGATTTTGATGAAGTAATAAAAATGGTTTTTGAGGTGGAAAGGGTGTCTTCCCCTTGAGATTTTGGCTAAAGAGAGGATCATAAGTCATCTAATATAATTATTAACTTGAAATATATGCTAGATATGGTCTAAGAAATAAAATAACATATCAAAATTTTACATGCATAAACAACCATAGAAATTTGATGTAACATGATGGGAAAAATATCAGAGAAATGTGGAAATATATAATCAAGAATTGGCAATTACCTGGCACTTCTAATCCTGAATTATTGTGTGCTACTGGAAATTGAATTGATCACTCACAGTTGTGGAGTATTTAAAGGCAACTGCAAACCCCAATTCAGCATGCACTGTTAAAAATAGCCCCCGCAACAGCAACTATCAAAATAGCCTCCACAAAATCATGCACCAAAAAGTAACTGTTGAAAATAGGTAACATGCACTGTTAAAAATTGCCCCCACAAAAGAAACTATCAAAAATAGTCCCCCGTATACAACATGCACCACAAAGTAACTGTTAAAAATAGGCAGAAAAAGCACAAATGTCCAGATGGCCGTCAAACTATTAAATTTAACACAGTCGCATAAACGTCCAGAAGGGCCTTTCCCATAGGGGGAATGCCTTCAACGTAATAAAGTAATAAAATATATTATGTGTGCATATTTCAAATGGGGATAGGTAATTTTTAATATAATTATTAAATATAAGAAAAGATATTTTTAATATTTTAAGTAGCCACAAATGCATAAAAGTTTAGAATATATTAAAACTCTAAGAAAGTATATAAATAAAACACGTTTTTTATTTGAAGGAAGGCTCAAATACTTTAGTTTTAAACTATAGTTTTTTAAAGTTTTTCAAAAACATATAGTTTATAAAACTACAAAATTATAGTTTTTTTGTTTTATATATATATATATATAAATTATAGTTTTTTTTGTTATATATATATATATTTGTTTTTATAAATCATAAAGGTTAAACTATATGATATTTTAAACTATACATATAATTTTTAAAGTGTAGTTTTTATTATACTTATAGTTTAGAACTATAAACTATAGTATTTTAAACAATAAATTGTAACCCTTATTAAAGGGGGTCAAGATAGAGGTTAAAAGAAAGGGGAAATAAAATTTAAAATTCACGTGAAAACAACCTTATAGGCGGAACAACATTTTTAATCCTTCCAATGTAAAAATTAGAAATTCTATTTTGATGGAGCTTGTCTCCCCCATTATTCACTTTGAATTTAACTTTGAATATATTTTTAACCTGCATAAATGAAACTATAATAAATATTATAACAAATATTTAACTTTTACTTGTGTTTTGTGGATCTTGGTAAATCTTCCATATGAGATTTCATACAGATAAATATGTAAGTTAGGTAATGTAAAAAATAGAAAGGCCTGTTTTCTAAAATCTTGTCTCCCCCTGTAAACTCAAATTTAATTTATATTTTTTACTTCCCTTTTTTTCATGTAATCCGTGCAAAAATATATAAAACCATATACAAATTTTTCAAATATTTACAACCCTTAACTTAGTTTCAGGGTCTGGTAATTCTCAAAGTAGAATTCTTTCTACGCAATTGAAAATCCAAAAGTCCTTTTTCACCTGTGCAATATTCATTTAACGAAACTATGCGGAACGGGAAGGGGGAGAGGGATTAAATAATATTTCATATATTTCAAATACCTTCCAAACCATTATGTCCTTAGGTTACATTAGGATTGTATTTAATAAATTAATCTCATTCTGGTACCATGTCATGGCCAAGATATTGTCACGGCTGAGATATTAAATCAATATAACAACTAATGTTTACACATACATTATAAACTTGAAATAAATTAAATAAAGTAAAGAACATTATAACAAAGTGACACAAAATTTAACATGGAAAACCCCTAAATGCGGTAAAAACCACGAAAAAAGAATAAATCCACTATAAAGAAATTTTTTACAACACTAGTCCAGTAACTCCCTCCTCACTTCTACTCCACGTTTTTACCTGGAATCTATTGATTCACGTGATAATATCAAATATGAGCTATATCCATATTTAAATAGCCCTAAGGTTTATAACCATATTAAGTGATGGGGCACACCTCCCCAATTTAATTAGTTGATTAAATAAATTAACCAACCCCTAATATAAAGTTTATATTTAAATAATATGAATATAATTTATTCAATATTATTTAAATATAAACTATATATTATGATGCACTTAATATTATAGTTCTAATATTTTTCCTTTCAACTACCCCATTCTACTGGGGCGTCCTAGTAGTTGAGAATTGCCTTCTAATATTATATTCTTTACAATAATCATCAAATTCATTAGACCAAAACTCACATCCTGTATCATATCTCAGAAATTTGATCTTCACATTCTTCTCATTCTCAACCAATACTTTGAATCCTTTGAACTTGTTAAGTGCTTTTGATTTTCCCTTTAAGAAGGCCACCCAAGTCATTCTTGAGTAATCATATATAATCAACATGAAAGAAATCTCTCCTTGAATACTTTGAACCTGATAGGTCTACATAGATTAATATGTATCAACTCTAAAAGTCCAGAGGTAGAATATTCCTTGGATTTGAACTTCCTTCTAGTTTCTTTCCATGTAGGCATGCTTTACATAGTGTATTTATAGGTTTTTTTGATTTGAGGTATGTTTCTTACATACTTCTTGGTACTAATCTTGACAAAATTATCAAAATTCATATGCCCTATGCTTCTATGCCATAACCACCCTTCATCACCCTTACTCATGAAGCAAATCTCTTTCTTGATTTCAATCAAGATGTACATATTGTTTACATTCCTTTTGTATTTAACTACCAATTCTCATGTCTTGAATTTTCTTATGTCACATCCTTTGTTATGAAATGTCAATGTATGCCCTTGACTACACATCTGATTCACATTACGAAAATTTTGTTTCATCCATTCTACACATAGAACATTCTTTGTCAAGGATTTTCCATTATCCAAGCTTAAGGAAATTTTGTCAACTATCTTGACAGATGTATTGTCACCAAACCATACTGATCTAGCTAAAGTCTCCTTCAATGAAATGAATTTATTTTTATTTCCTATCATGTGACCTGAACATCCATTATCAATATACCAAATCATGTCCTCATTCTGAGTGTGAAATGTCATTTGTGTAAACAAGGATTCTTTTTCACCTTTTATCGCAGTATTATGCATAGTGCATTCTTCCTCTTTGGCTTGTACATACTTAAGTTGATTTATGATGATTTTTAAATCCTCCTTAGCTTCTTCGAATATGATAAAATTTACTATTCCTCCATAGGGAATGATGACTGCAATCCACAAAATTTTCACCAAACCCAATACATGAAAATCAATACACATTTAATGATCTTGTATACCTTAAACTATGACAGTTCATTGCTTTCTGAGATATGATTGTACTTGTCACTCGTTAAGAGACCTATCTGCTCCTTAAACAATTTTCTTGCAAACATCCATAGCTTTTCAATTTTTTTTCTTCTTAGGATTACCTCAAACTTGATGAGCTTGCTTCAAAGGTCCTTCTCTAATACCAATTGTTGGAAGCAAAAAAATGGGGGGGGGGGGGGTAAATCAGTTTGTTAATAAAACTTTCAAAAACTTCAACATTCATATACATTAACCATTCAATTCAAATTAACTGTTAAGAATACATTCTTGATAAACATAAACCGAAGGTTAGATGAGAAAATGAGAACATAAGAGCACATAACCACCAGATATAAGTCGAAAAACCTCAAGGGGAAGAAAACCCACTAAAACAAGGATTTATTACAACAGTGAATCAAATTTTGTTGAGAACTAACCCAACAAGGAGTACCAACCCCTAGATTTAGTGAAAGCACTAACCCCACAAGGAGCACCAAGCCCAAGGGAGCATGCAATGGAAACTTGCTGGAAAATATAGTAACCATCATCGGTTAGGGGGAACCGGCATCGGTCACCCAGGACCGATCAGGTAGGTATCGGTCAGGAAAGGAAGGAACCGACATCGGTTAGGGCTAACTGGCATCGGTTACCTGTGCGAGGATGTTTTAATTAACTCTCGGGAATTAGATCTATTTTTAGCATTAAAGTATATCTATTGATTGTAATTACATGGCTAAGTGCCCTAAGTCTATAAACGAATATATAAGCATAAAGCTAGGGTTTAGAAGTAAGAGATTAACAAGAATTAGAAAGAACTTGCAAAAGTTGGTGAGAGAGAGAATTCTTGGTGATGAAGCAAAAGCTTGAGGAAAGAAAGTACTGTACATCTGAGAGGTGTGGAAGATTGTAAATCTTCATTGTATATCTTGTCAAAGCTTTGGATAATAGATTGGCTTGTTTCTTGGTGGACGTAGCCCACACTGGGTGAACCACGTTAAATCTGGTGTTGATTTATGTCTCTTGGTTTGTATATTTCTTCTGGTAGAATATCCACTTTTATTTGCATGTATGCTTAGATCTGATATATTGTCTGTACAACCGGTGTGCTAACCCCAACAACTGGTATCAGAGCTTTGTTTGAGGGTTTTGTGTGTTGACAGATTTACTCACAGAGGGTTTTTTGATTGAGTGGGAGCTACAACAATGGCAGAAGAAAACAAATACAAGGTAGAGAAATTTGACGGCCGAAATTATCAATTATGGAAGATGCAGATTGAGGATTATCTGTATCAAAGAGATTTATATTTACCGTTGGATGAGAAGTCTAGACCTACGAAGATGACTGATGAAGAATGGAAGATTCTTGACAGAAAGGCTTTGGGATCTATAAGATTGAGCCTGACAACATCCGTGGCTTCCAATATTACAGAAGCAACTTCTACGGTAGAGTTAATGAAATCTCTTGCTAATTTATATGAAAAACCTAGTGCTTCAAATAAAGTTTATTTGATGAAGAAACTATTTAGTTCTAAGATGCATGAAGGTGGATCTGCATCTAGTCATTTGAATGATTTCTGATCTATTGTAAATCAGTTAAAATTAGTTGCAATACCATTTGATGATGAAGTAAAAGCACTTTTACTCTTATGTTCTTTGCCTGATAGTTGGGATAACTTGGTAATGGCTGTTAGTAATACAACATCTGTTAATAATGTTTTGAAGTTTGATGATGTGGTTAGTATAATCTTGAATGAAGAAATTCGCAGGAAGAGTACAGAGGAATCATCATCTGGAAATGCTTTGAATGTAGAAAGCAGGGGCAGGCAAGAAGGAGAGATCCAAGAGTAAGAGTAATGGGAAATCAAAGTCAAGGGATAACAGATCTAAATCCAGAAGTAAGGGAATTACTTGTTGGAAATGTGGAAAGAAAGGACATGCAAAGAAAGATTGTTGGTCAAAGGATAAAGAGAACCAACAACTAGACAAAGGTAAAGAAGAAAATCTTGCTACATCAGAGGTAATGCAAGATGCTCTTATTCTTTCTTTAGATAATAGAATTGAATCATGGGTTTTAGATTCAGGAGCTTCTTTCCATGCAACCCCTAATAAGGGTTATTTCAGAAATTATGTCCAGGGAAATTTTGGGCATGTTTATTTGGGTGATGATGAACCTTGCAGTATTACTGGTAAAGGGGAAGTTCATCTAAAATTAGAATGGAAATACATGGGTATTGAAAGATGTGAGGCATGTGCCAAGCCTCAGGAGAAATCTTATTTCTGTAGGGCAACTAGGTGAATCTGGTTGCATGGTTACTTTTATAGGAGACTCTTGGAAAGTCACCAAGGGTGCTTTTGTTGTGGCAAGAGGTAAGAAGGTAGGAATGTTATATTTATCTACCTGTATTACTGATTCCTTTTCTACATTATCTACTTCAGATTCAGATGCATGCATGTGGCATAACCGGTTGGGCCATATGAGTCAAAAAGGAATGCAGATCTTAAAGGCTAAGGGTAAGTTATCAGATTTGAAAGATTTAGATCTTGATTTCTGTGAGCATTGTATCTTTGGAAAGTAAAAGAGAGTGAGATTTCTCAAAGTTGGGGCAACTAAGAAGGAGCAAAAATTGGAGCTTGTACACTCAGATGTGTGGGGACCAGCTCAGGTAGCTTCTCATGGAGGATCCCAATATTATGTTACTTTCATTGATGATGCTACAAGAAAGGTATGGGTTTATTGTATTAAACGTAAATATGATGTTTTTGAGACTTTTAAAAGATGGAAAGCCCTTGTTGAGAATGAATCAAATTCTAAGTTAAAGTGCCTTAGATCTGACAATGGTGGTGAATATTGTAGCAAGGATTTCAATGATTATTGTTCAGTGAATGGAATATGTAGAGAAAGAACGGTTCCAAGAACACCACAGGAGAATGGTGTTGCAGAAAGAATGAACAAGACAATCATGGAACGTGCTAGAAGTATGAGGATACATTCTGGATTGCCCTTACAGTTTTGGGCAGAAGCAGTTGATACAATGGTTTATTTGATTAACCACAGTCCTTCAAGTTCACTAGATGGAGGAATACCAGAGGAAGCTTGGACTGGAAAAGAGGTAGATCTTTCTTTTCTTAAAGTTTTTTGGTTCAGAAGCTTTTGTGCATGTTGATAAGGAAAATAGGAAAAAGTTGGATGCAAAATCCAAGAGATGCACTTTCATTGGTTATGGATCTGGTGATTTCAGTTTCCATTTTTGGGATTTAGAGAATTCTAAAATTATTAGGAGTCGTGATGTTGAATGGAATGAAAAGAGAATGTACAGGGATCAAATTTTGGTACCCAAGGATGAACCGGTTGAGAAGTTTGTGAATGAAAATGAACTCTTAGATTTAAAAGAATTACCGACAGGGTTACATAGTAACCGGTGTCAGTTGACCCCTGACCGGCACTGGTCAGACGAACCGGTATCGGTTACAGAAGATCCAAACTGGCCTCGGTTAGCAGAACTGACGTCAGTTAGAGGTGACCGGAAGTGGTCACTGTCAGATTTGGATAGGAATGTCCAGGAGGTCCAGATTGAGCCTTCGGTACCCCAAACTCCTGTGAGAAGGTCACAAAGGGTAAGTAAACCTCCAAAAAGATTTACACCTTCTCTATTTTATTTATTATTGACTGATAATGGTGAACCAGAGAGCTTTGAAGAAGCAATGCAGGATAAGACCCACGTCTAGTGGGAGCATGACATGGATGAGGAGATGAACTCCTTGGAACAGAACCAAACATGGGATTTGGTTAAGTTTCCAGCAGGTAAGAGAACATTGCAGAACAAGTGGGTTTACAGGATCAAGGAAGAAGAGGGTGGACAGAAAAGATACAAGGCAAGACTTGTAGTAAAGGGATTTACACAGAAAGTAGGTATTGAATTTGGTGAAATATTTTCTCCTGTTGTTAAGATGACTTCTATTCGTACTGTATTGAGCTTAGTTGTAGTAGAGGATTTGCATTTAGAGCAACTAGATGTGAAGATGGATTTCCTTCATGGTGATTTGGATGAAGAGATTTATATGCAGCAGCCGCTTGGGTATGAAGTCAAGGGTAAGGAGAAATTAGTGTGCAGGTTGAAAAAGAGTCTATATGGGCTCAAACAAGCTCCAAGGCAATGGTACATGAGGTTTGATAGTTTTATGCAAGAGCATGGTTACTTGAGATGTGAATCTGACCATTGTGTTTATTTCAAGAAGCTTGAAAATGGGAGCTATATTATTTTGTTACTGTATGTGGATGATATGCTTATTGCAGGATCTAGTATGCAGGACATTGGTGAGCTTAAGAGAAAGCTAGCTCACACATTTTCTATGAAGGATTTAGGAGCTGTAAAAAGAATCCTTGGCATGCAAATACATAGAGACAGGAAAAACAAGAAATTGTATTTGTCTCAGGAGGATTATATCTACAAGGTGTTAGAAAGGTTCAACATGTAAAATGCAAAACCTGTTAGCACACCTATGGCTGGACACTTCAAATTGAGCAAAGATCAGTGTCCATCATCACATGAGGAGGTCAAATACATGACACGAGTGCCATATGCTTCAGCAGTTGGAAGTCTCATGTATGCTATGGTTTGTACCAGACCAGACATTGCACAGGTAGTGGGAGTGGTGAGTAGATATATGGCCAATCCATGTAAAGAGCATTGGAAAGTGGTCCAATGGATACTCAAGTATTTGAAAGGGACATCTAGCATGTAGTTATGCTATGGAGGTTCAAATATTTCATTACGTGGCTATGTTGATTCAGATATGGCTAGAGATCTGGATGGTAGAAGAAGCACTACTGGTTATATTTTCACAGTAGGTGGGATGGTAGTTAGCTGGATTTCAAGATTGCAGAAGGTTGTGGCTTTGTCTACTACAGAGGTAGAGTATGTTGCAGCTACAGAGGCTAGCAAAGGAGATGATATGGATGAGTAGGTTCATGGAAGAGTTGGGAAAGAAGCAAGATGATTGTAAACTGTTTAGTGACAGTCAGAGTGTAATTCATTTGGTAAAGAACTCATAGTTTCATTTGAGAACAAAACACATTTAGTTGAGGTATCACTTCATACGACAGGTATTGGAGGATGGACAGTTGAATCTGGAAAAGATTCATACAAGCAAAAACCCTATGGATATGCTAACGAAGCCATTAGCAAAGGAGAAGTTGGAGCTACACTCCACTTCTTTTTGTCTTTGAGTTTGAGACTTGAAGAGGAAGAAACAAAGCTAAGGAAGGATCCAAGAATGATGTTGTACAAGTATGGTGTAGTAATTAATCTCCAAGTGGGAGATTGTTGAGTTATGGAGCTCAATTACTTCAGTTTAGCATGCAATGGAAACTTGCTGGAAAATACAGTAACCATCATCGGTTAGGGGGTAACCAGCATCGGTCAGGACTGACATCGGTCAGGAAGGAACCGACATCGGTTAGGGCTAACCGACATCGGTTACCTGTGTGAGGATGTTTTAATTAACTCTCGAGAATTAGATCTATTTTTAGCATTAAAGTATATCTATTGATTGTAATTACATGGCTAAGTGCCCTAAGTCTATAAATGACTATATAAGCATAAAGCTAGGGTTTAGAAGTAAGAGATTAACAAGAATTAGAAAGAACTTGCAAAAGTTGGTGAGAGAGAGAATTCTTGGTGATGAAGCAAAAGCTTGAGGAAAGAAAGTATTGTACATCTGAGAGGTGTGGAAGATTGTAAATCTTCATTGTATATCTTGTCAAAGCTTTGGATAATAGATTGGCTTGTTTCTTGGTGGACGTAGCCCACACTGGGTGAACCACGTTAAATTTGGTGTTGATTTATGTCTCTTGGTTTGTATATTTCTTCTGGTAGAATATCTACTTTTATTTGCATGTATGCTTAGATATGATATATTGTCTGTACAACCAGTGTGCTAACCCCAACATAAATTGGTGAATATTAGGATTTTGGAAGTTTGAAATTGGTGATTTTTTTACTTCCATATAGTAGCAGGTTCGCTAAAATTTTACGGGTCATAGATAAATTTGACTCTAATTTCATCTTATGTTTCCACTTAGGGTTGACCAATGTTGGTATATTCACCATTATATTATAATATACTATTATATATATGATTAATTTTCCATAATGTAGTAATACAAAATAATTCTAAAATTTGTTAATTTAGAGATCTGAATTTGAAGTTGAAGGTAAAAGTGAGTAAGCATGTGAAAAATATGAAAGTACAAGCTAAAAATCTAAATGCATAAGTGGTGTAATAAGACGTAAATAGTAGTGTGCTTACAGAAGGGAATATCCATGAGGGTACTGCACGCCAGAATGATACCATCACCAAATGGTAATAGGTTCCAATTACCGGACATGTAGTAGGTCTGCATGTCACAACTTGGTAGCATTTTCCATGCTATCAGTTGGAGGTATTACCAACCAGTAGTAGTTTCCATGATATCGTGTGGTAATGTCATTGGATGGTAACATGTAAAATACTACTAGTTGGTAACATGCAAAATGCTATTGGTTAGTAGTGTCTTACATGTTACCAACTGATGGCATTTTCCATATTACCGAACCATAATAGTTTCCATGCTACCATGTGGTAATGTCACCCGCTGGTGACATGAAAAATTGTACCGTCTAGTAACATTTTCCATGTTATCAGTCGGTAGTATTTTCTATGTTATCGGTCAATGAAATTACCACATGGTAAAATTAAAAATGCTACCATGTGGTAATGTCATTAGAAATTAAAAAGAAAGAGTATGGGAATTTTTTTTCTTATGCCATATTTTGGGAAGACAAATTTCTCAATGAGATGATCATTTTAACTGCTAACATCATAAAATTTCAAAAAGATTTTTTTTCCATACAAAATTAGCGAAATCTACATTTTTTTCACATTTTTTTTTGAATTCTGTTCTTTGCACCATTTTTTTTAGGATGGATTTCTCATCAAGCCAATAGTTTTTATAGTTATTTTCAAAAATTGATTTTTCAAAAAATTACATATATTTTTTGTCAACATCGTATACTAACAATCGATAACATATATTGTTAGTCAAAAAATGCTACCAGATGACACCATTCAAAACTTGTTTTCTTAAGATTCACCATCATTTTGAAAGTCATTTTCATAGATTCTTAATAAGGAATCTATAATTTTTTTTTGGGGGGGCAAGGGTAATAAAATGAACCCTTCCAACCCTTAGGTTTAGTAGAGCACCAACCATACATGAAGGCACCAACCCCCTAGATGACTCAACAACAACTCGGTCACCTATTTTTTTTTTCACCTCTGAATTGTTGCACTAAAAACTGATGATGACACCAATTTAGCTCACCTTCTCTCTATATTCCACAAAATTTCCTTCTATCCTTCCTTGCTAAAGAAATTCTTCCTCTAAGATGATTAGGTCATCTGACCTATCTCACCAATATATGATCACTCTCTAGAACATCATATCATATTCTTTTCCCTCTCTTTATGGTCACAAAGAACTCTTACACCTTCAAAAGGTGCCCTCTAGCTCGCACTTTCTATAACCCTCTCAACAACTCAAATGAGCTACTAACACATGCTTATATACATGACTCATGATCACACCACTCCTAAGTAAGTCATCATTTAGAATATTCACTTAAAATAACTTAATAACATCCTAGAAACATCATTTAAAAGACCATATAGGTTGTAAATATTATATTCATATATAAATCCTTCATTAGGACGCGGCTAAGAAGCTCTAAATCAAACCTTCACCAAGTCACTTGAGAGAACCAAACCTTCACCAAACAACAAAGACCACTTATACATGTTTTATAGGCCTTAAAGAAACCTCCAACAAGATTCTACACCTTTGCACTATCATCTCATGTAATGAAGCCACCTTTTGGAGCTCGTCTTCTCACTAGGTCTATGACCTACAAAACCGATCCTCAAAGAATCAAGAAAAATCCACATCAAATCACCTCAACCATGCAAAAATGACACATGGATGGAAATATCATGACATCAGGGTCACACCAAATGCTTAGGACACCACCACTTGGGCTGAAATACCATAAAATCACCTCTACAATGTGCCATAGAATACCAATTAACTTGATAAATAACATATAGTCCACTTGTCATCTCCCGAAAGGCAAATCTGAGCAAATTCGATGAGTGGTGGCAAATCTTTCACCTGGTGGCTTGTAGACCCACCTACGTTTATTTGCGATAATACCATAGTCCACATGGTGGCCTGCGAGTAAATATCTTAACGACTGTACGAAGACCAGATATTGAAAACCATACGAACAACTCACTTTTTCCATTTTTGCCACGTAAAATCACAGTGCCCATTGGTCCAAAATTGACTATGGTCTGACTAGAGTTTACTTTCCCGCTACCTAAACTTTGACCGGACATATCTAGAGCTCCTGATGTCAACAAAATATCACGCTATCTTACAATTCCTACTGGTGTAAAAAGCTCTCAACATGATCCTTGCTGCATTGATAAGATAATCAGGGATGTTTAGGGAAATTTTGAAAATGATCCCCTGATCAGAGATTAACAAGAATTATAAAGAACTTGGAAAAAAGTTGGTGAGAGGGAGAATTCTTGGTGATCAAGCAAATATCTTGAGGCTAAACCACCTTACTTTAGTTAAATCTGATGAGGTGTGGTAAGGTTGTCAAAATAAAACAATGGGAACAAGCATATCTAATGCCCAACAGCATAGGAAAAATTAAATTGGCTTGTTTCTTGGTGGACGTAACCCGCACTGGGTGAGACATCAAAGTTAAGTCTGAAGGTGAGGGATTTATGTCTCTTGGATTGTATATTTCTTCTGGTAGAATATCAATTATTTATTCTACACGTATGCTTAGATCTGATCTATGGGCTTCCCACTTCCAAATCTTGCTAGATATAAATTTTATATTATGTAGTATACGAATTGAAATAATTCTCAAAATCCATAAGTGGTGTATGTAATAAAAAAAATTAATGCCATAATAAATGCTTATAATAATTGTTTGATTCTCTATAACGATTTTAAGCTCTCAATATCAACAAACTAGGTTATGTTTTATTTCTCTATAATGTTAGTAATACAAAATAATTCTAAATTTGGTAATTTAGAGATTTGAATTTAAAGGTGAAGGTTTAAAAGGGAGTAAGCATGTGAAAAATATAAAAGGACAGCTAAATCTATGCATAGTGGTGTAATAAGACGTAAATAGTAGTGTGCTTACAGAAGGAATACCATGAGGGTACTGCATGCCCAGAATGATACCATCACCGAATGGGTAATAGGTCCAATTACCGCGACCCGTAAGTAGGGTCGCCATGCACACGTGGTGCATTTCCATGCTAGAGTTTGGAGGTGCGGTATTACCAACCAATAGTAGGTTCCATGATACGTGTGTACTGTCATGAGATGGTAACATGTAAAATACTACTATTTGGTAACATGCCAAAATGCTATTGGTCAGTAGTGTGCTTACCTGTTACCAACTGATGGATTTTCCATATTACGACCATAATGTTTCAAGCTACCATGTGGTAATGTACCAGTGTGACATGGAAAAATGTAACGCTCTAGTAACATTTTCATGTTATCAGTCGGTAGTATTTTCTAGTACGGTCAAGAAATACCCCATGGTAAAATTAAAAATGCTACCATGTGGTAGTCAATAGAAATTAAAAGAAAGAGTATGGAATTTTCTTATGCCATATTTGGGAAGGACAAATTTCTCACAGAGATGAGTCATTTTAATGCTAACATCAAAAAATTTCAAAACATTTTTTTCCATACCCAAAATTAGCGAAATATACATTTTTTTCACATTTTTTGGAATTCTGTTCTTTGCACCATTTTTTAGGATGGATCTCATCAAGACAATAATTTTATTGTATTTTCAAAAAAATGATTTTCAAGAAATTACAATAGTTTTTTGTCAACATCGTATTACTAACAATCGACAGAACAACTTTCACTCTCCTTCAGCAGGCGATAACAATATTGTAGTCAAAACACAATGTACCAAGATGACACCATCAAAACTTGTTTCCTAAGATTCACCATCATTTTGAAAGTCAGTTTCATAGACTCAACAAGGAATCTATAATTTTTTTTTGGGGGGCAGGTAATAAAATGAACCCTTCTCAACCCTTAGGTTTAGTAGAGCACCAACCATACATGAAGCACCAACCCCTAGATGACTCAACAACAACTCGGTCACGTATTTTTTTTTTTTCACCTCTGGAATTGTTGCACTAAAAACTGAGTGATGCACAAGTTAGTCACCTTCTTATTATATTCCACAAAATTGCCTTCTAGCTCCGTGCTAAAGAAATTCTCTCTAGATGATTAGGTCATTATGACCTATCTCAACCAATATATGATCACTCTCTAGAACATCATATCATATTCTGTTCCCTCTCCTTATGGTTCACCAAAAGAACTCTTACACCTTCAAAAGTGCCCTCAGGTCGCACTTTCTATAACCCCTCAACAACTCAAATGAGCTACAAACATGCTTAGATACGACTCATGATCACACCAATCCTAAGTAAGGTCATCTTAGAATATTCACTTAAAATACCTAATAACTCCTAGAAGAAACATCATTTAAAGCAACCATATAGTTGTAATCTTATATTCATATTACTAAATCCTTCATTAGGACATAGAAGCTCTAAATCAAACCTTCCCAAGTCACTTGAGGGAACAAAACCTTCACCAACAAACAAAGACCACTATACATGTTTTATAGGCCTTAAAGAAACCTCCACAAGATTCTAAACATTGCACTATTCATCTCAGTAATGAAGCCACCTTTTGGAGCCTCGTCTTCTCAATGGTCTATGACCACAAAAACGATCCTCAAAGGAATCAAGGAAAAATCCACATCAAATCACCTCAACCATGCAAAATGACACCGGATGGAATATAATGACATCAGGGTCACACCAAATGCTTAGGACACCACCCTGGGCTGAAATACCATAAAATCAACTTATACAACCAGAATACCAAATTGTCATTCCCCCCCCCCCCCCCCCCCCCCACCAAAGCCAGTCTTACAAAAGGGACTCCAAAATCTTTCTCTCGTTTATAAACTAAGCTAGTTATTTGGTAATCAAAAGTAATAGTGAAATTTCTTAGTTGTACCAATCAATTACAAAATAACTACCACTACATAGGAAAAAGTAAAATCAGATGACCATTGGTATTTATATGGTCTTGCATATGTTTAGGAATACTTCTTTCGATCGATCTATGATAGTGCCCAACAAAAATATAAGCCTATGAAGAATTCCTACTGGTGTAAAAATGTCAACATCTCCTTGCTAAATAAGATAATCAAGTGCCACCATAAATTCTTAGAGAATATAAGGAAAAAAATGCCTTGTAATTTTTTTCAAACCATAGAGAGGCTACACCACCTTACTTTAGTAAACATGAGTTGGTAAAGCTCAAAATAAAACAATGGGAACAAGCATACTAATGCCCAACACATAGGAAAAATTAAAAATAATACGCATAACAAGTGAGACATCAAAGTTAAGTATGAAGGTGAGGGAGAGAGGGATAAATAAAATATCAATTATTTATTCTACACGTTTTTCTTCTTGGGCTTCCCACTTCCAACTCTGTAGGATATAAATTTATATTATGTAGTCTCGGAATTTGAAAATTTCAAATCCCTAAGTGGTGATGTATAAAAAATTAATGCCATAATAAATGCTTATAATAATTGTTTGATTCTCTATAACGATTTTAAGCTCTCAATATCAACAAACTAGGTTATGTTTTATTTCTCTATAATGTTAGTAATACATCCCTAAATGACTTGGGATACATGTGTATTTATAAAAAAATATAATGTAATTTACAATCATATCGGTACACATGCTGAAAAGTCACATAAAGCAAAAAAAGGGACAAGGATCAAATGGTTGTATTTAGAAGAAATTGAAATTCTAATTTAGGATCTTACCCATGCACAAACCAATATCAAACAATCTAAAAACTAAAATTAGATGGAAAAGGTTCAGATGAATATATTTATAAATTGCTAAAATTTACATTAAGATCCTATTATGTATTACAACAAGGCTCATAAGAATCAATTAAGGATTATATATTACGATTTAATGCGTGTTTGCATCATCTAGTATTCCAGCCTATAGACCTTGAGAAGTAATTCATTTTGTGTTGTGGTTTGGTTTCTGCACTCAAAACAATATTGCAATATGATACATGTGAGTCATTCATTCTTCTATGCTACAAATTCCTATACCGAGAGCAAGATATTCTTTTAGAAAATGTCATTGAACCTCCACATACATCTACTTCTATCATATCATCCAGTCCTCCTTCGTCGAAATCAATTGAGTATCCTACATAGTTTCCACATTTGCCTCGCAAGCACACTTCTCCTCCTCCTCTATGACAAGCTACTTCTATGTCCACTCCATCTATGTCACTTGAGCAATTGCACTTATCCCATCATGATAGGCCTCATGATGTGTACTACTTACCTTACTTGAATAATTGTGTTGTGAAGGTGTATGGTAGTTTTCACTAGGGAATCCATGTCCCATGCATTCATTGCAAACCACATGATGCTTCAAAATGTCAGTGTGATCATACTATAAACTGTATGACCTTACCCACCACTGAGGGTAACTGTCTTTAGGGAATTCAATTGTCATTCCTCCCTCCATGATAGATTGTACAAATTAGAGTCAAAGGTCATACCATAACTCCTTTGGCTCTCACCCACGTGAATGGTCCACTCATTGATCCTTCAATATATATTTGTCAACGACCTCTATCGTAAGGGACATTTGAGTCCTATTTTCCATGGGGTATTCCTAGATTTTATTGTTTGGCCCATCAGGCATCTCCAATCATATGTCTAATCATGCATGCTAATAATAAGAGAGAACTATAATCGTATCTTCTCCACCATTGTATCCATCGCTTCCTCAAAAATTATATCTACATTATGTACCTAGCTACAGTCATGTAAACTGCTCCTTGTGAAATCTGGCTTACCAACATCCCTCTAACCTTCGTGGTGTTCACACCGTGAGCACTCCTATCAGGTGAGTAAATTAGTGTGGCCACCTGTATTCATAGGGTACTTCCATAAGCTTGTACATGCATCCACCACTTCACACTACCTTGGTCTATGGTAGCCCCTTCATCTATCCACCTTACTCCTTCGCAAGTGTCCATGACAGCTTGCCTTCTTACAGTTAGATCACCACTAACCATTTTCCATGAGTGCCCTTCAATCCTATCAACCTATCAATTAATGATGTTGTGATCGTTGCATGCTACCCATCTCAAGTAGAAGAAGTCCTTATGGAATCATTTCTCCGATCATGCCACTGGTACTTACATGGCTCAAGTCTTTGAAAAGTACATGAGGGGTCATGTAACTGGTATACCCATGATCCTTATTCAACAACTTGCTCTCCAGCATCATCATAACACTAGTATGTCATCATTTCAGTCATAACTAGGTATGTTCCAATTCTATGCATAGTTGGGGACATTATCAGGTTCATCACAACACATCTATTTTTGCAACTATACATTAAATGGCTATTGCTACTAGTAATATCGACATCACACTAATTAAGCATCTACAAATTCCATTTTATTCAACTCATAAACCACATTGCATTTTTTTTTACAATCTATCTCATCATTCACATTACACATTTTTTGTAGCATTATCCAATTTATACTCTGAGTCTACACGAACTGCATATACAACACATTGCTACACTACGACAATAAACATCTATATAGAAAAAAAAAACACATCATATATAAATCACATGTGTCCGTACATATATAGCGAACACATTCATCATTACACAAAAATGTCTCATCACTAGGGGGCACACCCCCACATCATATATAATAGTACAAGTCAAATATCATCATCACTATCGCTATTGGGTACTACAAGAGCCCTAGAACTAGATTTCTCACCACTAACTTGGTGTCACTGCTCGCGGCCTCAATACCTCTCAACCTACCTACGTAATAGGGTAATCTCCATAGAATTCTCAAAAAAATGATGATGTAAAATCCATGTATCGTGTAAACACATCCTGCTCCATTTGACCACCACCTACTGCCTCTCTGACTCATTGAGTCTCCTCGAGTGCCTCGTCCCTCTATCATAGCAATACCATGCACGTATGTCATTGCTATGGCCACTAGTTCAAATAAATGGGCATGCCCACCCATTATATAATCCATTCGCTCAAGTATACCTCCACCAAGTACATTAGTCAACAAGTATTTCATCAATGTGTGGATGGACGTGTCTATTATCAGGGACTGATACACATCACCTACAAAACAAATAATATAACACATTAGAAAACTATCCCTATCATATAGGCCAACAACAAGATACACATAATAGCTATCTATAAATACTCACGCTTAGCTACAGCTGCCACTACATTATTGGGGGCATGGGATTCCCCCTCTCCTCCTCCCCCATGTGATAACCTCATTAGGCCTGCATATAATGGGAACAAAAATACCCATAGGTGTGCCACCCACCATGTGTGGTACGCATCTGTGTAACCCACATCTGATATAATTCTATTGGCCTTATCGCTGCGTCTAACCCATCTAGCCCTCGCGGTACTAGATGCTCTACTATGAGCCCTAGCCTAGCTTCAGCCATCCTAGGTGCTCTAATAACTCTCAACCATATATATGGCTCTAAGGGAATGTCCTGAGCCATAATGAACTTTTGTGATACTCTCTCCACCTGAAAAATCTCAACCATACCATAGAAATTTATCCTCTAGCTACATAGTCCTATGAATACATCACAAATATACAACATCCTCAGGCCCCATCCTATCTATCAGTGCCCTGTAGGTATATGTGTCCATCCTATGCCCACGTATATTAATCCACCTCCTTGCATATATCTTTGTCTTATCCCACTCTCCTCGTGGACCTACAACTGGTGTCAACACGACTATATGCTCATAAGCCCATACGTGTAATAATGTAGTGGCTCCTATACCACCACCATGCTCATCATGAGTAAATTGATATGGATCTATGTATAGGTGGGCCAACACATACTGTGGCTATGCATATCTAGTACCCACCCTCATCTATTTTCTGACATATATCATTCATCTTATAAAATATGCCTACGCCACCTACCATCTACTGCAATAGATGAAAGAATAATAACAATAATGAACTTCTGCAAGTGCAGAACCCCAGACCTCAGAATAGCATCCAAACTGGTATGGGCCTTAGTAGGTACTTGAGTCCCCATAAAATATCATCTAGCAGCTCACATTTTGTCTCTTCATAGCCTCCTATTAGGGAATAAGAGATAAAATATGTGGAATAATCCCTTACAGAATCACAACAGTAGAAACTAATATGCAGAAAAATATTACAGATCTCAAATAAAAGTGTAGAATAAATAACACAACACAGAGAGACAAGATTTAACGTGGTTCACCCAATTTGGGCTATGCCCACCAAGAATCACTTGCTTAGATTTTATTACAAGCCTCTACTCTCTTAATACAATACCCAGATCCGTTTGGAGCTATGCTCAACAAACTCTACAAAATTCACACCCGAATTCAAAGAACATATGCAATACATTTTCTTGTCTTTCTATCATATGCATAAGACCATATAAATAGACAACTGCTTAATAATTTTTACAAAACCATGGGTATCAAACAATGGGCAAAAAACAAAACCGTCCCATAAACCTATTGGTAGCCGAAGAGGTGGTTTTACAAAACAATGGGTACCAAAAAACCATGGGCCCATAAACAGCCCATAACGGTTACCCATTACCCATGGGTTAATAAACCACCCATGAAAATTTGCTTTGGGGGCTTCGCCCCTGAACCCCCTTCAATCGGGGGTGCTTCACCCCCCGAACCCCCCTGACCTGCTCACCGGTTAGCGGAACCACCGTAAAAATACCCGAGTGTAACACATAGAAGGTGTACCACACTCTAACATGAAAATAGGCTCCAAAAACATAACAATCTCCCACTTGGAGACTGATTTCCACTAAGCAAGCTTCTCAACCCTTCACTTTCATCTGCGAAGGCCAACCAAAGCTGTACATAGCTTTATTTTATCCCTTGTGACCACTTTGGTCATCATGTCTGTAGGATTTTGACTGGTATGAATCTTCTCCAACTTCAACTTATCTTCCTCCAAAGCTGTCCTGATGAAGTGATATCTCAACTGTATATGCTTCATCCTGGAGTGGAAAGCAGAGTTCTTAGCTAGGTGTATAACACTCTGACTATCACTATGCAGCTTACATTCCTCTTGCTTATGCCCCAACTCCTCAAGCAATTGTTGTAACCAAATCATCTCTTTGCTTGCGTCTGTGGCAGCAACATACTCATCCTCCGTGGTTGACAAAGCCACCAGCTTTTGTAGTCATGAAATAAAGCTCACTGCTATCCCACCTACAATGTAAATATAACCTATCGTGCTCGTCCTGTTGTCTACATCTCCAGCCATGTCTGAATCTACATAACCATGTAAAGTGGTGTCTGATCCACTTGTAGCACAAAATTTTCCCCATGGTCCCTCTCAAATACCGAAGGATCCACTTTACTGCTTGCCAATGCTCTTTACTTGGATCACTCATAAATATACTCACAACTCCCACTACATGGGCAATATCAGGCCTAGTGCACACCATAGCATACATCAAACTACCAACTGCTGATGAGTAAGGTACCTTAGACATCTGGTTTCTTTCCTGCTCTGTCTTGGGGCACTGCTCCTTTGATAACTTAAAATGGTCTGCCAAAGGAGTCCCAACCGGTTTAGCATCCTGCATGTTAAACCTATCCAATAAATGTACTATTCCAAGATAAAGTCAGCTTCCATTCCTTCCTATTCTGATTTATCCTCATATCAAGGATTTGTCTGGCTGCCCCCAAATCCTTCATATCAAAGGATTCACTTAGCTGTTTCTTGAGTACTTTTATTTCATGCATGTTTTTACCTGCAACCAACATGTCATCAACATACAAACACAAGATAATATAACTTCCATCCTCAAATTTCTTTGTATACACGCAATGGTCAAAATGACATATAATATAACCTTGCTCCATCATGAAGCTATCAAACTTCTTATACCATTGACGTGGAGCTTGTTTCAAGCCATACAAGCTCTTCTTCAGTTTACACACCATCTCCTCTTTACCTTTGACCTCATAGCCCTCTGGTTGCTGCATATATAGTTCCTCCTCCAAATCACCATGGAGAAATGCAGTCTTTACATCTAATTGTTCTAATTGCAAATATTCTGCTACCACTATTCCAAGAATAGTTCTAATAGAATTCATTTTTACTACAGGAGAAAATATCTCATCAAAATCTATACCTTTTTTCTGTGCAAACCCCTTGACCACCAACCGGGCCTTATATCTTTTCTTTCCTCCTTCTTCATCTTTAACTCTGTACACCCACTTGTTCTGCAATGCTCTTTTGCCTTCCGCTAGCTTCACCAAATCCCAAGTCTGGTTCTCCATGAGAGACTTATGCTCCTCATCCATGGCTTGCTCCCACTTCTTCCTGGCATCTACCTGCATTGCTTCATCAAAGCTCTTTGGCTCTCCACTATTAGTGAGTGATAAATAATAAAGAGAAGGAGAAAAACGTTCAGGTTCTTTTCTTACCCTAGAAGACCTCCTCACTGTAGGAGTTTGGGGTTCCTGTTGAGTAGGTTCCTGAACTAATTCATGGGTCACTTTCCCATCTGAAAGATCCTCTACCACTACATATTCTTTCTTGGATTCTTCCCTATTTTCCTGCAACTGTTGCTTATACATGACTTTCTCATTAAATACCACATCCCTAGACCGAATGATTTTCTTGTCTTTAATACTCCAACATTTAAATCCAAAGTCATCACCACCATAACCAATAAAAGTAAATTTTTCTGATTTAGCCTCTAGATTGGTCCTATCATCCTTGTCTATATGAACAAACACCTCACATCCAAAGACTCTAAGAAATGAATAATCAACTTTCTTACCATACCAAGCCTCCTCAGGTATGCCTCCATCTAAGGCACTTGAGGGTCCTTTGTTTATCAAGTACATAGCTGTGCTCACTACTTCTACCCAAAAAGAAAGAGGCAGTCCTACATGTAACCTCATGCTCGTAGCACGTTCCATTATTGTTCTGTTCATCCTTTCTGATACCCCATTCTGATGCGGAGTTCCTGGAACCATCTTTTTCCTGTGGATTCCATTCTTAGAACAGTAATCATTAAATTCATTGTTGTAATACTCCCCTCCATTATCTGACCTGAGGAATTTTAGCTTAAGACCTATTTCATTCTCTACCAAGGCTTTCCATTTAACAAAAGTGTCAAATACATCAGATTTGTTTCTAATACAATAAACCCAAACTTTCCTTGTTGCATCATCAATAAAAGTAACATAATAACTTGAACCCCCAACAGATGATACCTGAGCCGGCCCCCACACATCAGAATGTACCAACTCTAACTTACTCTCTTTCTTCGTAGGTCCAACCTTGAGAAACCTTACTCACTTCTGTTTCCCATATATGCAGTTCTCACAGAAATCCAAACCTATTTCTATATATCTAGGCAAATTCTTCTTTATGATGTTCATGCCCTTATGGCTCATATGACTGAGCCTATAGTGCCATAATGTTGTATCTGCATATGAAGCCACAAGATTACAATCATTAGTACTATTAGTGGTTAAACAAAAGGTTCCAACCTTCTTACCTCTTGCCACCACAAGAGCACCCTTGGTAACCTTCCAAGAGTTAGCTGTAAATATCATATTACAACCATCACTTCCCAATTGCCCTGCCGATATCAAATTTCTCTTTAATATAGGCACATGTCTGACATCCTTCAATAGGCATGTATTCCCATTCTGCATCTTAACCTGAACAGAATCTTTTCCAACTATACTGCAAGGCTCATCATCACCAAGAAAAACATGCCCAAAATCCCCTTGAACATAATCAAAAAAATAATGCCTATGTGGAGTAGCATGAAAAGAAGCCCTTGAATCTAAAACCCAAGATTTAGTAATATTATGCAAAGAAAGAATCAAAGCATCCTGGCATGCATTACCCGATGCCACATTTTCCTCCTTGTTTTCTTCCTGTTGTTTCTTCTTGTCCCAAAGCTCCCAATAGTCCTTCTTTACATGCCCAGACTTTCCACAGTGCCAGCATACTATCTTGCTTTTAGATTTTGACCTTGCCCGATCCTTTGATTTTCCATGGTTTCCTCTATTCTTCTGTCTCCTTCTAGTTTCCATTGTCAAAGCATTCCATGAAGTAGAAGATTCACCAGAGATTTTTCTTCACATTTCCTCGCTTAGAATCACCCCTACAACATCCTCAAACTTCAACTTTGAGTTAGCAGGAACCAAGTTTCTTACTACCATTACCAGGCTATTCCAACTCTCAGGTAAAGAGCACAGAACTAATAAACCCCTAACTTCTTCATCAAATTCTATTGTAACCGAAGCTAGCATATTTACAACCATATTAAAATCATTTAGATGATCTGCTACTGAACCATTCTCAGACATCTTCATATTAAACAACCTTTTCATTAAAAATATCTTATTAGAGGTAGAGGGTTTTTCATACAACTTCCCTAATGCATCCATTAGTTCTTTTGCAGTCTTTTCCTTTGAAACATTAAATAATACCGAAGATGCAAGACACAACCAGATCATTCTAAGTGCCTTCCGATCCAACAAATCCTATTCCACATTTGTCATACTCGAGGGTTTGTTCACCTTCTCAGACAACTGAGTATAAAGATCCTTTTGATAAAGGTAATCTTCCATTTGCATCTTCCCAAAGACTAAAATTCTATCCATTGAATTTATCAACCCTAGATCTTCCATCCCCTACCATAGCTCCCACTCAAGATAAAACTTTCCCTATGATTCAACACTTCAGCAAACCAAACCAGGCTCTAATACCAATTGTTAGGGAATAGAGATAAAATATGCGGAATAATCCCTTACAGAATCGCAACAGTAGAAACTAATATGTAGAAAAATATTATAGATCTCAAATAAAAGTGCATAATAAATAACACAACACAGAGAGACAAGATTTAACATGGTTCACCCAATTTGGGCTATGTCCACCAAGAATCACTTGCTCAGATTTTATTACAAGCCTCCACTCTCTGAATACAATACCCAGATCCGTTTGGAGCTATTCTCAACAAACTCTATAGAATTCACACCCGAATTCAAAGCACATCTAGAATACATTTGCTTGTCTTTCTATCATATGCATAAGACCATATAAATAGATAACTGCTTAAGTAGTTTTACAAAACCATGGGTATCAAACAATGGGCAAAAAACAAAACCGTCCCATAAACCTATGGGTAGCCGAAGAGGCGGTTTTACAAAACAATGGGTACCAAAAAACCATGGGCCCAAAAACAGCCCATAACGGTTACCCATTACCCATGGGTTAATAAACCACCCATGAAAATTTGCTTCGAGAGTTTCACCCCCGAACCCCCCTGACTTGGTCACCGGTGAGCGGGACTGCCGTAAAAATACCCGAGTGTAACACATAGAAGGTGTACCACACTCTAACATGAAAATAGGATCCACAAACATAACACCATATATAAATATTTTCTTGAATTCATCACTAGGTCCAGGTACAATAGGTATGTGATATCAGTGACATCTCAGAGGAAATTTAGAAATATGGTAAGGCCAAGAAGAAGGCCTTAGTAGAGAGCAACAAGGACCCAGATAAACAAATGACACTCAAACTTTACAAGGCCTTGGTGGAACCTCAGAAGGTATTTAATGAGTTTCTTAAATAGTTGTCTAACACATAGAAGGTGTACTCGAGTGTAACACATAGAAGGTGTACCACACTCTAACATGAAAATAGGCTCCAAAAACATAACACCTCCAACGGAATAATCTGTACTCTCTCCCTAACAACTGACAATCATTGTATGTGATACACATTCTCCAAGGTAATTGTCATCTCATCCGTAGGCAACCAAAAAGTACACATATCTGTACACCACCTCTCACATAGTACAGTCAACATAGGAATATTTTGGGGCACATCCCCCATCTGTGCTATGTGTAGCAAGATGACATAGTCCATAACATCTCAATCATCGTCTGAAAAACCTAGCCCAAACAAAGTACTCATATGACGACCACCGTGGAACTCCCTCCGGTGAATATCAATCTGCATAACACAAAATAACAACAAACACAACATTATAACATTATACAAATCCAAACACACTCGCTTATCACATTACTATGCACTAAAAATATGATTTTTTACCATTCTAGACCAAGGCGCCTAGATGCAAGACTAGGGTTCCTAGAAGCAAGACGCCAGCCCCCAGATCTAAGCGCTCTTGTCCCAGGGGTCACTAGTTCCCTCACCACTCTTTTCTAGGCCTCAAATGCCAAGAACATTAAAAATATTAAATTTTCAAAAATTCAATAGAAACGACTACTACACCATTTTTGTTTTTCAAAAAACACCACACTTACCAGCTCCACTATCGTACGTGACTCTACGGTAGTCGCCACCATCTCAAATTGGATAAGACGTGTTGCTCTCAGTTGTGACATCCTCATTGACTCAAAGCTCACTACCACAATCACGTAAAATAAAACTGAGATTACTAATTATTTTTTCATCATACTATTTATAGTTAATTTTCACCACCCACTTTACTATAGTCATTATTTTACGCTTATTCTCAAAACTAATACACACCACGTGATTTTCATCATATCTTGCACGTTTCTACTCTGATTTGCACCCTGTTTACGATATTATTTTCAGAATTCCACCTACCATCATACTATACATATTATGCACATGTTATCTCTCCGTAGAATTTTATTTTATCTAATCTATACACATTTTGGAATTTTCTATCACTTTCTACCTATTTTGTGCTTACTTTTGGCTTAGTGTTCATTCTTCTCATCACTTCCCCTTTCACAGAAAGGAAGGAATATCATTGGGTTCATTATGTAATTCCCCTTAAATCACCATGAAATCAATCAACATCACTAACTTTTCATTTTCAAAACATTTACTAATTCACTACGTGACATCTCATCATTAATTCCCCATAATGACCTAATCTGGGGGCAACAAACATACAAATATTTCTATGCAAAATTTTATCACTCCCCCCTAATAACCTAACCTAGGGAAAAAAGTGATTAAAAATATTTTCATGCGATATTTCACCAACTGCTATTGATTTCACTTAATGACCTAATTTGGGGGCAACTAGCATAAAATCTCTCTATGAGTAACCAAGAAAAACAAACAATCAATCAATCAATCCACCAAAGCATTTAAATATCTAAAAATAAAAATCATCATCATTCAAATAAATACAATATAACACATGTGGCCTCCCAGATGACCTAAATTAGGAGATTACATCTATTACTAGTCCCAGATGACCTAACTTGCAAAGTTATTCTACATTTTGCACTTGCTTCCAGATGACCTAACTTGGAATCCATCATACAGTTTTGTTCTTTCGTATAGATGACCTAAATTGGAAGCTATCACATTATGGCCACACCCATGGAGTGGGGGAAAGAGTGCCTTTCCTATACCACTCCTATATTGGTCAATTGTTTGATCAAAATTATTTGGATCCAAAAACCACAAATATTTGATCTAATTCTATCTGCAATGGCTAGATCTTGAGGATGTAGTTAGAGGTTGGATAATAACACATTTTTCTCCCTACAATCTTCCTCTAGCGACAGGACACCCAAATCCTCTTGTTGATTATTCGATATACATGTGTTTAAGTCAAGAAATTATCACTCCCTACCCCATCTCCTCGTCATCACACACATTTGAAATTATCAATAATCTAGCATTATAATCATCACTCACATTTAGTGCACTTCATCATGACATTAATTTTATTGGCACGTTACCTAACTTTTCAGGGATCAACATAAAGCTGATCCATGGTTCAACATGATACATGGATACCAATGTTGTTTTTATATATGGATCTCGCATAAGAAAAGTATTCACTAATGACCTATCCCCTAGTCCTGTCGTAAGTTAGTTAGTCATCATCATCATCATTTGTCTTACATAGTTGTCAATTGTTTGCACATTTTTGGTCATCTCTTAGGGAGTATCAGATATCATTATTTGTTCATTTTTCCATCTTCAGTCTTTGACTAGGGATCCTAGGGTAGGATTAGGACACCCGTGGGTGCCCTGGTCCTTAATTTTTGGCACCTTGGTCCCCGTAGCACTTGGGTATAATTTAGAGTTTCGAAGTCGGTACTTATTCATTTTCCCTCTCATTCCCCTAGGTACTAGTCAGCATGTCAGATCATTAATGTCAAAATTTGAGCAAGGACATCCTATATAACAATAACATACTCACTATTATATGGGAAAACTATCTACTACACTAAGGGATAGCTATCTACTAAGGAAAGGGACTGCATTTGGGAATCATTGCATCACACACACTACATAGGAAAGGGAACGTCTATTCTATTCCATCCAACATTTTTCATTACATCTAACTATTGCCCCCTATTTCTGTGTCATTGGTGCTAGGGCACCCTAGGCACATCATTGCACACACAAAGCTCACATAAATACATTGGGTCTGGAATGTAGTACATCACTTAGTTGTAAGGTCACCTTTATGACCACTAAGAACAGTTTGACCCCTTCATATGCATCTTTATTTTTTAGGGGTTTTATTCTTTGTATGGGGTTTTGCGGGTGAATCTTCATTGCAGGTTTATGACATCATCAACAAAGTTATTGTGACACTCACATGAAAATAGATCTAAACATTACAAATATCTAGCGACACTTCTAGATTCAGGTCCTAAGTTGTCTTGCAAACCAAAGCACCCATACTTTAGAATAGGCAATCCAAAGGTGCCTTGATCATCCTCCAAGTTCCCTAGTCTGGTCAAATCCTCATCTACTACGATTTCCTGGGTTGTACCATCATACTCTACTTCGTTCGCACATCATCTTGTTTAGTACTGAATCACAACAAGGTAAGTCATTTTTAGGTTAGCACCTTATCCCTTCTATTTCAATTATTTCATTTCATTTAAATATAAAATAAAATTGTTTTGTGTTTATATTTCAGTTCATATCAGTTATTGCATTGTTGTACTTGTTTAGATTAACTTAGATAGAGATATTATTTCATATTTTAGTTAATCAATAATGGACCCAACAAAAATCCTAAATGCATGGACAAAAAAATAGTTAAAACATGATATACACACGCGTGCATGCGTGTGCATGGGGGCACACACATGCATACAAATTCATGGCCAAAAATGAATTGAAAACATAGGATATGGTAAGGCTACCACAAGAGAGTCTTCAAAAAGGATGTATGAACTAACTATATATCATGAATTGTGATAATAAAGATAAATTTAGATCTTTATTAAAAAAATAAACACTTACCCTTGCTATACACAAGAATATTTCTAATTTGAATAGAGTTGACATCATTGTAAATGTGATTGTATGTTCCAATATTAAATCTAGAAAATTTTGTGGATCTTAGTGCAACTAATGATGCACCGCTACCACACTAAAAAGATCATGATGGAAACTTGTCACACTTTGTACAAGAAAATAATAATAAATGATGTAAAGTACATCATATTGTGTAAGAAATTAAAATCACTAGCATTTTGATGAAAAATTCTCAAAATCTACTAATAGTGTATGTAATCATGAACTTTATTATGAGATTGTTTGATTCTTTTCAACACTTGTATGTTCTTTGTATAATTACTAATAAAATGAAATTTCTATCTTTAACTTGATTTTTCTAAAATGTTCTTGATATATCCCTAAATGATCTTGGATGTATGTGTATTTATAAACAATTATAGTTCAAATTGAAAATGTATTGGTGCTCATGGTGATACTAATAGTCTAGATAAAAAAGAAAAAAGAAAAATGGTTAAAATAGTTGTATCTATAATAAATTGAAATTCAAATTAGGATCTTATGGGTACACAACATCATTTAAAAAAAATAAAAGAAGATGGAACAAGAATTGGATGAGTGTATTTATAAACCACTGAATTTCATATTAGAACCTTATAAGTATACTAGCAATCGTACTAGGAAGCACAATAGACATGCTAAAGGAGAGACAAAAAAAATTGAAATTAAATATAAAAAATGGTATAAATGCAGTTGCAAACACAACACCAAATGAAAAAAAAAAACATAAAGTTTTAAAGTTAGCTAATATTTATTTGTTCTTGTAATACTACTTGTAGATGGGGAAGCATGCAAATGTTTGAAACCCTCACACTCCTTCCCTTGCGCACCTCATCTAGGATTCAAAGTTCAAAATGATTTATGTCATGGCTGATTCTGCCACACACTATTAAAATTAAAGTAACCTTATATATGAATGAATTCCCAAAAAGAAAATTGAAAGTAGAAAATCAAAGATATCTTATGTTGTACCTAGATAGAAGAGATCATACACTCATCAATGATCATCTAACTTATCCTTGGTTAGCTAGGGTCATAGTGAATAGGTGTTTGTCAAGCATGTTATAAAAAGCCATTGCAAAGTGAAGGACTTGTCATATGAAAGTTGGAGCCATATGCATGTAAGTAGTAGCGTGCAAGTCAAATTAAATAAGGCTTGTAACCAAATGCCAAATGAGAAAGAAAAACCAATAAAGATAAAATAAGAAGTGCTTGTGTTAACTATGAAATTGTGGTGTTTTTAAATACCATTGAGGCGAGGGAACAAGTTGAATGCCATAATTAAAATGTCAAAAATGGTGTTATGATAGGCATTAGTGAAACTTGCATGAGCATGGATCCACTCCACTTTTATCCACAAAATTTTTTCATCTTTCAAATGGTGAAAGGATCCTATATTTGCAAAAAATCACCAAGGCAATGAGCTTTTCCACCACATTATGTGGGGGTTTATAATATTAAGCGTGAAACTTCTTATTTAAGAAACCTGCCAAAGAATGTATGTTTTTCATTTATATATATTTAAAATATAAGCATGTTGGACCCAATCGGGCCGACTTTTAAGAGTGGATCATGACCACCCACATTTTATATAAAAATGTGATCTTATAAGATATCAGTTACATGGGTCGTAGCATATATGTAAGCTATGTGTGTGGGATAATTATAGATACATGAGGCGAATGAGGTGAAAATCATCAACAAATGTATGAGGTGGTTTGTAATCCATTTTTGAAGGTGTAACTTCATGTGGAAATAGTGGGAGTGTTGGGTGAAAGTTTATTCTCAATAAAAATAAGTTATTTTGTGTAGTGCCCACTCCTCTTCAAAACTTATTATATGCTGATTTTAATTACTATTGACTATAGACATGGATGTTATTGTATCATTTTAGTTTAGCACGATGTTAGATGATAGAGATATTCTGACTATTGATGGACTTTGATTAATAGTTTGATTTGTGTGGATTCTTAGAGATGTTGAGAGATATTTTATATTGATGATGATGATGTGTTGTTGGCATATATATATTACTGACACTTGGAACTCTCGTCATGTTGACTATGATATAGCTTTTGAATTAATCTTGTAATCTTATTGATATTAATAAAAGATAGAATTGAGATGTTGTTGAAATTTTAGACAAATGATAACATTGTTAGTAGAGATGATGATTTATTTATATGCGAATGGTTATTGATTTATGTGTGTATATTTTATCTTGGATGTTTTGATGCGGCCATGAGGCCGAAGAGGGTATTGTGTTATTTTACAGGTAATTATATCACAACAATCAAAAGGGGGATTAGAGACCAAACATAACGGAATACTAGATGGATACAATGAAGGTCACCATGGAAACTTATGTAATATTGTTGTTTTGTTTATTTTTTTAAAGGGGGGCCCATGGGGAGGATGACCTCCAATTGTGACCATGGGCTTTGTGTGTATGTTCCCTTTTTATTTTATTTATTGTAGAGTATGTGGTTTATTTGTGATGTAATTTATTTAATCATTGTTTATTAATATGCTTTTATTAAGTAATTAAATCATATTATTAAGTGATTTGAGGATGTGAAAAATGGAGTCATTTATTAGAGTTGTTGGTCTTTTGGACTATGTGATTTTAAGTTGAGTGTATATGACTTTGAGTGTTGTACACTCTAACCTACCTTGGAATTTCGGATTTGGGCTTAAGGACCTTTTTTGGAGGCTTGTGGGACAAGCTAAGCTTGTCCCACACCTCTTAATTTCTTATACCAAACCTACCTATGGATTGGGGGGTCAAAAATAGACCCCATTATGTGTTTTATAAGACAAAAAGTGACATTAATTGCAATTTTCTTACATGGGTTTTAAAGTTTGTCCTTAGGGGTGTGGATTTGGATTGTGTGTGTAAGAGGCTTGTCACTCCTCTCAACCACCAATTTATTGTGCATTGGGGTTGAGGTTTGACTTGTGATGTGGAGTTGAGGATAAGTGATCTGGCATCATACATGGATCCACCTCACCCTCCTCTTCCCTTTTTATATATATGCAAGTTTATTTGTTTGTTTGGGGGTTACTTCATTTCATTTGTGCTCTTGTAATTTTGGAGTTGGAGAGTTTTGGAGTGCTTTTTGAGTTTTGAGATTTTTGGAGGTAGATTGAGCTTGAAATATCTTGGAGGGTGATCCATTGATCATGTTATACCATGGAAATGTAGGAACTACACCCTTGTTTTATTTGTTTTCTCTTATATGTGCATATTTGTATGTTGTTGAATGTTTTGGTATGCTTGTTGGGTTCTTGAGTAGACTGCCTAAGTATGGTGTAGGAGAAGGCTATGAGGATTTTATATGTAGGGAGGCATAATAGTTTATTTCATGTTTTGGGAGGGAGTTGGGTTGGGTGCTATCATCACCAATCCGACACTATGATAATTCTTCACCAGGAACTCCTCGTGTTATGATTATTTACTAATGCATAGCCTTTAGTTTGGTGGATGTAATCTAGAAACAAAACAACAACATAACACAAGAATACCATCGACTATGATAAGACAGAATGATGACAAATTTGAAACATCAAAATAAATTATAATATTAACATGAAACTGTTACAATCTCACCCATGAGGTACTTCAAGTGTTATTGACTTCACTTGCCTTTCACCAAGACTATGGGAGAAACTTTACAATTAAACCTCTTAATGGCTTCTTCAACACACTTTTAAATTGATGGCTTCCTTTGCACACTTCCTACAATATTTCTCACTACTTCCTTCTATGCTAAATGAGGGGGGTAGCCTCTCTATTTATAGAACTTCCAAGCTTATCCATCTTATCTCTAAGATAGGATAAGAAATCCACTCTGACGAATCATATTCCATACCTTAACTCTTATCTGTACATGTAAGCTTATCTTCTAAGATAAGATAAACCTTATCATTTTACATGGGTTTCATATTTTTAGACTTTGTACAAATAAAATACACAAAATATTTATGACCTCACTCCTTGTCCTTATTACCAATATAATATTTCTAATTCCTAATCACATAGACCCTACTTCTCTAATTACCCAAACTTTGACATTTTAACATTACCAGACCACTTACGACAAATATTTACTTTTTACAACATTCCTATTGTACTTTGACTGTTACCGTACTCCACATTATTGGCGGCACCGTATTGACGGTGCCATTATCTTCTATCAGACACTACTACTAATTATACTTAACAACACCATACATTAATGAAATAGAAATTACGGAGGAAAATTTTAGTGTCAACATCTTCCCCCTTCCTAGCTTCTACTCCGTCCTCGGAGTAGACTATTCTGGTGCTTGGAAAATCTTCAACTTGTCGTGGTTGACCCATTTCGTAATGGGAGTGCCATCCAATTCCTCCAGTCGGTACGTACCATTTTCATGCACAACTGCTATTTTGTAGGGCCCCATCCATTTTGGAAGAAATTTTCTCTGTCTTCTTTTTTTGTATTTGGAATCATATACTAGAACCAAGTCATTCACATGAAATGGAGACCAATGGATCTTTTGATCAAAGTATTCCTTCTGCTTCATTTTCTTCTTATGGCTTGTATCCTTTGCTATTTCCCTCATTTCCTCTAGCAAATGAAGATGTACCAACCTTTCTTTTACTGAATCACTTTCATCCATCCTTTCATTTTTCATAACTCTCACAGTGGGAATATAAAACTCAAATGGAAGAACTGGATCAATGTCATAGGCCAACTGAAATGGGGAGTATCGTGTTGCTGAACTTTAATGTTGCCCTATATGCCCACAATGCTGCATGAATCCTTTTATCCCATTTATGTACCTGCAAGGCTGCATCTTTTGCTAGAATTTGACACAACACAAAATTTGTTCGTTCCACCTATCCATTTGTGCTTGGCTTGTATGTTGTTGCCTTCCTGTGCTTAATAGAAAACTTATTGACTAGGGCTTCTACCACCTCATTAATGAAGTGGCTTCCTTGATCTGTTACAGTTTCTAATGGGCAGCCAAATCTGGTGACAATGCATGCATACATGAACCTTGCCACTTCATCCATGGAAGTTGTTTTCAATGGCCTAACTTCAACCCACTTGGTTAAATAATCTGTGGCAACTACAATATACTTATTTTGGCATGATGTAGTTGGAAGTGGACCTACAATGTCTATTCCCCACTTTTCAAAGGGACCAAGGGGAAGAATAGGACATAATGGAGCTGATGAAGTCTTACGGTTACCATGTGTTTGACAAATATCACATGTCTTACAATAATTATAACAATCTTTAAAAAGAGTGGGCCAGTGATAACCTGCATCCAAGATCCTTCTTGTTGTAAGTTGTGCAGAGAAGTGCCCTCCACATGTACCATTGTGGAATTCTTCTAGCAGTTCCTTCCATTGATCACGTCCAATTGCCCTCTTGTACTGTCCATCAGGTCCTATTCGAAATAATACTCCATGCATAATAGAATATGGACGACTGGCTTGAGTAATCTTTCTCTTAGTCTTTGCATTGACACCATCAGGAAAATTGAATTCATTCAGATAATTCTAAATATCTATGTATTCACTAGGGATTGTGTCAAGGGATAACAATGCTGCATCGGGGAAATCATCATCATCACAAGATGATCCTAAACCATCATAGGATCGAGAGAGTGCATCTGCATTGACATGCTTCTTTCCTGGCCTATCTATAATATCAAATTCAAACTCTTGTAGAAAAATTATCCATCTTGCTATCCTCCCTGATGGGTTAGGCTTATTTACAATATATTTTAGAGCCTGATGATCTGTTACAACTAGATTTTTTTTCCCTAGCAAGTAATTTCTAAACTTCTTTACAGCAAAAATGATAGCCAGAGCCTCTTTTTCAGTTACAGTATAATTTACCTCAGCACTGCTCATTTGTCTGCTCCCAAAGTAAATTGGATGTTCATTCCCATTTTCATCCTTTTGGCTCAAAGTACTTCCTAGTGCTGCATCTGAGGCATCAATGTACACAATGAATGGCTTGCTCCAATCTGGATTCTTCAAAATAGGTGAAGACACCAGGGCTTCCTTCAGTTGTCCAAAAGCTTCATGCGCCTTATTTCCTGGTTCATAAGTAACATCCTTCTTCAAGAACTGGGTTAGTGGCTGTGAAATCTTTGAGAAATTCTTGATGAACCTTCTATAGTAACCCACATGGCCTAAAAATGATCTCAACTTACTTCTATTCATAGGAAATGGTAAATCTTTGATTTTGAAACTTTATCAGGATCAGTACCAATACCATCTCTGGATACAACATGCCCTAACAAAACGCCTTTAGAACATCCAAAGACACACTTTGTAGGGTTTAGTGAGGCTTGTGCTTCATCTAACCTTTGAAATGCTGTCTCCATCTGGTGCAGGTGGTCCAACTTGCTCCCATAGATGTAAAAATCGTCTAGAAATACTCTGATGAAGGTCCCAATGTAGGGTTCGAACACCCTATTCATCAAACGCTAGAATGTTGCTAGAGCATTACACAACCCAAAAGGCATAACTCTATAAGAAAACGTTCCCCAAGGAGTGGTGAACGTGGTCTTCAGCTGATCTCTCTCTGCTATACAAACTTGGTTGTAGCCGCTATATCCATCAGCAAACCTATAGCACTCCTGGCCAGCTACTTCATCCAAGATCTAATCTGAAAATGGAAGAGGGTAATGATCCTTCTTTGTTGCCTTATTGAGCTTCCTGTAATCAAAACAAATGCGTAGCTTCCCATTATTTTTTATTGAGATCACAATGGGAGAAACCCATTCTGAATTCTCCACAGTAAATATGAATCCTACATCAAGCAACTTATCTATTTCTTCTTTTACAGTCTTGGAAAAATTAGGATTCATTCTATTTGGCATTTGCTTTATGGGTTTAGCACCATCTACCAGCTCAATACAATGTTCTACCCAACTTACTTGACGGATTTCCTTGTAATCAAAACTAAATAGGTGTATGTACCTTCGAAAGAGCTGGAGGTAGGATTCCTTCTCACTCTCCATCACAGCATCACCAATCTTTATTTTTTGGAGACGATCATCAACTTCTTCTTCAGATAATTTTATGGGGTCATGAGTTGGTGTGACTGGAAGGATATCCATGACTGTAACATCAACCTCACTTTCTTCATCTTCAGTGTCCACTTCACTAGTACTAGAATAATCAGAGGATGTCCAATCATCAGTTTCATCACTTGAATCCACAGGTTCTGCCTTATGATGTCGAGGGATCATGTTTATCTTCACCCTCTCTCTACCATGTCCAAGTGTCATGAAACCTTCATTCAAGTAGTTTCTTGCATGAACTCTCCTTAGCCATGGTCTTCCCAGCAACATTGGGTATGTAACAGTACCATTTTTCATCACCTGAAAGTCTACCACACATACAACACCCTTAACAGATAACACCTTCTGGTTTAGTTTTTCCCTTATTTAATGACCTTAACATAAGTGTTGAAGGGCGATCAATTTTTAAACCCAACATATTCATTACAGACTCGGTCATTACATTAACTGCAGCACCTCCATCAACTAAGACATCATGAATTGAAATACCATTACATAATACCTCAGCTTGTGGAGCATATGGATCTGCCTCTGCATCTAAAACAGGGACCTCAACCTCCTTCCTTCTTCGAGCATTGAGTCCACCTCGCAACTCCCACTTATTCTCAGAAGACATAGCCAAGAGTTGACCATATGTAATATTTACAGGCCTTTTAGACAGATCTTCCAAGATGGAGTATGGTCCTTGCCCCTGTGAAATCAGAAAATCCTACACACCCAACTTTCTTCTCCTATGTTTCTTACTAGTTTCTTCTTTCATCTTCTTAGGATCATTTCCATCTTGATTATCTTTTTCTTTCTTTCTTTTTGTTCCAAACACATCTACTTCTTTATTTCTACTTTTATCTACTGCATCAAAAAAATTCACAGGTGTTTTTCCTTTATCATTATCTCCTTCACCAGATGTAGAAGCTCTATCTGGACAATTATACTTATAATGACCCTTTTTATAACAACCATAACAAACAACTTCAGAAATATTTCTTTTTGGACCTCTATCTCCTCCCTGAGAACTAAATTCTTTTCCTTGAAGAAGATTAATAGTTAACTGACCCATCTTTTTGAGCAGATCTTCATACTCAGTAGATGTACTAGGAGAAATATTTGTGCTCACCGGGAGTGGTTGTGGATTCTGGACCAAAGGCGCTGGTGTAGGCTCTACTTTAGCCACAATTTCTTTGGGCTCCTCTTCCATACTTTCTTCTTGCCTTCTTGCAATCTCCTTTGCTTGTTCAATGGTAGCTAGGTGGTCATACTTCACTCGTTGTCTGATCTTTGGCTTCATCCCAAGAATGAAGTACTTAAAGAGGAGATTATCCACGCCATTCATCAACCCATCCTCTAGTCCTTCCTTCCGGATCTGGGCATCAAGCTTCCTCCTTAGCTCTAGAACACGAGCATGATAATCCCTTATCTTCTCCTTCTCTCCTTGGGATAGCTTTGTGATCTCAATCATGAGATCTGCATATTTCTGTTGTTCACCAAATTCTTCAAGAAAAATTTCAGTTAATAAATCCCATGAATTTTTCACATTATCACCTAGTGTTTCAAACCACCTAAGTGCTGAACCATCCAAAAAGGTAGGAAAAAATTCAGTCCATTGTTCCCTTCTTATAAGGCCATTACAAATACAAGATCATTTAAACTCTTGAATGAAAGAAGAAGCATCTTCATTAGATTGAGCTGAAAAAACAGGAATCTTTCCCATTTTCAAAAGTAACCACCATGAAATACCAACCCACAAGTACAATTAACAAGACTTATGTGAACAAATAATTGGAATCACTATACTAGAAAGTGACTTTACACCTTTCTACAGTAAAATAGAAATGACCAGGGTAAACTATGGTAAAACTTGACTTACTGCGGTAAAAACTGACTTTACTGTGGTAAACACTATTCACGGTAAAAAGTGAAGTTACTGTGGTAAATACTATTCACGGTAAAAAGTGACTTTACTGTGATAAATACTATTCACAGCAAAAATGACTTTATCATGGTAACTACTATTCATGGTAAAAATGACTTTACCATGGTAACTACTATACACAGTAAAAAAAAGGTTACCCTCCAATTGATTTTTGACTAAGTGGGAATATCTCTCCAGAAAATCCACCAACGAGGAATGGTCCCGGCAACGGAACCAAAATGTCATCACCAATCCTGCACTATGATAATTCTTCACTGGGAACTCCTTGTGCTATGATTATTTACTAATGCACAGCCTTTAGTTTGGTGGATGTAATCTGGAAACAAAACAACATAACACAAGAATACCATCGACTATGATAAGACAGAATGATGACAAATCTGAAACATCAAAATAAATTATAATATTAACATGAAACTGTTACAATCTCACCCATGAGGTACTTCAAGTGTTATTGACTTCACTTTCCTTTCACCAAGACTATGGGAGAAACTTTACAATTAAACCTCTTAATGGCTTCTTCAACACACCTTTAAACTGATGGCTTCCTTCGCACACTTCCTACAATATTTCTCACTACTTCCTTCTATGCTAAATGAGGGGGGGTAGCCTCTCTATTTATAGAACTTCCAGGATTATCCATCTTATCTCTAAGATAGGATAAGAAATCCACTATGACGAATCATATTCCATACCTTAACTCTTATCTGTACATGTAAGCTTATCTTCTAAGATAAGATAAACCTTATCATTTTACATGGGTTCCACATTTTTAGACTTTTTACAAATAAAATACACAAAATATTTATGACCTCACTCCTTGTCCTTATTACCAATATAATATTTCTAATTCCTAATCACGTAGACCTTACTTCTCTAATTACCCAAACTTTGACAATTTTAACATTACCGGACCACTTACGACAAATATTTATTTTTTACAACATTCCTATTGTACTTTGACTGTTACCGTACTCCACATTATTGGCGGCACTGTACTGACGGCGCCGTTATCTTCTATCAGACGCTACTACTAATTATACTTAACAACATCATACATTAATGAAATATAAATTATGGAGGAAAATTTTAGTGTCAACAATGCCCCACCTTGTATAAGAAAATGCTTGCATTTCTTACTTGGTTCTTATGAGGGAGGCATAAGAGACTGTAGGGAGGCATAAGAGGATATTGAGGGAGGAATAAGAGTTGTGTAGGGGTTTTGAGATGTATATTGGGGGGATTTAAGGTCGGCACCTAATCCCATTGGGAGACATATGTGATATCCCCATAGACCCTTGCTCCATTGGATTGCATTTTCAAGCCTTTTGTATTTTGATAAGTTGCATTCTTGTGATTGTATCTTGTGTTGAATGTGTTTGAAATGGTTGTGAACATTTTTTTGTGATGTGTAAACATTGTGTAGTTTCCATAAGTTGGATCCATCCTTTATTGCATTTTGGTTGGGGCTTAGGGGCCAATGAGAAGGATTGCTTCTTCTCCTCATTGGATTATTGGTTGGGTGGAGAGTGTTTCTTCTCCCCTATTTTTTGTTGTTGTGATCAAGTGAATAAATTGTTGAGCTCTTGTTGAATAATTGGCACTTAGAGCTTTTGTGAAGTCATAGAAATCCTTATTTGTGAGAATATCTTTCTTTTAATTTCCACTTAAGGTGGAAGACTAGTAGTATTGTATTTAAAAGAAGAGTTGCATTGTGTATTTTGTTTATTAAGTTTTAATGTATTATGGAAAGAAAGGTATTTACATTATACAGAAATGAGCTGATGCTCAAAGAAAAAGGAAGTTCATTATTATTTGTGGAAGTTGTATTTTTTGTAAGAATGAAGGAGGAATATAGAAGTTGCATATATTAATGATGTATTCTTAGTAAATATTAAATGTATAATAGTTGTGTTTTACTTGAGCAAATAGTTTGTAGTCGAAATGAAAAGATGCACTAAGTTATAATAAGTTACCTTGTTGATAGATTGCATTTTTTTGTAATAAGGGAAAACAATGATACTTAGAAACAGGTTAAGTTTCATTTATTCTTCCTTTGAAAACAATGTTGTTAGAAAGATAATTTTGTAGTTGTGTTTCTTGTTTTTATAGAAATAGAAAATATTTAAATGTAGTAATTTAAGACTGGAATGAATAAATGGTTAAACCCTTCAATTGGAGACTTTAGGAATATAAATTCAACTAAGGATAAACTATAAAACACTCAAGTAAAAATTGTTTTTGGAAAAGTTACGGAATTGATGGTTCTACTTTCAAAGAGTAGGACCACCACCATGTGAGAGCGGTAGTCTCTGAACCGCCACTCAAGAAAGGTGGAGGTTCGTGAATCATCACCCCACATAGGGTGGCAGTCCCAGAACCATTCACCTTCTTTGGGTGGAAATTTCATCACTGACGCTGGAAAAAATAATAAAAATCTATGACTGGGAAATTTAAAACTTATTCTACTAAAAATTTAAGCCTGCAAATTTGAATAGGAAATCACCAGTAAGCCATAAGGGCATAAATTCAATTTTCTAAACTGGTAAATCTTGAAATGGGAATTTAAATGTATGGAATATCTTGGATTAAATGAAAAATGGTTTTTCCAAAGTAGAATACAAAAATAAAGAAATAACTAAGTAAATATTCCAGATTTAGGGAAGAATCCCTACAACCCACTAATATAAAACAATGATATAATAAATCCCATGATCCAATCTAAAATAAGCTTGATTTTTTGAATTCCTTCATGGCTTCTTCCTTCCTTGCTCCCATGGCTTCCATTTCTCCAACTTGCAAATTAAACAAAAGAAAATAGACCAAAAATAGACCAAATGAGGAGGCTAGGGAAAAGAAAAAGTCTAATAAGATTTCATAAGGATAGTTAGGGTTAGTATGGGAACCTAAGATCTAGTGCCACAATGGATTTGATCCAGGGGTTGATAATCAAACCTACAATTGCTAGGTAATAATAAATATTATGGGTTTTTAGATACTTTTTGTTCATGGTGTTTGTATTATGTAATTTGTATTATAAACATCTAAATCTATGTTTGTAATTACTGCACTTCATAAACTATAATCTTCAGAAATTTATATTGTGGATTTAAAAATTGTAACATTATTCATCCCTTAAATTTCCTAACACAGTACACATGGATTCTTGACCAACATTGTGTAGGGAGATTCAATCAAAAGATATTACACGCATCATATTTTGTTCACATAAACCTTGTAACTCTTGCACAATTTTAAAACTAGTGCAAACTCTTGTTTCAAAAAAAATCCCTTTCAACGACAAAAAAATCTAGTCCCACATCAATATCCTTAGAGGGTGAGCCTAAAATGGTTTTTTTAAGGAAAACACACTAAGTTAGCACATATCCTCCAAATCTCCTCACCCTCCTATGGAAAACTGATTCTCCAACCTAATATGTGTGTCTCCAAATGATTGAGCATGAAGTCTCTTATGGGTTTTGATACAAATATATTGAATAACAATACAATTTCTGATATTTAGATTATAATCAAACCATGTCACAATTAATGTTATCTAGTTTAAATCTACATTCTAACCTCTTACCATCATATAGAAAATATCTTTTAAAGATGGTGCTACATATTCTACTCACCAAATTCATCTCTCGTATCCAACCCTACCCCTAAAACACTTCTATATATTTCTAACTACTTTTAACCTACTATAAATATTTCTAGAAACCTCATTTTTTAGAATTATGTTAAACATGCTACCTTTCCTTATGGAACTTCTTCCCGTCAAACCTGGTACAAGCTAGGTGAGCAAACAAGGGTGGAGGGACCCTTCCTCTTCAAAAAGAACCAAACCAAACATATTATAATTTAGTGAGAGTCCAGTAGGAATTTTTAATACAAGATGTGGAGCATAGGTTTTTCGGAAAGAAATTTTCCTTTTTTCGACTTTTGAAATTTTATTTCATAGGCGTACCACATTAAAAAGGTTAAACAACTTGAGGGAGTGCGAGTATGTTCAGGAGGACCGAATAACCAAAGAGTAGAAAAAAAAAAATGCGAAAAAAACACCTAATTAAAAAAAAGAAAAAACCTCATTCACACAAATTTGTCGAATCAAAAGAGCATATAACCATGTGTTAGAAGAGTGCATCAAAAGATTGCAACTTTAAACCCTACTTATAGTAAAAATCAATCAATAAAAACTAATGATGTCCACTATAAAATCAATGACACTATTAATCTCACAATCACACCTAGCACGTTATGGTAGCATAATATCAAAGAATTCCATATACTAGGTAGAAAGGACACCAATTTTTCTAGGTTGACTTGTCGTATATGTTACAGGTAGTGCCAATTACAACACCTTTCCATACTATATCCGTGGAGGTGAAAGGCCGAACATGTATCCTCTTTAGGCTACCATATAGGAACCAGTGGGGAATGGCCCCCACACCCCCGCCACCTCCCCCTCTCTCTTCCTCCGGGCTGTGTTACCATGTTTTGGGACCTCCAAAAACAGTAATACATTCCCCCCTTCCGGCATTCCCATTGCCCTGGCTCAAAAATCAACAAAAATATAGTTGGAGAGCGAAGGTTTTCATTCACAATTTGAGCCTGACACCAACACACCCATCACCGGGTGGGGTGGTGAGACCCCCGTTTTCCCCACCCACGGAGACCACACACGGCCCAACACCCACCCCCCCCCACAACCCCCCTCACAAGCCCCACACACACACCCCACCACCAAACCACCCCCACCGTTGGTGGCCCACCATTCACATTATGTATCAAAATTGTGCAAATAAAGATCTTGGGGGAATTTAGTGTAGCTGATTATGTTGGCATGAGGATTTGGGAGGGGTCTGGAACTATTTGTGGTCTTTGTTTTTTGTGGGGACGGATCGGTTTACACTGGGTGGTGGTTATGGGGTAACGAATGCTTTCTTTGGGAGTTAGTGGGTTTCGCCATGTGGTTTGGCGTATCGGTTGGATGTTTTTTGTTTGTGTTTGTGGTGTGTGTTTTTGGTTGTGGTGTTGGGGCGGTCCTGACCTTGTGTACGAATATACTGCGAAAGATCTAACGCGTGTTGTTTGTATATTGATTAAATTCTAAAAGATTTATCCCGTTCACTTGCGGGTTGTTTTGTTACCATTAACCCAGTCACATGGTTTCCAACTGCAGGGTGTTTATAATTTTAATTTGATAAGATATTTTTTTCTACATAAAAATTTTACTAATACAAGGTCGTGAGGGGAAAAGAGAACTTATGAGGGAGAGAGTATGAATTACCCTTCTACTTCTAACTCTCCCGATCTGCCCACCAAATTTGAAACCCCTCCATTCTTTATGACCAAAGGTAACACCACTGACACCACTCTTACAATTCCCAATTCATTTCTTTATTTTTTAATATCCTACTCTATCACTCTAATTGTTTTGATGTGAAATTTCCATTCTCTTTTTATGACAGCTAAATTTTGCTTTATTTCCCCAATTTATTTAACTTGATCTTGATCATTTCCTCATTTTTTTAAAACTGTGAGGAGAAATTAAAATGTGGGCAAGTTGGGGGTGCAAGGGGAAGTAAATAAAACTAAACTCTTCTAAACTCTTTCTTTCTTTCCCCTCTTCTTTTTACGACCATGCACATTGATAACACGTGAAAATTTTATACAATGTTTGAGGAGAAGGGGGTGATGTTAGGAATTTTTAATACAAATGGAGCATATGTTCGGAAAGAAATTTTCTTTTTCGACATTTGAAATTTTATGTCATGCGTACCATTAAAAGTTAAAACAACTCGACCAAGAACAATGCGAAAACTAATTGAATAGTCTATTTGTCGAATCAAAAGAGCATAATAAACACTTTTTAGAATGAGTAGCAAGCAAAAAGATTGCACTTTAACCTACTATAAAATCAACATAAATTCCAACTATAAAATCAATGACAAAGATTATTCTCAAATCAACCCGACGTATCATCATAAAATTATTCCATATACTTTTAAGGTAGTAGAATAGAATATTTTCTAGACTTGTAGTATATGTTACACCTTCAACATAATAATCGAACATGGAATACTCTTTAATAAAAATAGAGGAAATAGTGGGGAATGGCCCAAAAAAATCACAAAATTTATTTAAGGACTACAAGGTTTTGGGACTACTTAAAAAACAGAAATATACATTCCTGGCTCAAAAATCAACAAAATATAAGTGGAGGCGAAGTTTCAATTTGCGCTACCACCACCACACCACACACACACACAACCCACACACACACACACCACACAAACACACACACACACAAACACACACACACACACATCACGATTATGTATCAAAAATTGTGATTGTTGCCCAAAATAAAGATAAATTTATATACTGATAAATTACATAAACCAATGGCCCTCACCATTAAAAAGAAGGTCACCATTATATATTGATTAAATGACAAAAAAATTATCCTCACCATTAACAAGAAGGTCACCATTTTAAAAAGGGTTGGTTATAATTTTAATTTGTAAGATACTTTTTTTCTAAATAAAATTTTACTAATAAATATAAAATAGAACTGTAGGAGATTACCTTCTACAGCTGGCACAAAATTGTGAAAGCCCTCCATTATTATGACCAGAGGTACACACCACTACTTACATCCCATGCATTTCTTATTTTTTAATATACTAGCAATCACACTCGAAGTGTGTGATGGAAATGTTGAAGGAGATGTTATGGAAAAGCTAAATTGGAGGGAGTTAAAAATTGAGGAAGGAGGATGAGAATTGAATAAGGGTTTTAATGGAGGAGAAGTAAAAGGGTGGGAAAATGCAAGGGGGAAGTAAATTAAAACTCTCATTTCTTACGACCATGCACATATGAAACACGTGAAATTTATGACAATCGTTTGAAGGAGAAGGGGGTGGATGTGTGTAGGTTCGTGATGCAGTTACTCTAGAGATATCTCAACATCAAAGGCATGGTCGATTAATTTTTTGAAGAAAAATTTACATATGTTTAAATCACACTCCTTTGACATATGTGTAGATAAGGAATTATACATTTAGGTTCTAATATTCTTTGATTTCATGGACATGCTAGTCTCTCTCATATGGTGATTGAAGGTGGGTTTGTTTTTTATTTTTTAGAGAAAGGTTTTAAACATGTTGCAAACAAAAAGATTGTCCACTAAGGGTGTTTCCGTCAACGGATGCTTACAAACTAAATCTATAAAATTTTTCTTCGCATTAAGTGTTAATGTTTTCCTATATCTTTCTCTAAACTCCTATTATGGTCCAATTGGGAGGATGGTGGTAAATGCATAAAAAGGGTGAAATGTAGTCATGAAACAAAAATACACGAGGTGGGGATACTATCTTACAAGATAGTTAGATGACATCATTAAAATGCACATGATGTTGTGAATGAGCAGAACAACATACCCACAAAAAAAATCAATGTCAACATAATGCAAAAATGTAGTAAAGGAGGGAACATAGTCTCTAAATGTGTAACCCAATTCCAAAGTTGAGGTCTTCGCAGGCTACTGAGGGATGATGATGACCCAATTCCTAAGGGTGTAAGTCGTAGACCTCTTCCACAACCCCCACCGCTGAGTCTTGAGCCTATATACTATGAAATTTTTTAATTATGATCCTCTGCCGGGACATGTTGCTACATATTTGAGCTGACAAACGTTTCCCTTATTTATGGATGCTATGACCTAGAGAATGTCGTGTGGTGTACAATAACCCTTTATTGATGCCCTTATGATTATCCCATCTATGAAGTCGATGAAGGATTGTGCCTTTAGTACTACTCAAGTCCAAAGTTGAAGTGATTACATGTGCTGAACATGTAAATGCCAACTGTGATGTACATTAATCAAAAGTTTAGATTAATTTTGATTGATGTCCATGTATAAATCAACCAACAACAGTTGATATCAACAATACATTGTCAGAAGGCCCCGGGAGTTTCCCAATGTGAAAAATATCTTCATTACAAAAAAATATTGATGTCACCATCACCAAAAGTGTAACTACAATGCGGGGTAGTATCTTAGATCATCAAAAGAAACCCTTGAAATATTTGGTATCTTGATTTAACGACATTATCACTTAGTATAACTAAGTATTAATCCAGGGTTTCACAGAGGCAAGGGTTAAATTTAATGGCCACCTATGCCTGTCAAAAATTTTTAGGTGACAGTAAGTTTTAAATTTGATGTAGCCACACCTAGGAACATCACACTCTCAAACACAAGTATTAAGTAATTACTTTCGAATTAGTCTAAATCTTGTATTTGCACCTTGTTCTCAATACTAAGAAACAAAAAAATATTTCAAAACTTTCCTATGGGCTCAATTCAATGCATTTAATTCTTCAAGCATGTTTGTTACCTTTTTTCTAACTCATTTCAGTCATTCAGACCCTTGAAAGCTTTGGAATTTTTTCATCTCACTCTCCTTTGCAAAAAGTGCCAATTTGCTCCTTAAGAACATTGCCAATGGAATGACATGGGATAGAACAATCTACAAGGCCTCTGAAAAAAGTGATAATTTTTTTAGGCACCCTTTAATGAGTTATAGGTGTGGGTAAATTTGTTTACTTCAACTCCTAACCATTCTCCTACTTCCTTCATAACCACCTTCACAAGCTTATTCCTTCTTACCAGGCCTATCCTAGCACAAATCTTGTTATAACTTATGATTGCAAAGTTATTTTCTCTAAAAAAGTGGGAATTTAAATACCCTTTATGCCTAATATTTTGTATACAAAATTCATGGTTCAATCTTTTGGAAGAGTTACTGGAAATCACAATTTGAAGACTCTAAAATTAGGCCTCCATGCCTGTGACAATCATTATAATCCAATTTGATAAAATAAAGTATCTTAATCCTTATGTGATCCTTGAAAAATTCCTTTGGATTCCTAGTTTAATGGTTGGGAAGATGATTTTTTTTAATTTTTGGCCCCTGAGATGGGGTTTTAAGTTTTCAACCAAATTTTCTTGTTAAAACCCTTATGGTTTGTCAGTACAAACCAGAGGAATAGATTTTTACTCACCAAAAATCTTAAGTTAAACTTCAAAGAATGAAACCACCTTGAATAGGTTTTTAAGGATGTTTAGGAACTCTTTACCTTACTAATAGCCCTTGTCACCTTTCAGAAATCATGTACTCAAGTCTCTATCTATCCTGCACAAGATTGTGATAAAATAGACAACTTATTTAATGAAATTTTTAGGGTTATATTTGAACCTTCTCCCTTCTGTAATGATTTTTATATATTCATAGAGGTCTTCTTGTTCTCATAATCATAAGTTGCACTAATATCTAGACAATAATTCCTTTCTAACAACTCAAAAATCTGCTAACTGTATATAAAGTTCTTTCACAGAGAACCTACAGTTGAATCATGAAAAAATCATTTAAATACTCTAAGTTTTTCAATCACAAATTTTATCCAACTAACTAAAAGAATGATCCCACAAGTTTCCCAATCTTTTATTATACTTCCTCTTACTTAATCAAAAGCATGCAATCATCTAAACATGGTGATATACAATTTTTGAGATTATAACTCTTAATGCAAACCAATGTTTCTTGCTCATACTTGTGCTTGGAGTTCTAATACTTGAATGGTTGATTGATCAATGAATAAAATCAGTTAAAATACTATTTTTCATACCCCTAAGTCAAGGTTGAGCCTCCATAACTGATTCTAAGCTATATGACCAAGACCTCCCATGGAGCTTTACATATAAGAAAAGGGCTTAAGTGTCATTTTCAAGTTACATGACCAATCATGCTTGTATAAGAATCCTTATAACACACATAATGACTAAAATGAAATATGAACATGCTAAAGAATTGCTAATTAGACCCCTACATCTAATGGGAAAGCCAAAATTGGCTTTGGGAATTCAAATTTTTGAATAGGTCAAAATGAAGGGAAACTCCATAGTTCAAATCTTTGAATCTCCAAAGCTTATTGGACACCAAAAATGACTCAATAACACCTCTAAGAACTTAATTAGACCATAATTTTCTTACTATAAGCCTGACCTAACCTTGATGATGATGCCCATGCATCAAAATCTTTCCTTTCAAAAATGTAAAATAGTGTTATTTTTACACCGTATGTTTCACCTGATTCTTAGATCGTTTCTTTGAAGCGTTGATGAAACAGATAGGGTAACGGGCATAGGAGGAATACCTGTTCAAATGTTGGTTGATGGGTTGTTGCGCGCGTATGAATTCTGGATCCACAGCTGATCGTGAGAGCTTCCTTTTGGCTAGGACAAACTACCTGTAATGAAAACAAGACCACTAGAAGGAACTAAACAATATGGGCAGTGAATTGCCTAGTGTATGCTAGATCCAGGAAGTGTGATGCTTCCTAGATGGTTGTTAGTCCACTGTTTTAAACAATTTAATGTTGTAAACAAAGTAAATCCTATTATAGTTTGAAATGATTTAGGTACCTCACTTAAAAACACAATAAGAAATAAATCTAATATAACAGGCTAAGCAAGAATAGAATCCAAAGGTCAAATGATTGGTTCTGGGTTCTACAGGTTTGACAGAGGTCTCGGGTAGATCTCAGGTGAATGAGGGTGAAATGAAATTAGGTGGGTAGGTATTTGTTCTAGGCTATGTGGGCAAATATGGAGACCGGTGTTGGTCAAGGGTGACCGACGACGGTTACGTGTAACCGGTGCCAGTTATTGTGAGATCTGGAAATATCACAGAACAAGTTGTGGTCTCCTTTGTGATTGCACAAAGGACTTTAATGGGTTGAGATGAGGTATTGGGTGACTGGAGTATGATTTGACAAGGTTTTAATGGGTATATGGAGGTGAAAATGTCGGAGAAGGTATATAGGGGGCAAGATAAACAATAGATGATAAAATGATGATGAAATGAAACAAAATAGGAAAGTATGATGTTATACTTACTTGGATTCTGGTCCCGAATGCCTGTGTGTGAGGGATGGAGGTGCTGATGAGGGGTTTGAAGGCTACAAGTGATCACCAACTGAAAGAAAGTTTTTACATGGGCTTCATGTACACTCCTCTTTACTTGGATAGATTAGATCATGGCTGGGATGGCTGTGCAGCAGAAGATGCTCAATCTCCTTCCTTGCATGCGGGTTTTCGCTGGAATTTTCTCTCTGAAGATGCGTTATCTCTCTAAGATGTATTCTTACTCATCCACCTTCTCTCAATGTTTTCCAACCTTTTGCCAACCTTGATAATAAGGTAGTTTAGGGTTTAAAAGGGGTAACTGATGACGGTCCAGCTTAACTGGCGATGATTAGGGGTAACCAACGTTGCTCAAGGTGGGATTTCCTAGGTTTACTAAACTAGGGAGATCCTCTTAATTTCCTTGGATCTCGTGTCATTATCCCACGGATTAGACTGGGAGCTTCTTGTGAGCATGTGGGAATGTGGTTAGAGGGAATGTAGGCATTGATTTTTAGGGTTTGGGTAAGTCTTAGTTAGTTATGGCCAAACTTACTAAGAATAGGTCTTAGGTTGAGTTGGCTTGGTGAGGTGTGTAAGTGAACTGTACATGTGGATATTATTTAATAATAATATAATGAGTATAATGAATTAATTTAATTAGATTAATTAAATTAATATTAGTGGGGTGAAGAGGGTCATGGCTAGGTAAATGTAATAAAGGGTGCTTATTGATTGAGGTACGAAAGGGGAGTGTGACCTAATTTTAGTGTCTACATTTTGCCTCTTCTTTGCCTTCGGCCGCTTCAGATTTTCGCGTCCCGCACATACCTTTCTCACAACTGTCTTGGAATGCCTGGGATAACTATCTCCGAACCGCCCGAAATGGACTGACTTGCGCCTTTTCATCTGGTTCGCGTCCCGCTCGTACCTACGGCCCAGATGTCCCAAACCGTGCAATAACAAAACTTGGCGATTTTTTCCACTTTCGGATAGTTCGGCCTTTCGTGTCCCGCGTGTAATTTTTTCCCGGCTGCTCCAACTGCTGCGCGGACTTCTTGGCGGATTTTCAGCCGGTTCGCGCCCCGACGTCCCAATTGTCTCAACTGCTGCGCGGACTAGGACTTAGCCGATTTTCTTCATTTTTTTCGGCCCCAAGCTTGGTTTTTTCAATTTTTTTACATTTTTAAAACTTGCTGGGTTTTCTTCTTGGACTAGCGATGAGTTAGAAAGTAACCCAAGGTTGACCCCAGAAACATGGGATTTTCCTAGGTTTCCTAAACTAGGGAGATCCTCTTATACTTGCTTGGAACTAAAGTCATTTGATGCCACGTTATCAAAATGGGAGCTTCTTGAGAGCATGTGGTGAATTTTGGATAGACATAATCCAAAGGTCAAATGATTGGTTATGGGTCTCTGCAGGTCAGTCTTAGTTAGGTCTCATGGTAGACTCACTAGGTGAATGAGGGTCTTAGGTTGAAATTAGGCTGGGTGAGGTCTCTGTTTAGGGAACTGTACATATGGATATTATTTACAGAGAATAATGTCGGTCAGGGGTGACCGTATAACGAATTAGATGCGACTGGTAGCCAGTTAATGTGATAATCTGAATATTAGTCACAGAACAAGATTTTGGTCTCCTTTGTGTTTGGACAAAGGTAATAAAGGTTGGTCGATTGATTGAGGTACGAAAGGGTGACTGTGACCTAGGATTTGGTGAGTGTTTTACATTTTGCCCCTATATGGAGCGTGGAAGTGTTAGATAATGGTAAGCAATAGCTAACAAAGGTAAACATATGGATTGATAAATGTGATGGGTGAAGGTGAAAGACACCAGGAAAGTATGACGTTATACTTACGAAGGATTCAACATCCTAAATGCATGTGTGTGAAGTTTGATGGAAGGTCCTGATGAGGGGTTTGAAGGCTACAAGTGGGTCACCAACTAAAGAAAAGCTTCTGCATGGGCTGCATGTACTCTCCTCTTTTCTTGGATAGATCAGGGTCATGGCTGGGATGGATGTGTCAAAGGTAGCAATATGCTCAATCTGCTTCCTTGACATGCGGGTTTTAATTGAAGCATTTTACCGCTTTGAAGAGTAGTGTTAAACTCTACATCGTCTAAGATCGATAGTTTTTTTCTCGATCAACCTTCTCCCAAGTGTTTTCCAGTATCCTTAAGGTATTAAGGTATGTTTTGGGGTTACACAACGTAGGTAAGGTACATGGACGGTCCTTCTTAACTAGTGACGGTTAGGGGGTAACCGGCATTGCTCAAGGTGGGATTTTCCTAGGTTCACTAAACTAGGGTTATCCTCTTGATTTCCTTAGATCTCGTGTTGTTATCCCAAAAATTACACTGAGATCTTCTTGTGAGCATGTGGGAATGTGGGTTAGAGGGAAGGTAGGCATTGATTTTTAGGGTCTGGGGTAAGTCTTAGTTAGTTATGGCAACTTACTAAGAATAGGTCTTAGGTTGAGTTGGCTTGGTGAGGTGTCTAAGTGAATTGTATGTGTGGATATTATTTAAATAAGATATTTAATATAATAAATATAGTGAGGATTAATTTAATGAGATTAAATTAAATTAATATTAGTGGGGGTGAAGGGGGTTATGGCTAGGTAAATTTAATAAAGACTGTTTATTGGTCAAGGTGACCAAAGGGGGAGTGTGACATTATTTTAGTGTCTATATTTTTCCGCTTTTTGTTTGTGTAGCTTGTATTAGTAAGTTATGCTAACAAAAATAAGATGTGGTTGCCCCATGTGTGGGTGAAGGTGATCCCCCTCAAACCAGGAACGGACGAGGGAACAGGCTAAAGCGGTGAGTGGTTTGATAAAAGGAATATGTGAGGAAAAGGCAAGGTGGGGTAACAGGGGAAAAAAGGGTGAAAGGTCTACTCAGGAAATCTAGGGTAATGGGTCAGGGTCAAAGGTAGAAACAGTCAAACGTACGGGACACGTATAAACTATAGCACGCTACCGGGTTTAAGAGTAGGCAAACTCTACATCATCTAAGGTCGATAGGTTTATCAAAACAAGGTTGAAGAGAATCCGGTATCCAAGGTATAGGATATGGTCCAGAAAACACAACGTAGGTTAGGTGCATGAACGTTTAGTTATGTTTCGGTACACCAAAGGTAGGGTTAGGATAAACGGGTCATGAAAAAAGGCTAGGTAAGGTCATTAGATCAACAACACAGGTAGCAGTGCCACAAGGTATAGCGAACACATGAGGTCAAAGGTCACTAGCGATAGTCCAGGTCCAAATATCTAGGTCATGGCACGGGTAAGGCCAAGGTAGGGGTAAAAGAATAACGAAGTCCCCAAAGGAGCACAAGATGGAGGTAGGCAAGTGATGAGGTCAGGAAAGGTAAGGTAAATGGGTTGGGTAAAGGTTGGATAGGGTAAAGGATCAAGGTAAAGGGTGGGGTATAAAGGGAAAAGTAAGGGAAATGTGTAGGTGAGGGTGACTGATTCGCGGTCATGGATAACTGACGTCGGTATAGGAAAACTAATGACGATGGTTAGATAGGGCACGCGAACTGATGTCTGGTCAATGGTAACCGACGTTCAGTTAGGTCGGGCTGGGTTATAAAAACAAAAAATCCACATGTTGTTATTTTTCATTTGTTATTTGCGAAGTGAAGAAATGACATAAAAGAGAGAGAAACAGTGAAAAAAGTGTCCTAGAAGAAACAGAATAGTGAGCTAACAGTAGTCGGATTTGAAAAGGGTTGGGTTGGCGAGCAGTACGGGACCATGAGATCAGGGTGAGAGATTTGACTGGTCGGAGGTTGCGAGGAGCTAGTCGATGATGGCAGAGGCCGGAGAGGGATCGGGCGGGCCACTGGTACAGTGGCCCAGATGTACCACTGAGATGGTGGTAGTGTGATGAGGTAAGCACCTAATCTCTATATTGGTGATTAGATAAATGAGAGTGTTTTTGTTATTATTATTGGTAGGGTTTTTGTCTTTTTTGGTTATGTGTGGGTAGGAGAAAAAATAAATAAATAAAATGTAGGGTATGGGTGGGAATAACAGGAAATAATATGAGGGAGTGGAAGGGTAGTAAATTATATAGGTGGGTTGGGGTAGAGGTCCTGGGTTAGTGTAGGTCATTATAGGTGGGGTAAAAGGGGTAGGTGGGAGAGTTTTTAAAAACGAGGGGCTTTGGGAAGTTGTAGGATTTGCCACGACAGTGACCAGCGCCATTGGTCCAGCTTGGTTAGCGTCAGATTGGGTAGAATCTGGTATCAATCACCAACCAGGTGACCGATGCTGGTTAAGTGATAACCAGTGGTCGTTAATGGTGAACTGGTAGTCGGTCACCAAACAGGTGACCAATGCTAGTTTAAAGGGTGACCAAAGTCGGTTAGAATAAACTGGTAACCAATCTAGGATTTTAGGTGCAAGGGTACAAAAATTGATGTAGGTTAGGTAATTGAGATGGGTAGGGTGAAAACATGATGAAGGGTAATGATAATTTGTGAATATGGTTATGGTAAAATGTGGATTAGTGTCGTGCTTGGTATTGGGTGCCGAGGGAGAGCGCAATTACACATGCGAGATAGATTTCCACCTCTGCTGGTGACATTACGTGGCTTAGCGACCCCTTTGGAGCTGCAACATGTGGCAGACAGTGCTCTTGAGTGGGATTTGGCACTACTGACATGTTGTTCGGCAGCCCATATTGATGGTCGCATGCTCATCGATAGATGGGACTCTGCATGACCAACACATTCCACCCTCCGATGGGTGAGATGACTATCACCCTAGAGGATGTGTTCCAGATTTTACAGTTATCCATATTGGGTGCCCAAGTTTACTCTATCTCCTCTAAGGCCTCGGAGGAGCTGATCAGGATAGTTTTTGGTGAGGGGGAGGTGGATCTGAGATTCCATAGTGCCAGTTTAAGCTATGGCGAGATGTACCTATCCCATCCAGATGAGACGAGGCTAGTAGTTCTTATTGATGGAGGTAGTGTGCTTGCTATGCACTGCTAGATGCTAGAGGGTGGATGCTTTCTCCTGATCATTAATGGGGGTGCTCCACGATATGATGGTAGAGGAGACCCAGTTTTCTTGGTCACCAGCTTTCTTGGTGTATCTATACCGAGAGTTGTGGGCATATGGGTGGTTACGTAGGTTTAGCCTATGATGTACATTTATACTACACTATTAGGCCTAGGAGCACATAGCTCTGTGTTCAACCTAGTAGGGATGCCTCGAGCAGATGCATTCCCAACTGAGATCTGTGAAGGTGGGATACAAGAGATGGGTGTTGAGGGGTAGGAGAGTGGAGATCAGAGAGGCCGACACATGATGTGGCCCATTTTCAGTAGTTCGTTAGAAGGGGTTGTCTAAGAGTGGACATTATCTGGAGGCCATATGTGGGATTCCCCCTCATATAGGCACATGCATGAGAAGATTAGCTAAGCTCTAGCTAGAGAGGTGGATATAGGGTCGCCATGTCGGGGAGGGTGAGATGATCCTGGTACATAGGGTCTGATGGTAGTTTGGGCTCGTACAGGACATTCCTCCATCCTTTCCATAGTATCAGAGAGATGACATGGAGAGGCCCTCTACCTCTACCACATCCTACAGTGCCTACAGTGGAGAAGGATGAGCCATTGGATTGGTAGATAGATGACACTGGATGTACAGACAAGTACAGGTAGTGGTGGGTGTCTCAGTTACGAGCCATACCACCTAGACCGGGGAAACCAGACTTAGCTACCATTATAGTGTAGAGAGATGCCCTACAAGTGGCAGGTAGCGACGTTGATTACCCACATAGCTATACTGTAGACATAGTTGGTGGGGTTAGAAGGTAGAGGTAGCAGAGCTACGAGTACAGGTGGCCAGTCTGCAGGCCCAGATGGTAGAGGGAGAGGATGGAGAAGATGGAGGAGATGGAGGATTGATAAAGATAGGATATGGTCATGGTGGTGGCCTTACTGGCTCAAGTAGCTAGGTTTACAAGGCCAGTTGGTCACAGCCCAGGAATAGATTGGGGCCTTACAGGCCTAGATAAACAGGCACAAGGGCAGGGGGGCACCACCACAGGCACAGGCAGCAGGTCCCAGTTCATAGGCCGTCACAGGGAAGGGTGATACAAGGTAGATACAGGGGCTGAGACCTATGGGACCACCACAGACCATGCCTATATGTATCCAGGTTACAGGATGCCCTAGGTGAGGTGAGATATTATCAGGATCAGCTCATGGAGGCCGGGATAGACTTCCTATCTTACAGAGAGTACAGGGCACAACAGGTGTCTAATGAGAGGACAAGATCCCGCATGCATAGTGTGGAGAGCATAGGAGGTAAGTGAGCTCTGAGGCCCGATCAGGGAGAGGCCTACTAGTGTACGGTGACCAGCACTAGGTGAGGTGCCAGTAGGGACATAGGAGACTCGAGGGTGCAGGTTACATAGAGATGGAGGACATCTGGCGAGATGCCTGATATGCTGGTCACTTGATTTTATGATGTATATTAGTGAGTTTTTAATATATATGTTGGCCTGTATACTAGTTGTATTTTTGATCCCATACCGGCCTGCGTGCCAAATTCAATGTGTGGATGTATGAGTGATTTTTTTAAATTTTTACCATATACCGGCCTGTGTGCTGAAGATATTTTGTATGCGATTCATTCATTATTTTTGTATATATGAGACTGGCCTATGTGTGCCGATGATATTTTGTATTATATATATAGGCTTGTATCCCAACATTTTTGAGATGATAGACATGATGAGATAGACATGTATATTGAGGATACACATTTATTGATTTTTATGATGAGAGACATGGTATTTTGTGATTTTTTGATGTGTTTATGAGACATTGGTTTATGGCTTGTGTTAGATGAGATATGGATTTGTTACTTTAATGTGGATTGAAATTAGGTGAGTTAGGCATGATGGAGTTAGGTTGGTTTAGGCATGGATCGAGTCAAGTTATAGGCATGGTTGAGTTAGGTTATAGGCATGGAACAAGTCAGGTTATAGGCATGGTTAAGTTAGGTTGGTTTAGGCATGGTTCGAGTTAGGTTTGGTTAGGCATGGTTGAGTTGAAAGTAAGTGAAGTTGTGATTCAATATTTTTAGGTAATGAACGATAATATGGGTCATATATAAAATGTTGTATAATTTATGCATAGTGATGATAGAGAGATGGTAGGTGTAATAAATGTATGCCAGGGGTAAGACAACTTGCTATGTATGTGGCTTAATTTCCAATTTTGTTAGAAAAGAGGAAACTAAGTGAAATGCGATGTAAATGGTGAGTTAGGCATGGTTGATTAATTTTATTTAGGGTAAGAGAATGGCCGAGCTAAGGTCTAAGGGCTCCATGCCCTCAGAGTGCTGCCTACATAGTCCCGGCATGAAAAGGGACCTCAAGCCGATATGTAGTTCTCCCATAAGCTAGGGAAGAATATGAAAATGAGTTGGTAGGTTTTTTGGTATGTTATGGGTTTTTTGGTTTAATATGTGTGGGTAGATTATAGGTAAAAGGATGCATAGGTGAAGGTGATTATGGCGAAAGAGGAGGATTACCCCAAAGGTAAGCGTCGAGGATCAAGTCATGTATAAGGTAATCAAAACGTAAACAAAGATGGTTAAGAGATAAGAGGGAGGGCAATAAAGCCACCTATGATTGGGTAGGATCATACCGAGAAGATCATACCTCAGAACATGTGATGAACATAAGACCCTAAAGACATTGCATGATTGACTATTCTACTATGAAAGTAGTCATAGGATCACCAAATGTCTAAATTCCAAGATGTCCCTTGAGGCAAATTAAGGAAATGAGAGTGAAAATGGTAAGGAGGGTGAAAGGTAGTTCAATTTTATATGTTTTGAAGTAACAAGGATTTTGGGCAAGGGGGTCCTAGGTCACAATGGGAAAGTCCATGACTAAAAGGATTTTTTTGTTTTGATAGAATGGTCAATGTGGGAAGTCTATATGGGATAAATAATATGGTACTTCTTGAGGTCTTCGATGAAGCTTATCGATGCGGGAAGCTTCGGTTTCTCTCCTTCTTCTTGTTTTTTTTTTTTTTTTTGTTAAAGCTTCACATAGTTGTCCTTCGAGGGAGTCAGTCTATTTATAGTATCAATTTTTTTGAGAGGAAGATGTCCTTTTAAGGGAGTCATCTTTTTATTAGAAGTTTGACTCAAAGAGTTTGGTCCCATGTGAGGTCTTTGAAGTCATGGATAAGACCAAGGTGGAGGATAGGACTCTTGTTCACAAGGCCATGTCCGAACAACCTCTAGGGCCCCATGCCCTCAGGTGCTGCCTAATGAGTCCGGCAAAAAAGGGGACCTCGGCATATTGTAGTCTACCCATGAGCTAGGGAAGAATATGAAAATGAGTTGGTAGGTTTTTGGGCATGTTGTGGGTTTTGGTTTAATAGGTGTAGGTAGATTATAGGTAAAATGATGTAGGTGAAGGTGATTATGGCGAAAGGGGAGGATTACCTAAAAGGTAAGCGTCGAGGACCAAGTCCTATATAAGGTAATCAAAATGTAAACAAAGATGGTTAAAAGATAAGAGGGGGGCAATAAAGCCATATGATTGGGTAGGATCATACCGAGTAGATCATTCCTTGGAGGGGGTGATGAACATAAGACCCGAAAGGCATTGCACAATTAAATGTTCTACGATGAAGGTAGTCACACGATAACCAAATGTCTAAATTCCAAGATGTACCTTGAGGCAATTGAGGAAATGAGAGTGGAAATGGTAAGGAGGGTGAATGGTAGTGAATTTTATATGTTTTGAGTGATAGGGATTTTGGGCAAGGGGGTCCTAGGTCACAATGGGCAAGTCCATGACTATTTTTTTTGTTTTGATAGACTGATCGATGCAGGAAGTCTATATGGGATAAATAATATGGTACTCCTTGAGGTCTTCGATGCGGGAAGCTTTGGTTGCTCTCGTTTTTGTTTTTTTAAAGCTTCGCATAGCTATCCTTTGAGGGATCAGTCTATTTATAACATCAATTTTATTGAGAGGAAGATGTCCTTTTGAGGGAGTCATATTTTTATTAGAAGTTTGACTCAAGGAGTTTGGTCCCATGTGAGGTCTTTGAAATCATGGACAAGACCAAGGTGGAGGATAGGACTCTTGTTCAAAAGGCCATGTGGAACAACCAAGGGATCTCATCTAAAGGTAGACAAAAAGTATCCATGAGAATCATGTTATGTGTAGTGTCATGTTACACATATTCAAGAGAAGATAACAAGTGATGGGTACTCACATGATTCTTGTTTAATCGTTGGGGAGGTGTATGGAGTTGGTAGCGCTCAAGGGACGAGTCTGTAAAGAGACAAAGGGTGAGGTAGGATGACGAGTCAACAATAGAATAATCGAAGATGCAATGCGTTAAGGGGCTCAGGTTCGGGTTTACCATCAAGTGAGGATAAATGATAGGCACCTGATCCATAAGTATGAGTTACGATGTATGGTCCAAGCCAATTATGAGTGAATTTTCCCTGTTTAATTTTTTCTACTTTAGTTACGTGTTGATTTTATTTCAAGACAAGGTCACCGACATGGAAGGTTTGTTCATGAAAATGTTTTTCATAAGCGCGTTTGATACGTTGTTGGTAAACTTGAAGGTGATCTAGAGCGTTAAGACGACATTCATCTAATAACTCTAGTTGTGCTAAGCGGTCCGGACAAAATTCATCATTAGTAAGCATGTCATGGAGAGAAATGTAGAGTGAGGGGATTTGGACTTCGAGAGGCAAAACAACCTTTGTACCATAGACCAACGAAAAGGGTGTGGCCGCAATGGAAGTGAAAATACTAGTACGGTATGCCCATAAGGTAAAAGGAATGTGCGTATGCCAATCCTTCCCAGTATCATCAACCACTTTCATGAGAATTTTGTTGAGGGTTTTGTTAGTGGATTCGGGTTGGCTGTTGGTTTTGTGGGTAATAAGGTGATGAGAAACTTAGTTGAATGCCGAAGGCGTCGCAGAGTTTCTGCACCAAGATAGGTGAGTATGGATTCATCATCCTTACATTGAACGATGTTAATTGTAGGTGTGTCATCCTCGATCATTTCAGGATACATGAATGGAAGAGTGGAAGGGGCCTCGCCTTCGTGTTGATAAGTCAAAGGCCCCAAGGAAATGGTGTTTATGAAAAAAAAAGTTAGGAGGGATAGATTCAGGATCCATCGACTCCGTCAGTGAGGGTGGTGATGAAGGTGGAGTGGGTGAAGGTGGTGATGAAGATGAAGGTGGAGAAGGGCTAGGGTTCTTAATGAGTTTAATGTAGGCCTGTTTGGTAGGAGGTTCGAGGAAGATGATACCACTACGGTCGTTATGTTTACGGGTGGTACATGGAATAACGGTATGGCGGCCTTGCTCGTAAAAGCCAAAACCAAAACCCTTCCACGCATAGCGGTGCAGAAAGGTGTGGGCAAAACAACGATTGGTAAGTGATTGGAAGTTAGCGAAAAATGCACGAGTTTGTGATGGTGGTTCAGGTGTGTAAGTGGTAGTATCAAGTCCCCCATAGGTGAGACTAGTACGAAGATGAGGAGGACCATAAAGGAGGCGTTCTCCTATACGGTGATCATAGTGAGGGTGTTGGTGAAGGATTTCATACTCCTGCGGAGTAAGGAATGTGTTGACACTATATAGGCGGTACTCCCCCAGAGTGAGGTGTTGAAAAACACCTTCCAAGGGGATCAGTGGTTGGGAAGTAGGTAGTTGGAATGGATGATGTGTCGAAGGTCGATGCGGAGGTGGAGTTAACAGATTGGGAAGATAATAGGTCAGCCGTGGAGGTTATAGCAACGGTAGGAATGGAGGAGGTATGTGCAGTGAAAACAGTGGCTGTACTAGTAGGTGGAGGTGTAAGTGAAGTGGTAGTGGTTGTGGAGGTAGACGGATTGACAGGTATGAGCACATCATTGGGTCAGTAAAGCACGTTGCATGTTTTGAAAGGTGATGGGTCAGCTGGAATGGTATAAGTGTGTCCTTCATGTTCAAACTTTACACAACGATGCAAAGTGAAAGGAACGCAACCCATGACATGGATCCAAGGTCTACCAAGCAACAAGTTATATTGGAATTCCCCCTCCAAAACGTAAAACAATTCTGGACCAGTGCGGGGGCCCACGCGAATGTGAAGGATGGCAGTGCCTAGTGTGGAGGTGATAGCGTCGTTGAATGAACGCAACATGACCAGATGTTTATGCATGCTATTGTCAAGTATGCACATTTGAGAAAATACATGGGATGAAATGATGTTAATACTAGTGCCTCCATCAATCATCACACGACATATCCGTATGTCATCAATGTGGACGGAGATGAAGAGAGCTGGGTCCGGGTCATCATTTTGGTGCGACATGATCTCCTCCTCTGAGAAGCTAAGGGAGGCCACTTGGTGAACAAGTTGGGGTGAGGATGAAGGTGGTAATTTGGTGAGAGACGCTACATGATGGGGTGTGATAATGGAGGCTATGGGTGTAGGGTCATTGGGTAAAACCTCAATAGATTGAAGAACCTCCATGAGGGCTTGATGATGGGATTCCGAGGTTTGGATGAGATCGTATAAGGACATTTTGAGGGGAGATTGGTGTAATTGTTTGAGCATGGTGTGATGTGTGATGCCATTAGAGATGGGGTACATGGGGCCACAGATAGTTATTTCAGGTATGGGTGAAGATGGTATGTTGGGTATAGGATTGGTTGGTAGGTCAGTCACCTTTTCTTTGCCCTTCTGCACACATGTAGTGACGTGTATCATGTTGATTTGAGGGGAGTTGGCAAATGGAGAAGGTGTAGGGTGAGTGGTGTAATGACATGAAGGGAAAAAACCTACTGGAGGAGAAAAGCCTTGTGAGGTGAGCTGGGCGCAACAACATTGGGGTGGTGGCATGGCAAGTTCTCTGATGCGAACCATGTTAATTTCAAATCTTGAGGGTGACTCTAGGAGTGGTGAGGGTGGAGGTTGTGGTTGTTGAGTGGGCAGTGTGGGAATGGGTGTCGGTGAAACAAGATCCTCGTCAAGAAGGTCGTCTGTCATCAAAGTTGATTTTTGGTGGACACAATTGGATAAGGACGGTTTTCAAGGCCTTACTGTTCTCCACATCGTGTCCTGGCACATGATGGTATGTGTAAATTTTAGTATCGTCAAACCCTTTTGGCTTGGGTTTGAGGGGGTCGTAAGGTCAGAGTGACAGTAATGTGATAATAGAGGTCTCGAGGAGGTTGGTTAAAATTTTGGCATAGGACCCTACTAGTGGATCACAATGGGAAGTGAATGTGGGTTTGGGTGTAGGTGTGGTTGATTATTAAGGAACTGCTTTTGGAAGAGTAGGAATGGGTTGAGTTACGGTTTTAGGTGCCGGTGTGATTTTAGGTATCAGTCGTGTTGGTTCAGGTATGGGTATAGTAGGTGAATGAGTAGGAGGGTGTGTGGTTGTTTTGACTACCTTATTGTGGGGTGGTCGGGTTTTTTTTTTGGGTCACAACTTCTTGGGTAAAGGTGATGTGGGTGTACGAGGTCTAGAAGGAAAAGAAGATGGGGGAAGAGGGCGAGTTACCCACAGGGATAATGGGGGTGCTGTGAATGTATATGATGCGGGTCGTGCTTGGGGTGTGAGGGACAATGACTGAAGTGTAGTGGGTAGTGAAGCAATAACTGAGGGTATTGGAGGTATTGGTGGTAAAGAGACTGCGGGTGTGGGAGTAAGTCTTGTTGTGTGCCTGAGTAGGTTAGAGGTTTATGCGGAAGGAACGGGTTGTTGTGTTATTGGTTTATGTATGGGTGAAGGTTGCTTGACCATGTTGGGCAGCTGAGGTCTTAAGACAGGCGAGACAAGTGTGGGTGTGATTGGTGCGGTCGGGGTATGAGGTTGATGAGTTTGTTTCTTTGGTTTGGGTGTCGAAGTAGGTGTGGTATTGACATTGGAGGATGTAGCTAAATCCAATTTAATAGGTGGATGAGTGAGACTGGTGGTCAGGGTGACCCCTAAAGTGGTAATAGGTTTAGTCGAGGCAAATTTTGTAGGTGTGGGTTTGGGTTTAAGGTTGGGTTATGGGTAAGGGTGTGGTTTGAGCTATAACAAGTATCATGGAAGGGGTTGCAACAGAGGTGGTTGTGTTTGTTTTGATTGGTCGAAATGTGTTTGGGTAGATAGTGGAGGTATCAGTGAGGGATCTCTGCATCTGTGTTGAGACAGGGAGTAAGAGTCGCCCCCGTAGTAAAGCCCTATCCACATAATCTAAATGATTGGCCAAACGTGAGAACAACACGTCTGTAGGTGGAGTTGGTGAGGACCTAATGGCGATTCCCGTAAAATGTGTCTTAGAGACAGGGAATTGGCTAGCTTTAGCTTCCATGGGTAAGAGAGCCGAAAGTAGGTCGGCGGGGTTATGAGTAGCTGATGAAGAATGATCTCCAAGAGGCAAAGGTATCTCAACTGGATCTATGATAGGTGGAGGAGATGATGGGAGCTCCTCTATAAGTGGAGGAATAGATGGGCGCTCCTCAGTGGGTGGAGGAGGCATTGGGTGCTCCTCTTTGGGTGGAGATAATGGGAGCTCCTCCATGGGTGGAGGAGGTACTGTGGGTAAAGGCTCTCTAAGTGGTGAAGCCAGGGGTGAGATGGGCTCGATGTTAGTGGAAGATCCCTCCATTGGTGATGAAGGAGATGAAAGGTGTTCCTCTGTTGGTAAAGGAACAGGGGAGGTTGGTTCTAATGTGGAAGGAGGATTTTGGGTTAGGATCTCCTCTATGGAAGGAATATGGGGTAATTGGGAGGCGACGGGTACCTCATTAAAGATAGCGTAAACCACGCGGGTATGGGTATCGTGAGTGGATGTCTCACCGGTTTGATTGGATGAAGGGGCATGGTTGGGAAATGGTTTTTTTGAAGATTTGTAGATTTTGGTCGGGGGTGGCATTGGGATTATCCATAGTTAACTTGCCTTTCTCGAGCATTTTGTGGACAATATTTTTAAAAGTGATGCAGTTCTTTATACTCGATGATAGTTATAGAAATCATGTTCTTTATACCATGCGGGCATGGGGAAAGCAGGGTCAAAACCAGTGTGTGGTTTTATAGGTGGAAGGGTGATGGCTCCGGCTTTGATAACCTTTTCTAAGACAAAAGAGTAAGGTTCCCCAATTGGGGTATATTTTCACTGCTCTCGTCTAAATTGAAAAGTCTGGATAGGTGAGAGATTAGATGGGGGGGTAGCCTGATTTGATGGATGAGCTGGGCCGGCCTTGAGTACCACTGCATTAGCGATGCCCTTAGCTTTTGAATAATTGGTTTGTGGTTTGGAAGAAGAAGAGGTATCATTCGACTTGAATGCCAAATTCTTATTGCGTAACTGGATTTTCTTCTCTTCGATGGCCCGAATCTCTAACTTTCGTGCCATAGTGAATGCCTCATCGAATGTTCGGAAGGTTTGGACCTACAAGGTTGGTGAAATATGTCTAGCGCAAGCCCATGTGAAGAGCTCGACGAGTTCAGTTTGTGGCAGTTGGAAGGTAAGTTGATTGATTAGGCTGCGCCAGCGAGCGGCAAAATCTGTGATAGATTCGTCCTCATACTGACGTGTGGAATATAGATCAGTCATGGTAACCTTCTTGATGATATTGATAGAGAAATGATCCAAGAAGGCTTGGGCCACCTGATTGAATGAGAATATAGAGTGTTTAGGTAACCCACTATACCAATCTAATGCAGGTCCAGTGAGGGACATGGGAAAGGTTTTCAAAAGCAAAGCATCATCATGAGCGATAAGATAACACCCGTGTTTGAACGACCGCAAATGTTGCTGTGGGTATTCTTTGCTATTGAAACAATTGAATTTAGGTATTTCCCAATGCACAGGGTATGAATGGATAGGAATGGATGGGTGAATAGGCTCGTTGCAAATCTTGTCGTAGGTGAGAGTGTTGCGGTAGTCGGAAACTGATGCCTCTAATGTCTGCATCTTGTCAAACATCATTTTAATTAGGTCATTGGTGGGTTGTGATGATTAGATGCCTTCTGTAGCGTGAGAAGGTTGGTTTTGGGCATATAATGGGGGTGGCACTCCAGTGTATGGGGCTTCCATATAGGGTGGTGGAGAAGAAGGTAGTGACACAGGGGGTACGTACCCGGAATGTATAATGGATGAAATGCAAGGCGACAACTGGTTTTTATCAAGGAGTCGTGCGAACTCCTCATCTTTGGTAGCGATAGTAATAGGCTGGATGGGATCCATGGTTGGTGATAAAATAGAAGGTGGTGAAGGACTAGGTGGGAGTGGTTGACAATTGGCGTGAAATACGAGTGCGTTTGCTTGTCTTCGGGTCAGCACCATGTGAACCAGTACTGATCAGGTAGGGCTGCTTCTCTGTAAATGACACAGAGAACAATAGGAACATGTGAATTTGGCGACAAAAAGTGGGTTAAGCACCAAATGGTGGCTGGAATGTGAAACAGGCTAACTGATGTCGGTTAGGGAAAACCGACGCCGGTCAGGGGGTAACTGCTGCCGGTTACTGGAGAAAATGACAGTGAGTGAACAATGAGGCAGAAGGTAAAATCTGACAGGTATGCCAAATCTGAAGATGTTTGAAACGCCAATGGGAATAATGACAGTGATAGGGACTGTGAAAAGTGGAAGAAAGTGAAGTAAAATGTCTTTTTGAGCAGGTTAGCAAAAGGACCTAGAACCGACGTCGGTAGGATATAATCGATGGCGGTCAGAGGTAACCGATGACAGTTACTGTGAAATTGAAACAGTGATGAAAGAAAGTGGTTGTGAATTAAAATATGATGTAGAATCAGACCCAGAATCATGAGAATGATGATGATATGGCCCAAACACACTCAGTTGAAGCCGGAATACACCAGTTGTGATGAGGAGAATGCAACGATGAACAAAAAAGTGACGAACGTGATCTCTCACCTCAAAACGCAAGCCAAGCAAAAACACTAAGAAAATGCGATCCTAGGAGTGCCTTTTCTATTATGTTTGTTCAGCTTATGCTATTTAGGGACTGACACATGAATTGTGAAATAGAGTTTTTGGTGAGGATGGCTTCCTACAAAGAAGGAGATCTAAAAGGTGAGGTTTCAGGTATGTTATGGTGGGGGCGGGCTTCGCTCTAAAGTATGACTCGATAGAGCAGCGAGCTGGGTGCCCACTATGCAGTGATCATGTGATCACCTACAACTTCTTCTAGGTAGAATGTTGTTTAAGAATGTATGTATTTTGAATTTTTGTGAGGTTTGGTAAGACTCAGAGAAAGAGAAAAGGATAGAAGTTCTTTTCTACAATTCGTTTGTCAACCATCAGCTGGGCATGACTTCCAGCGTATAGGTTGCCCTCAATTAATGTGAGCTAATACAATAAATCAAAATGGAATGCACTTCTTTTCAAACCCAAATCAAAAATGTGAAATTAGATGACACAATAAGATGAAGAGTAAGAGGGATGCTCTTTCACTACAATGCAGAAAACATGAAGAAATGGTTCCTTTTAATTACACCAAAAGAAAAAGTTTCCTTTAGAGCAAATACAAAGAAGCGGTGGGTTACCAAGGAAGAAAATTAGTGTGTACACTTTTCAGAAGGGAAACAAACACACAATTTTTTCCTAGGAATGAATGAAATACATGGAACCCTGGATGGGTCCCACCAGGTGTGCCAAAATGTTTCACCTGATTTTTAGATTGTTTCTTTGAAGCGTTGACGAAACAGATAGGGTAACGGGTGTAGGAGGAATACCTATTCAAATGTTGGTTGATGGGTTGTTGCGCGCGTATGACTTCCAGATCCACAGCTGATCATGAGAGCTTCCTTTTGTCTAGGAGGAATTACCTGTAACAAAAACAAGACCACCAGAAGGAATTAAACAATATGGGCATTGAACTGCCTAGCGTATGCTAGATCTGGGAAGTGTGATACTTCCTAGATGGCTGTCAGTCCACTGTTTTAAAAAATTTAATGCTGTAAATAAAGTAAATCCTATTGTAGTTTGAAATGATTTAGGTATCTCACTTAAAAACACAATAAGAAATAGATCTAATCTAACAAGCTAAAATAGAATAGAATCCAAAGGTCAAATGATTGTTTTTGGGTTCTGCAGGTATGACAGAGGTCTCGGGTAAATCGCAGGTGAGTGAGGGTGAAGATGAAATTTGATGGGTAGGTCTCTGTTCTAGGCTATGTGGGAAAATACAGAGACTGGTGTTGGTCAGGGGTGACCGACGGAGGTTAGGTGTAACCGGTGCCAGTTACTGTGAGATCTGGAAATATCATAGAACAGAGTTGTGGTCTCCTTTGTGATTGCACAAAGGACTTTGGTGGGTCAAGAGGAGGTATTAGGTGACTGGAGTAGGCTTTGGCACGAGGTTTTAATCAGTATATGGAGGTGAAAACATCAGAGAAGGTCAATAGGGGGCAAGAGTAAACAATAGATGATAAAATGATGATGAAATGAAACAAACCAGGAAAGTATAATGTTATACTTACTTGGATTCCAGTCTTGAATGCCTGTATGTGAGGGATGGAGGTGCTGGTGAGGGGTATGAAGGCTGCAAGTGATCACCAACTAAAATAAATCTTCTGCATGGGTTGTATGTACACTCCTCTTTGCTTGGATAGATCATATCATGGCTGGGATGGTTGTGCAGGAGAAGATGCTCAATCTCCTTCCTCACATGTAGGTTTTCGCTAGAATTTGCTCTTTGAATATGCGTTATCTCTCTGAGATGTATTCTTGCTCATCCACCTTCTCTCAATGTTTGCCAACCTTGAGAATAAGGTAGTTTAGGGGTTAAAAGGGGTAACCGACGGCAGTCTGGCTTAACCGGCGATAGTTATGGGTAACCGACATCGGTCAAGGCGAGATTTCATAGGTTTACTAAACTAGGGAGATCCTCTTGATTTCCTTGGATCTTGTGTGGTTATCCCACGGATTAGACTATGAGCTTCTTGTGAGCATGCGATAATGTGGTTAGAGGGAATGTAGGCATTGATTTTTAGGGTTTGGGTAAGTCTTAGTTAGTTATGGCAACTTACTAAGAATAGGTCTTAGGTTGAGTTGGCTTGGTGAGGTGTCTAAGTGAACTGTACATGTGGATATTATTTAAATAAAATATTTAAATAATAAATATAGTGAGGATAATGAATTAATGTAATTAGATTAATTAAATTAATATTAGTGGGGTGAAGAGGGTCATGGCTAGGTAAATGTAATAAAGGGTGCTTATTGGTTGAGGTACGAAAGGGGAGAGTGACCTAATTTTAGTGTCTACACCGTAATTAAGATATACAAAAAGGTTATTCAACATATATTTAACTCTTTGTCATATATATTAATATAATTTACCTATTAATCTATATAAAAAATAAAGGTCATACTTAAAATTTGCAAGCCACACGTCAAGGTTATTTCAAATATTTGCAAGTATTTTATAGCTGAAACATGAAAAACGTATAAATGGAAGTCTAATTTAACCCTGCTGAGAGGGTTTAAGCCAACCTTCCGCCCCCCCCCCCCGAAAAATACATATAAACGAAAAAAATGGTAAATATCGGTGTACAATGCATAGATTCTGCACTCTCAAGCCCTTGGAGCGTAGCCCCCTGGGTCCACCATGTGACCGCCTGTGGAGTTGCTCTGAAGTGCAACCACCAGGGCCAGGTTTGATTCTGGGAAAGAATGTGGAAAGCCCTATTCAGTGACGACCATTGTTTCTAATGACTTGGTTGAGCGTCTTGCTGACGTGGAGAGTATCGAGTCTAGTGCGGTTGGACATGCTGATATGGATAGCGGGCGCTCTTCTAAGTCGCAAACAACAGGGGATGAATAGGATGGTGGGAGGTTAGGAAGACAAATAGGTATCAAGTGATGGTGCAAAAGTTGGAATGAAAGACTGTGGTATTGGTAAGACTAAGAGCATAGAGCCAGAATTAGAAGTGGGGAAAGACCATGACATGACTGTATAACAATTGTCTCCTACCATATATTCTACCAGTAGCGAAACAAATATCACAATTGTTACTCTTCTTCTTCACATCGATGAGGATTTGAAGTTTGAACAAAAGCTCTATCTTATCAGTTGGCTTTTCCCAATTAACAGTTTAACCCTTTGCAAAAACTGTACTAGAAGTTGGAATGAGCACAGCGTGCACCCTGCCACTGCGTAATTTCACAGTTGGAACGATCTAGATATTTTTAATCGACGTCCATGCACAGATCAACCTACAACTGTTGATTTCTAATACATTATCAAAAGCCCCCAAGAATTTCCCACTCTGAAAAATACCTTCGACATAACTAAAAACATCTCAATTTATAAGCCTCGTTAAAAGAGCCAATTAGAGTTAACTTTCTATTTGTTATAGAGTTAAAGTTAACTATTACTTACGAAGTACATTTGCATCAAGTTTTTTAACTTTATTTGCATCATGTTCTTTTACTTTATTTTGAAATTAAAAATAATTACTTCATAATCGATTATATATTATAGGAAGTATGCGACTCCAGTTACTAAGTTTAGCATGTTTGATTATTATTATTTTTTAAAATCAACTATTTACAAAGTACACCCACATAATATTATAAAAACAATGCTGCTTATTTTGACGGCTTATCCAAACTTCAGACAAAGAATTATGAACGTATCAAAATCAATAAAAAGGAGCGAACAACCGTCAAATCTCATCCGATTTTGTAATCGCCGTGAACTGCGTGGTCACATGGGCCTGTCTAGTCGCTCTCAAAGCCAGTTTACCGCGGTCACCCGACAGTTACTCCCGTTCCAATAATGTGCTGGATTTTGACGTTCAATGTTACATGCCACAATCGTATTATTTGATGGTCTTAGAAAGTATATGGATGTCATTAGACGTTCAAAATATAATATGCACGTCAATTTTTTTTTATAATAATTATAATAAAATATGAAAATTGAGTAAAATTTTACATCCACAAGATTGGAAAAATAAATTTAGTTACTTTCTAAAATTAAATACATAATATTTCTAGATATTTAGCAAAATATAAACATCATGTGAAATAAAACATCACTACAAATTTTATATAAATCATGATAAAAATAAATGAGCAAAAAAGTAAGAAGATGTCACCCACGCAAAATTAATATTTAATTTTGAACAAGTTCTATTTTCCAAAATAAAAGAAAAAACAATAGAGTATTTGAATTTTGATTTGCTTTACCTAGATTCTCAAGTTATGAAGAAATCACAGTATTTTGAACCTACCAACTCCAATGTTCATTTATGCTTAATATGCCCTCCATAATCTGACAGGTTCGAATGTCTTTAATGAGATCTCTCTGACACTCAAAAGGGTCAATCGATATGTGATTATGTAGATACTAGACTGTCATCGATCTTCCATCGAAACAACAAAAAAATCCTAAATCGTTTGCCTATGGATAGATCAATGCTTCAAATCCTTGGTTGGTGTTTGGTGGAAGTTTGCAGATATATTGTGGCATGCAGCACAACCAAAATAATGAAGTTTTTGCTGAAAGACTCTAATCCAAGCTTCAAATTTTATATTCATTGCAATAATTGCAGTTATTATTGTCGTTTCTAATCTTTCTTTGTAAAAAATCAAACAAATAACAATAAAACAAACAATTACAAATCAAAATTAATAGAAAAATCTAAACTAAAAATAAAAATAAAATTAAAAATGAAATATGCTTCTATTTCATATTTCATAGTCATTAATGAGATATTAAGATTCTATTATTTTAATTTTCTATATATTTCAAAATTTCTATTTCTATTTCATTTTTTAACTTTCTTAATTATTAATTTAATACAATTAACTATATATATATATAGTTAAATTTGTAATATACATGTCGTTTTGACATTTAAATTATAATTTTTCCTATCAATCATGATGATCATATTTCAAAAGTGATTGTATTTTGACATCTAAAATGATTAAAAACGTCTAAAGGCCCTGCAAAATCCAAGCTTGCGTTCCATCATGTCATCTTTAGTAAATATCCCCAAATCATGTGTTGTCTTTCTTTAATTTTTACTCCACACAAAATGAAATTTACATCCCCAGTGCCCACCATGTTGTCACCGATGGAGAGTAGATTGACGGTGTCATGTCGTTCTGTAGAGGACGACAACATATGTCAAGCTGCAAAGCGTAGATCTACCTGTCGCGTGTCAAAAGCCCCCAGCCTCAACCCAACTTATAAACGCATGCGTAAAAATTTCTGACCAAGCGAAAGCCCTAACCCCCAAATCCTACATGGCTTGGCCATTCTTTTGTTTGGCCAGAAATTTCAATGGATTTGACCTTCGGTTTAGGCTTAGGTTGCTTGGGTACGCTTCACTTCCTCCACCTTCACATTCCTTGGCAACCTGAATCGCCGTAGGAATCTTCACCGCTAACGTTCCACACAGTAACATTTATCGTTCTTGTGTTCCTCTTCTTTGCCACGTTCTCCTCTTTTCTGAAGAATTCATCCATGTTCCACTTCTATTTTCAAGTCCTATCTTTAACCCTGCAAAATAAAGCATGTTTTCCTTTACAGTCAAACTTTCCAAACAAAATGGGAAAACCAAAAAAGAGAAAATTTGAGAATCCTCACTAAAATTTACAATATCGGGAAGATCGACTTTGAAAATATGAGCTTGAGGGGTTTCCTTCCAGTCAATCTGAGTATTGACAACAACTGTTGTATCCCTTGCAAAATGGAGTATTTGCAAAAGTGAGGCGACTTTAAAAATATGAGCTTGAGGGGTTTCCTTCCAGTCAATCTGAGTATTGGCAACAACTGTTGTATCCCTTGCAAAATGGAGTATTCGCAAAAGTGAGGCGACTTTGAAAATATGAGCTTGAGGGGTTTCCTTCCAGTCAATTTGAGTATTGGCAACAACTGTTGTATCCCTTGCAAAATGGAGTATTGGCAATAGTGAGGGGATGAGATTGTCCCAGTAGTCATTCAAGCTACTATCCTGGGAAAAACAGAAACCGCCCGCTGTGACTGCATTTTCTCCAAATACAATTTGAAAATAGAAACAAAACATAAATGGGGGGAGTTTTGAAGATATAGGCGAGATTATCAACTTGGTGGAATGGTTAAATTTTAAATAACGCCTGCAAGAATTTCAGACTTGAATGATGGGCATTCCTATGTAGTGCGGTGTGAAATACAAAGCATATTCTGCCAAAATAACAAACAACAAATAATTGTTTGACCACTAAGTCAAAAGCACTCAGCCTAAACATCACATATATTTGTAAGGTTGACTGGCCAACCAACCAATGATAAATCTACCCCCAAAAGTGGTAATAACCCAGTGATTGGTTGACTAATCAGCATTGCAAAGAGGGTGGTAGAGCTCTCTGACATCAACCAGGGGCGCGCATCAAAGCCCTGTATTTACACTGCATGTGTTGGGCAGGGTAGAGTCGAGTAGGAGGAGATATTCAACGCGAAGAAAACTGGAATGGGAAGCTAGCCCGCGCGTTTATTTTGTTGACCTACATTTGCATCATGAAATGAGTAACAACCACGCAGCTACTTCCAAACTAACTCTGGAAAAGCCAAGTCTTCCTTCAATTTTATTTCCAACTATTTTTAACTACACAACGTCTGCTGTTGGCGAAGGCGGCACTCCATGTTCAACTTCATCTAACATAACTACCGCCTACTTTCTCTAATCTACACACAAACTCTTTTACTGGTATAAATAGTTGACGAGGATTCAAGAGCTCCACAATACCCATCATCACCAATATGGCGTCAAAGATTGCACCAATGCTTCTGTTTCTTTTTGCTTTTTCCGTTGGGGCAACCAGCAGCAACAGTTACCAACAAGATATTGTGGTCACGGGCACAGTATTCTGTGACACCAACCCATTCTCCGACTCCACATACTTCTTACCAGGTAATTTAGTTAAGATGATAGAGTGTATTATCCTAATTGGTTTTGATAATGTGTATTATGATGGGAAGCTATCAAGAATATACTGATGAAATTGCATGGTATGCAGGTGCCTTGGTTTCTGTGGAGTGTAGCATCAACAGTAACAGAGGAAATGGAAGAGCAGCCATGGAATAGTTTCCATTCAAGCAGAGACAGATGAAAATGGACAATTCAGGGTAGAACTTCCCACGATACACAGGATTAACCCAACCAGATCATGCTCAGTTAGACTTCTCAGCAGCCCCCATGAGTCTTGCGACATACCCTCGATCCCTGCTTCATCCCAACTTGCCCTATCATCCTCCAATTCGAATGGAGATATTAAGATTTATGTGTGTACTCCATTATCTTATCATTCATCGACGAAACAACCGCGACAAGCTATCATTTCATCTTTCCTTCGCCGTAGAGCCTTGGAAGATTCTACTTCCAAAGCAACATCCTCTCCACCTCCTCTTTTCACCATTCCTCAGCTACCAAAGTTCTCTTTTCCTCCTATTCCTAGCATTCCTCTACCCAAATTAAGTTTTCCTCCTCTCCCAACAATACCATCTCTGAATATCCCAAATACAGTTGCTCCTCCTCTTCCCACGTTGACTGTTCCTCCTTTGCCCAGCGTACCCTCCATTCCTAAGTTGAGTGTTCCTCCTTTGCCTAGTGTACCCTCCCTTCCTAAGTTGAGTGTTCCGCCTCTTCCAAGTGTACCAACTCTTCCCAAGTTGAGCATTCCTCCTCTTCCCAACACACCCACTCTCCCCAGTTTGAGTGTTCCTCCTCTTCCTAGTGCACCTACCCTCCCCAATCTAAGCATTCCACCTCTTCCTAACGCACCTCCTTTACCAAACTTAAGTGTTCCGTCATTCAAAACACCTACACTACCTCCTCTAAATTTTCCCAATTCCCCACCTCTACCCAAGTTGAGTTTTCCTCCTCTTTCTTCTTTTACGTTTCCACCCATTCCCTTCTTCACCCCACCTCCACCTTCCACCAAGAATCAGTCACCATAAACTCAAAACCTCTTTCCCCATTTAAACGTATTTTTACATATTCATAGCACCTGGTCTACATGAGGCCTGTCATATTTGTATATCTAGGTTATTTTTTATTTGATTTTGGTATATCTAGCATATTTCTCATCTGATTGGAAATAAGTGAACACAGTCGATCACTTTCCATAATGTATTATTCATGCATTTATACTTATATAATATTGTATCTCATTTATTTTAATGTTTGGAGGAACACCGAACGTTGTCTTTAAAATTTCTCTTAAAAATTTTATTTACTAATATATGTAATTTGTTTCGTTCCCTAAACAAAATAAATAATTATATAAGGATACAAATACATTTTTTTTCCCAATTTAAACACTCTAAATTTTATCTATTAAATAATTACATTTTTTTTTTGTTTCAATTAAAATACCTTTCAAACCCAATTTATTAAATAATCCTTTATAGAAAGGACATTGTTTCAATTTAAATATATTTTATAGAGATTAATTAAAACATAATTTATTTCAATCCAATATATTATGTGTTTATCACATTTTTTACTTTCTTCTATGTTTCAATGTATATTTAATTTATTCAATGAAATATATTTAATTAATATGTTCAAAACAAGTGTACAATATAATTTAATAACACTTGATTAATAAAAAAACAATAATACATTAAGTATAAAGGGATAGAAGTGGTGTATCTTTTGTACAATGTTGTAGAAGATGTGATAGAAATATGAATTTAAAAACATGTTATTAAAGTTAAGATGAATTTCATCCAAACATTGGATCCGATTAGACAATGTATCTAGATCCAAACAATTCACTCTAAACAAGTGTTTGGAGCTTAAAATTCCAATAAAGATAAGACATTCCAAATAAAAAATCGACTCTTAAGTTTTGTTGGCCTAGTGGCACCATAATAATTGAATATTTGATCTATATTTTCAAGAAAATATATATCATTCGGAGCATACACTAACAATCACACATAGAATGTGCGATGAAAACACTGAAGAGGATGATTCAAAGAAGTTATAGTTAAGGGAAATAAGCAAGGGAGGAGGAGGAGGGTAACAAAGAAGGAGATTGAGGAAAAAGTCAAGGATTGTGATAAATGTTGGGGGGCCTAAATCCATAATGATTCCGATGCATAATGATTCCAAAACTTAATGGAAATCTAAAACGGAATAAATTTTTCTAATGTAGTTTAACTTAGTGAAAGTGTAAGCTTCAACACTAGCATGATCCCAACTGAATCACAAAATAGAGATGAGGAAATCACTTTACAGGGGTCTGTAGAGGATACAAAGAGAGGAAAAATAATAAAAGATGTTTTCCAAGGAGGAATGAGGAACGAGGGACCCTTTTGTGGGACCTCCTCCCCTAAATATCAAATGCTCAAAAATTGTTTTATGACACAAATACAGTCATAAGGAAAGGAAAATATACAAGTGATGGTGTCTTCTTTTATAATATGTATTTTTTCGACACAATGGAGAATCATTTAGCAGTGGGTTTGTTTCTATTATTCTATAATAGGTTGTAGGTTGTGGATCAAAATATGTGCACTTGGGGTCTTTCCACCCCAAAGATGACAGACACAGCTACAAAATGTAATATGAGTTACAACCTAATAAAAAATAGTAGCGATATTAAGAATAACGTTGCACCACACATATTAAAATCCATACAGAGGGCTTGGAAAGTCAACTGTGTTACCTTGTTCATTAGTTCAATAACATCAACACCTGGTCATTATTCAACTAAAAAAATCAATTTGTTTAAGAAAAAAGCGGAAAATGGGATTTGCTATTTTTGACGGCGTCGAGACTTTTATTTGTAAGACATTCTATTTATCATAAAATACGAAGACATGAATGTAAAGTTGGAGTGAAAAATGGAGGGAGTAAATATATGCATGCCACATGCCTCTTCCACGACTGAAATTGTTGATGCCCAAATAATATATACTATATGTACTGTACTTTAACATCTCAATGTTACTTGCATTATTCATGTGACTGCGATTTGCACTTAAACAAGGGAAAATAAAAGGGTGGAAATATAATAGGCACCACATGACTTTAATTTGTGCTTAAATGGGGCACTAGAATATTGTTGGCATCTTGATGCATCTCACAACATCCACGTAAAGACCTTGAAAATGCAAACATCCATAAGTGGACTATGGGACACATTCTCGATTGAGTTATCCAACAAACATTATCATTCCAATGCTTATGTTTTTATAATGCCAAACCAGTTTTTTACATGGATACTATATGAATAAAATCACAAAAAATAGCCCACATTCTGTCAATTTCCAATCGAAATGATTTAACTAACAGACACATGCACCACGTCATGAAAATGTTCAATGAAAATTTGTAAAGAATGGTTAATAGAAAAGTAGTTTCATCAAGTAAAATATTTCCTTGCGTTAGATGAAAGTAAAATATTGACATAGACAGGTGTATGTGGATTTTTGGGTCATTATTCACACATCTCAAAAAAATATAAAAGGGAAGAAATTCGAAGAGTCTCCATACGATTGTATTTTATTATTTTTTAAACTATAGAACTGATTTTAACATGAATTTAAAATACTGATATGACAACAATTTAATATCATCTCAACATCAAATTAAAATGCTCCACTCAATATAATTTAATTTTTAAAATTATTTAAAATTTAAATATTAAAAAGTAATAATAATAGAATATGATGTAAATAAAAACAAATAACTAATTTTTAACTAATAAATGAAAGCGACCATTTTGTAATTTTTTTACTATGATAATAGTAATAAATTTGTAATACATATTAAAATGGGGTCAATAAAAAAATGTTTTCACAACATTAGAAAGCAGCGATCACATTAAATTAAAGATTAAAAAAGAAAAATTGGTGCAAGGGTCTTCTCAGTTCTACTAGTCTCACCTTGTAGGTCACATAACCTTAACCATGCATGACACTTCATTTATCTAACCCTTTCTCACGGGATCTAGATGAATGCTTGAATGATATAGATCATTATATTCACATAAGGTATATTCTTGGCACATTTTAACTATGTATTCTTAAGCATGCATATGTGAGGAAAACATGAAATTCATACCTTGGACTTAGTTAACCAATCTACCTTGTTTTATCACTATCACCTTTATGGAACTATACTCTATTCAAGGAAATTGTGAAGAAGAACATGAGTCCATACACCTATCTGATTTATTTACATCCCTTGTTGTTTTATCATAGTAATACACTCCTCTTCTGTGTTTGTTACCTTATTTATGCTTTATCCCCTGGTTCACTCCTCTAAGCAACCATGCTTCTTATGACTTAGCCTCCACCAAGAAACTATGCTATACTAATGAGCTCAATCATGAGATTATTACATCGGATACTTGTCATATGCCTTACACTTTTCCTCACCATACATTCTGTATACTGTACCTAAAATTACTCCATTCACTCTCCTACACTTTACTTCCTCCTCCTTTGTCACCACTATGCAACTCAATGTGCTTGTGATTTCTACATGAAATCACCACATCCCTTCATTTTTTCTATGGCTTCACACTTGGTTCCATCTCCACAATCATCCATTGCACCTTCTCAAACTTCACTCCACTCAAACACATATCATCACATACTCCACCTTTCTCATGCATATGCTCTAACTTCATAGCCTGTAAAGGCACTCTATAGTAGTTCCATCATCTTAATACCCAGCTCTTGATACATTCCACCATCTCTACAAGACCATCTTGGTTTATATTGTCAATACTCATTCTTACTCCTGCCCAATACTTCATTTATGATTTCTACCCTTACACTAACCAATGTCAAACCCCATGCTTATAAGGATATTCAACTATCATTGGAATCTCATCCACACCTGGTATAGCCCCAAGAATCCACTAAAACCTTTTCAAACTCCATCTAGTATACATTTCACACCTATTTAACATCAGTTTATCCTTGGTTGTTTGCACTGTTAGAGGCCCAATTTAGGTCTCCTAGAAGACTGTAAGAGTACAATAGAGGTTTCATACGTAAGTTCCATTGTTAAACACATTCAAGAGGTTTCTATAGGCTATATAAAGCCATCCCAAAAAATATCCAAACTTGATCATTCATAAACCCCCCAAAAATCATTACTGTAACAATGACCATGGTAATTGCATGCCTAGAATGTAGGAATCTTATGAAAACCACACATGAAAATAGACTAATAATTTGCACTCCCAAACAGTGCTAGATGATGTCATGAGCATAGTATTTTCAAAATTCTAGGAAATTACACTGTACATTTTGTTCAAACAAGAGATCCCTTGTTCGAGGGAAGAGAATGAAAAACACAACCTATAGGATTTGTTTGATTATGTCAAGGGACAAATAAATTTCATTAGACTTGAATTGAATCCCTCTAACTATTCCATTAATCACAGGTGAGATCTCGAGCTCATGACTTGTGACTGTAAAATTCAAGCTTGCTACCTGTACAAAATTACTACTAAAAATAGGGGAAATAATGAATAAAATACAAGTAGCATGCATATGGCTATCTTCAAGCTCTAAATTTTTTTTTTATCTTCATCCTCTCCTGATACAATCATTCCATTTGAGAGATTATATATTTTTATAAAAAATCTATCATAGACACACCAAAACAAGTTATTCCTAACTTTTCTAAACCATCCACCAAGATAGCTAACTGAACTGCTAACTTAAGCACGACCTTAATTACTTCATATCTCACCTATCAAACCTATTTCCACAAGAGGATAAGTTTTCCTAGTTTTACTTTACTTATTTTTGCCTTCATACAACAAATAGGCCTTATTTAGGCTTTTACACACAAATTTCCAAGTTTGAATATTCGAATACAAAGTTGGAGGGAAAATGATAATACATGTTCCTAAAACAACCTAGATCTCATCCCAAAACATGACCACCTTTATGACCAACTAATGATGCACCTGCATCATTTTACCCTTGTGAGGAAAATTGAGCTTCTAGCTCAAATGATGCTTGTTGATCACCTCTTTTGGCTTCTTTCTTGCTTGTCCAGCTGTAGGTGTCTTCTCCAAGCTTGCATATGATACTTTTTTTCATGCTTAGGGTCTTCTTGCTCTTTTCTTTATTTACCATGTATGTTCTTGTCTTAGGTTCCATGGTTATCTTATCATATATGCTTTTACTTTCCTGAATGCCATCTACACTCCATGGTTTAATCCCTCCTTTATTATTTCCATTGACTGCCATGACTGTACTTGGTCTGATTTTTCTTAGGAATTGAACTTCTTTCATTTAACTTTTCTTCCCTTTTGATTTTTTGTATTCTTCTTGTGGAAAATCAATTGGTATACCTTCTTAACCTTTCTGACCCCAATAGATGCTTGTACAACCCACTCATACATGTCAGTGTACTCTTGAGCTCCACATTTGTACTTTACTTTTGCCTTCCTTCACATGATTTAAAAATAGACATTTAGTAAGGGATGTATAAGGTGCTATTTCTTGTTGAAAGGTATTTCTTTACCGTGCATCCTAACTTATAATCCATGTCTCAATATTTCTTTGGAGTCATATTCCATTTCCAACTCTTGAATTTGCTTCCTCTTCATGTTGCCTTCAAATCTCAGTGATGTTGTTTGCATACCTTACAACTCTCTTTCCAATCAAATCTTTAAGCCAAGTACTCAATATCCCCAAATACTGTCCACTGTAATATGAAAATTTTGAATTACTTTCCATTCCATACCTAAGTTCTCTTTTGATATTAGTTTGGTTTTGTAATTAGTTGTCTTTGAATGACTACTTATGCATAGTCTGTACTTACTAGTTGTAAGATTGATTCAGTCTTCTCCACCTTGATCCTGAACTTATTAGTGTGTGTCTTCATCAATTATTTGTTCATACTTTTCTTACAATAGCCTCCACATGATCTTTCATGACTGAAACATTAGTCTTTTTCCTCAAAGAATAACTCCATTTTTTGTTAATTTGACTGCAAATGATCCATCACTTCCGCCATGATGTTAGTCTCCACCAAAAATTGAGGAATTGGTAACCTTTCAAAGGTATTGTATACTATCTAACCTACTAATTATTGTTTATTTATAGCTCCTCTAATCTCTTTTTCATCTACAATCCTTGATTTGTCTTCATGCTTCCTTTTTTCTTCTTGATCTACTTCAACTTTTATTTGTTCTTGATCTTCTTTCTTCACTATGCATTCCTTGTCTTGCTCTTTGCACATAACCACTACTTTCTCTTATTCTCACTTGATGATGGGCTGACTATACTTTTATTTCTCCCATGCTTCTTTTTCCTCATGTGGAGGTACTTAATCATCTTTATATGCCTTCGATGGCATCTCGTTACTCCCTTGATCACAATCCTGCTTAAACTCTTTGGTTTGTATAGTAGTCACCAATTTTTTAGCTTGGCGTTCCTTGTGGACCTCCTTCAAGAGTTCTTCATGTACACTAGATTGTCCTTCACCTGCATGCTAGTATTTCATGGATTCAAACATCTCTTCTAGCTTCTGCAACTCTTCTCTCAAGGTCAGAGTGTTTATTCCTTCCTCTTCATCATACCTAGGACCAAGTTGGCCTTCTTTCTTTGCAATGGCATCACCCTCATAAATTATTTCACTTTATTTTTCACTAAAACTCAACATTTTATGAGTTGTATTTGCATACAAACATGTCCACATAGAGTTAGTTAGAAAATCCAATGGTCTCTTGACCTCCATCCCTTATGTTCTCATGGTTTCTTCCACTGTTTTGTCTCAATTCAAGAAACTTAATGCTCTTCCATGGTGGTATTTATTATCGACCATATCTTTTCCTTTCCAATAGCTTTTCTTTACCGTCATCTTATTCATGTGACCAGCTCTTTTTTCACCAAACGCTCTTCTTGGTGCTTCTCTTTTCATCCACAACTCATCACTAAGAGACACTTCCTTTACTATCTTTATCTCTTTCACCTGTTACATTGTTTCATGCAAATACTTTCTCATGGTCATTAACATGACACGTCCTCTTTCATCACCCACTTCACCCTTCAAGGGTATGTAACTATGCTCAACTCCACGCTTATAGAATTTGTAAACATTTGTTTTTCTATCATGCTTGGCTTTCCTATCAAATTGCCAAGGTCTACCTAAGAGTAAATGGAAAACATATATAGGTAGAACATCACATAACACTGTATCTTTATTTGACCCAATTTGAAAATAAAAAATACTTTTCTCACTTACCAGAATGTTATGAATCTACTGCACCTATGAAAATTAGTAAGGCTTTGGATGTGGAAGTCTTCTCAATCCCAAATTCTTCACCATGTATTCTGACACCACATTTTCATCTCTTCCTCCATTAATGATGACATCACATACCTTGCCTCCAGACTTGCATCTGGTTCTAAACAAGTTCCTTCTCTTACTCATGTTTGTGTGTTGTCTTCTTAAATCTATATTTTTTCCTCTTGGCTGCTTTGAGACTCTCTTCATCAAGGGAGATTCACTCTTCACTCTCTCATTTCTCATACATGAATGACCTGGTCTAAATACCTTCTCCTTTCTAGTTCCTTTAGGGAACTTCACATTACTACAACTCATAATCATATCTCTAGCATTTACACAACTATCTCTATTTGCATTTACATCACTAAACACAAACATACCTTCTTGAATTTGTCCAAAAGACTTGCATTCTTCCATTTAATGGCTTGTAGAATCTTCCTTTCTGCTATACTTAACAATGGCATTATCTCTTTGACAAGATGCTCCAACATATCCATTCTCTCATCCATTTGTGTCTTCATCTGCTGAAACTATCCCATCATCTCTCTAAGCAAGTTTTCCTGATTGTTCTACATTCTTGAGTGTAATTGTGTCATCATCCTCTTAATATCCTTTATAGCCTTTAGACCAGGCTATGATTCAAAAATGGTGCAAGGGTCTTCTTAGTTCTACTAGTTTCACCTTGTAGCTTATATAACCTTAACCATACATGACACTTATTTTATCTAACCCTTTCTCAAGGGATCTAGATGAATGCCTGACTGGTATAGATTATTTTATTCACGTAAGGTATATTTTAGGCACATTTAAAATATGTATTCTTAAGCATGCATATGCGAAGAAAAACTCAAATTCATACCTTGGACTTAGTTAACCAACCAGCTGCCGTATTTTATCACTATCACCTTTATGACACTATACTCTATTCAAGAAAATTGTGAAGAAGAACACGAGTCCATACCCTTACCTGATTTATTTACCTCCCATGTTGTTCTATCATAGTAATAATCTCCTATTTTGTGTTTTTCACCTTATTAATTCTTTATCCCCTGGTTCGCTCCTCTAAGCAACCATGCTTCTTATGACTTAGCCTCCACTAAGAAACTATGTTATACTTATGAAATCAATCATGAGATTATTACTCCTGATACATGTCATATGCCTTATACTTTTAATCACCATACATTTTGTATACTATACTTGAACTTACTCCATTCACTCTCCTACAATTTACTTCTTCCTCCTTTTTCACCACTATGCAACTCAATGTGCTTGCGCTTTCTACATGAAATCACCACATCCATTCACTATTTCTATGACTTCACACTTAGTTCCATATCCAATTTCATCCATTGTACCTTCTCAGACTTCACTCCACTCACACACATCTCATCACATAATCCACCTTGCTCATGCATATGATCTAACTTCATAGCTTATATAGGCTCTCCATAGTATTTCCATCATCCTGATACACTGCTCCTGATAAATTCCACCATCTCTACGTGATGATTTTGGTTTATATTCTCAATACTCATTCTTATTCCTACCCCATACTTCATTTATGATTTCTTCCCTTACACTAACCAATGACAAACCCCATGCTTAGAAGGATTATAAGGATATTCAAATATCACTAGAATCTCATCCACACCTAGTATAGCCCCAAGAATCCACTATAACCATTTCAAACTCCATCTAGTATACATTTCACACCTATTAAACATCAATTTCTCCTTACTTGGTTGTTTGCACTGTTATAGGCCCAATTTAGGTCTCCTAGAAGACTGTTAGAGTAACACAAAGGTTTCATGGATAATTTCCACTATTAAACACCTTCAAGAGGTTTCTACAGCCTATATAAAGCCATCCTAAAAAATATCCAAACTTGATCATTCATAAATCCCCACAAAATCACTATTGTAATAGTGACCCTAGTAATTACATGTCTAGAATGCAGGAATCTTATGAAAACCAAATGTGTCAATAGAGTTAGACTCTAAACTCCTAGATAGTGCTAGATGATGTCATGAGCATGGTATTTTTCAAAAATATAGGAAATTAAATTGTTTAGTTTGTTCAAACAAGAGAGCCCTAGTTCGAGGGAAGAGAATGAAAAACATAATCTACATGCTTTGTTTGATTATGTCAAGGGATAAATAAATTTCATAAAACTTAAATTGAATCTATCTAACTATTCCATTCATCATAGTCAAGATCTAGATCTCGTGACTACTGACTATAAAATTCAAGCTTGCTGCCTGTACAAAATTACTACTAAAAATTGGGGACACAATGAATAAAAGCCAAGTAGCACACATATAGCTATCTCCAAGATCTAATTTTTTTTTTTTTATCTTCATCCTCTCCTGATACAATCATTCCATTTGAGAGATTAGGTATTTTTATCAAAAATCTATCATAGACACACCAAAACAAGCTATTCCTAGCTTTTCTCAACCATCCACTAAGATTGCCAACTGAACTGCTGACTTAAGCAAGATCTTAAATACTTCGTATCTTTCCTATCAAACCTAATTACCGATGAGGATAAGTTTTCCTTGTTTGACTTTACTTATTTTTTTCCTTCATACAACAAATAGGCCTTATTTAGGCTTTTACACACAAATTGCCAAGTTTGAATATTTGAATACAAAGTTGGAGGGAAAATAATAATACTTGTTCCTAAAACAACCTAAACCTCATACCAAAACATGACCACCTTTATGACCAACTATTGATGCACCTGCATCAAAAATCCCCCAGAAATGGAGAAAAAAATTTTCTTAAAGAAAAACAGATAAGGGATAAAAGAAAAATAGGGTAAGAAAATGTAGGAATGGTGCCACTTCATCACCCGCTACCCACTGCAGATATGTTAGAGTAATACCATACGTGTCAGAAGAAGCTACCCACCGTAAATGCCCTTTCCTTTTTGGCTGAGGAGCAAGTAATTTCCAACGAAGTAATTTTTCCTTACAAAGGCTAAGAATTTACAACCATTAGATATGAACCGTATTTTCAACACATGCACAACAGTTTCTTTGTTACCGTAGATCTCCTAACTTATTTTAGAGCTAGGAGGTCTTACCCCATAGGGAATATGCCTTCGGTGTAATTATGGTTTGGGTAGATTCCATCCACTAACTAACCCTCTAGTTCATTTACACCCTAAGTAGTAGACTAAAGAAATTGGCGGGAATATTATAATCACATATATGCCTCTCATGTAACAATAATAAGGTAAATGTTAAATGTGTTTTTGATAGTGCTTATGTGTCTAAATGGATCAAACCTCTTTTCTATTTATAATTGATTTTGAGTTTTAATTTTATAGTAGTGGCATGTGTGCCGGTATGGAGGAAGATTCAACTTTGAAAGTTAACGAAAGTATATATATCACTCATTTTAGACCAAATTAGCTATATGTGGATAATGTGCTAAAGAAACACAAATTAACATAAAATAAAGGTCGTAAGGACAATTTAGGTTATTATAAATTCCCATCTACATTTCAAGGATTGATGAAATAATAATTGTTGCCCTTTCTTCATCAATTCATTATGGTATTCTTTGATGACATCTTGACCTATAGTAAAACCTAGGTAGAACATCTACAACACATTGACATGACATTGTGATCCAAAAATGGTTTTCACCCTTATGGGTATTGTTTACTTTTTTTTAGATAGTTTAATTTCTGATTTTAAAATTGTTCAAGAGTGTTAATCGTTTCACTTTTGGGTGTTATGAAACCTTAATTTTCCCAATTTACTCTTAATGATCAATCTGTCATTTTAATTCAACTTTCATGATTTAATTTGGAAATATTACAAATCCATTAAAATTGATCACAAGATGAATTAGAATGCATTCAAATTGATTGTTTAATCTGAAATTTATCATGCATTCACTTGATTTGTCTGTTGTGGATGATGGATCCTCAAATTTTCACTTAATCCATTTTTTCCAGTTAATTGCTTGTTTAATCAATTCCTTATACTAATTTTTTATCTGATTAAAAGCTTCAAAAGATGAAAATAAAATCCACAAAAATTGATAATGGAGTTCACCTGAATGGGCTACGTTTTCAGATTCACTTAATTGTGAATCAATATAACTATCGTCAAATGAAGTGAAATTTTTACCTTCACAAATTGACCAATATATCTCTGTCACCTAATTGAAGAGTTGATTCTAATTCCAAAACTCTATAATTTACCATAAACTTGTTCCCGAATCATTCCATGGCCATGTAATATCTCCACAACGTGATCTTCATGCAATTGTGTAGGAAAAAATACCTACACCTAAATATATAAAGTACTTTATGAAGAATAAATGACACGTGTGTTCGTCTATGAATTATGAACAATTTTTCTTTTTACACCAAGGTCTAATTCGGACTCTAAGTGCTTCAAATTTAGTGTTTTATGAAAACTTCTCCTTCACTATCATGCGCATACCTAAAAATAATCGTTTATAAGTACCACCGAGATGCTTTTCTAATTTTCCAAGTTGTTGTGGTGCATTGGTGATTTGCATGGTTTTGGACACGTAGGTGTCGGGGTCGATCCCCCTTCCATCTCCTTTGTCGACGATTTGTTTTCCAATGTGAGGTGCTTATCCCATATTTCATATGTGTTAAGAGGTTGGGTGGTTTAAATATAGGTTGGCGCTACCTATATATCAGTGGCTTTGGCCATGTAATGATTTTTTTTGTTTCACCACATAATAAGTTATCGGTACATTAGTTGATTGCCCAAGTTGGGCTAGCTATTGAGTCGCCACGTATATATGTGTTGCTGTATAGTTTGAACTATCCATGAGTTGGGGTGGATGCTTTTTAATGCCATGTCAATGCGGTGATTTGTATTGATAAGGATGTCCACTCTGTTTGGGCCAAGCCACGTTGCGAGTTGGTGTGTTAATTAAGCCAATGCATTGTAATCCACTCGTAGTTTGGTTGATTGACCAAGTCGGTTTCTCATTATGGGTTGTTGTGAATAGATAAACCCAAACGTTGGGATCTCTAAGTTATAAGGAGTTCGACATGATCAATTGAGGGGATAAGAAGGTCGACTCGGTGGGGAGTTGACCACCCCACCGAGCTAGTAAGTAGGCTTAGGCGAGCTGCTCTAAATACCATGTAATGAATACTTCAAACCTACATTATAATATAAATACATGCAACAATATAATCCCACATGTAAGGGATATAGAAATATAAATAAAAATATAAGTAATTTCTCATCAATGGTGATATAATTTGGAGGCCAAGGCACCCCTCCGTTAAAAGAGTATGTCAAACTTAGCTGAGGGGTCCCCAACTAGAAAATAGCGGGGCCCACCATTTTGAATAGATAAACCTGAACGTTGGGATATCCAAGTTATAAGGAGTTTGGCACGATCATTTTGGGGATAAGAAGGCCGACTCGGTGGGGAGTTGACCACCCCACCGAGCTAGTAAGTAGCTTAGGCAAGCTGCTTCAAATACCATGTAATGAATACTTCAAACCTACATTACAATATATATACCTGCAACAATATAATCATACATGCAAGTGATATAGAAATATAATGGAAAATATAAGCAATTTCTCATCAATGGTGATATGAGTTGGAGGCCAAGGCAACCCTCCGTTAAACGAGTATGTCAAACTTAGCTGAGGGCCCCTAGCTAGAAAATAGCGGGGCCCACCATTTCAAAATCATGTGTTGAAGACCATAGGTCTAATGTTTTTCTCTTCATATCAACTATCACTTGTCGCATTCTAATTCCTCCAAATCAACAGACTTGCGTGCTGTCCTTGAATTTTTCTTGTTTGTTGAAAATTTCAGCGGACCATAACTTGTGCATACAAGCTCCGTTTTCAAGCTCTTGATATCGACAAAAATCTCTCGAGACGTTCTACATTGCTGAAATAGTTTAGGGATATTTAAGGATCATTTACACTCATAATATCCTCCAGATCACATTGAAACTTCTCACATATAATTAATTGTGTGCCAAATAATCCAAGTGCTCCTTTGGCCAAACAGAAATGGAAAATCTTGGCCATATTATTTCGGTAGAGGGTGACTAAGTGTATGAAAAAAATTTAGTGCTGTGAGAAATTGGATACTTCGTAGCAAACTTTGAAGCCTTCATGTATTCTTGAGTCTCATCGACTATTATAGGAAATTTGTGAAGGATTATGGTAAAATCATGGCCCCATTGACAATAATGTTAAAAAAGGATTATTTTTCATGGAATGGGACAGCTAAATAGGCATTTAAGGCCTTAAAACATGTTATGCACACTATACCTATATTACTTGTGTCAGATTTCACAAAAAATTTCATCATAAAAAATGATACATGGGGTAATTGTTTTGGTGTGCTTCTTTTCCTGGAAGGTTCCCCCCTTACCTTCACTAGAAAATATCTCTTCAGAAGGAATTTGGTCTTTTCTACTTACGAGAAAGACATGATGGCAATTTTACATGTAGTACAAAAGTGGAGGTCATACTTGTTAGGAAGGCATTTTTGCATCAATATTGACCATCATAGTTTGAAGTACTTCCTAGAATAATGGGTCTCATAACTTGGTAAAAAAATTAGGTCTCCAAACTCATGGTATATGTCTATTATATCACCTATAAGAAAGGGGAATGGAAATGTAGTTGTATATGCCCTCTCTTGTAACTTCAAGGATTAAGTTTCCCTTGGTGCAATATCTGTGCCCATACCAGAATGACTACAAAACTCCAACAAGAATGGGCTAAGGATCCATCCATGTCACGCCTCATCTAAAAATTGGTGTTTGATCCGAGCTCATCCTCACATTACTCTTTACACAACACTTATTTGTGGTATAATAGTCACTTGGTGTTACCACCTAAAATCAAGTTTTTCCATGTAATTATTCTTGAACTCCATGATTTTTCCATATGCAATTCATTCAAGCTTCTTCAAAACCTATGAGAGTGTTAGTAAAAATTTATGTTGGTATAGAATGGAGGTAGATATCAAATATGATATATGTCAACAAAACAACAGTGAAATAGTGGAAACCCCAACTTGGTTACAACTATTTCCAATTCCAACTAGGATCATGCTTGATATTTCTATGGATTTCATTGAAGACATCTCTAAGTCTGGTGGAAAGTTAATAATCCTAGTCATGGTGGACCACCTCTCTAAGTATGCCCATTTATGTTCCTTATCCCACTCATATAATACCTTAACTATTCAAAAAATTTCATTGACTAAGTATTTTTCCTCCATGACACCCCAACTTCAATTATCTCATATCGTGATGCCACTTTCATCGACCATTTCTAGACATAATTATTGCATAGGAAAAGTACCCAATTGTGGATGAGCTCTAGTATCACCCAAAAAAAGATGGAAAAATTAAGACTGTTAATAAATGTTTACAAAAAATCCTTTCAATGATTTACTTCTAAGAACCAACAACAATGGGTCAAGTGGCTACCTCTTACTGAATGGTGGTATAACACATTATATCAAAATTGTAAAAAAATGACTCCGTATGAAGCAGTCTATGGCCAACCTCCACCACATCTCATCCCTTACACTCTTGACAGTTCTCCAATTTACGCCTTTGACACTGCCCTTAGCCAACTAGACCAAATTTTCTGCAAACTTTGAGAAAATCTCCATGTGGTGCAAAACCATGTGAAACAACAGGAAAATTAGCACCACTTGGATAATAAATTCCATCTGAGGGATATTATTTTTTCTGTTATTACAACCATATAAAAAGTCTTCCTTGAAACTCAAAGGGCATCAAAATATTTCCCCTAAGATTTATGGATCCTACATAGTTTCCCCAAAAGATTGGTATAGCTTCCTACAAGCTTGAGCTTCCACCTAGCTTGCGAGTTCATCCTATATTTCATGTCTCTTATTTGAATAAAGTTTTTGGAAAACACATCACTATAAAAACATTACTACTTGAGCTTGATTATGAAGGATCCATCATTTTGGAACCTATAACAATTCATAATAGGTGCTCTTGTAAACTTTGCAACCAACTTATCATGGAGGTCTTCATCGAGTGGAATGACATGCAACCATAAAATGTACCTTGGAAGCCTTTCTATAAATTCAACAACCATTCCCACAATTGCAACTTTAAGGAAAAAGTTTTTTTAAGGGGGAGGGGATGTTAAGACCCTTCATCCTACCCAATGTTTTATATTATTATTGTAATAGATGCTATATATGTGTATTCTTTGTGATTCACACCCTTGAGATATTAAGAATAATACCATATCCATGGGTAGTAGTATTTTCTATAATTAGAAATAATATATTAGGGAACGCTTAGGGCTAAGGAATCCACAAATATTATTGTATTGAGATTTCTCAAAGGAGGTTTCCCCCCTTAAAGTGGCATGTGATTTGGTAATGTGATTTCATTATTTCCCTTCAATAAACTCATTTGTACTACATTGTGTTGTTCATCTTAATTTGTCATAGGAGGTTCATTAGAGAAATTGTGAAGATCAAGTTATGAAATTTTGTATGATATTTAGGAGAAATAAAAAATTCCTTGTTATAAGTATTTTTTCAGGAGGAGAAAAAGGATCTAGATCAAATTTAACCATATGATATTAAGATTAAAAGTAGAGTAATTGTAGTCTCTGTAATCTTATATCAAATTAAGATTATTATGTTTAATGTTCTTAGATGGCCTAATCATATTGTCTAACTTTAATCATTAGATTTGCATTCATTTCATGCCATGGGTGTAAAATAATTAAAACATGTACTACATCAAGGCATTAACCCATTATCTTTGGCAACATTGTGGTAAATAGTCAAATTTTTTATATGATTGGTTTTGGTCATGTGCTTGAATGTTTACTTTATAAAACTAATGAATATGTAAGATTATAAGTATTTCCATCACATGGATGGGAATTATTATTAGGTATGTTATTATGTTGATAGAGTAAAACATCAAATTTTTGTTTGCAATATGTAAAATCAACAGTTCCATGAATTTTTGAAAGGAAAAACTAGAAGTAGCAATTTTTTGTTGGGAATTTAATTGAATTTTGATTCAGCTTTCTCCATGCCTAACTGAATTTATAAAATATATGAAAATACTCATATTTCCTTTTGGGTCTATGCTCCCCCAATGAAAATGTAAATTATCTTGAGATTTCAATTCATGAGCATAAACCACTATAACATATAATTTTTTTTTGTACATTACGAAATTGTTGATGATAATGAATAATTTGACACCTTCACTTGACAATTGAATGTAATTTTTAAAGAAAGTATTTTTATTAGTAGTATATTGACTATAAATTTAAAAACCACAAATCTAATGTTCATGATACCTGTAACATGCACACCTCATGTCCATTGTTTCACAAGCAATGATGATCATCACTGGCTACCATTTGGGTATTAAGTTATAACTTCCACCATATAAATTCAAAATTTAGAGTTGATTTTAATCTCCGTGTTTATGCTAAATTTTATAATCTTGATCCCATTTTTGAATTTTGAACTCCTCCCACCGACCCTTCTATTTTTACAATTAATGTTCACTTTCTGATTGCCCATATTTTCAAATCCCTGTTTTAGAGGGAATGCCATTTACTGTAAAGTCATTTTGTGTAATTAATATGCTTAGAACTTTTGCAGCTATATGTAGTAGTATAGATAATAAAAAAGGAGTTTTAAAAACCATAGAAGGAGTATAGATGCATGCACATAGACTATAGAAACAAATAGCATCAGGCCATAGAAGAATATGTGGGTAAAAAATAGAGAAAAAGTAGGTAGAGGAATAAACATCAACCCATAAATACACAACATGACTCAAATTATATTTGCAGCAGCTAAAAATTGAGAAACACATCTAAAATATTTTTACTAAATTGTTTTGGAATCAATATAATTTTATTTTGCATTTTTCTGGGTTTTGTCAAGGCTATATTTTTCTTGTTCTTTTTTATTGACAAACCATATTTTTGAAAAATTTGGTATCAGAGTAGGAGTTATTGGAGTTTTTTTTTTTGGTCTAATTTGTCATGGCTTCCAACAGTAGCAAATGATGGAAACAACCCCCTATTTTTTTATGGAAATAACTATGACATTTGGTGTATCAAGATGAAGACATTTTCTCTTCCTAAGAGATATGGGAACTAGTGGAAGGAGAATACACAGAGACACCATATCAATATGCATTTAATGAAATATCAAAAGCCCAAAATAATACTTTGAAGGAAAATACAAAGACGGATGCAAAGGATTTAAGCTATATTCAAAATGTCATCACTAATTCAGGTTTTCCAAGGATAACAACAAATAAAAACTCCAAACAAAGCATGTGATACCTTGAAAAATAGTTATAAAGGAAGTGACAAGGTGAGGATAGTCAGATTGTAAATGTTAAGGAGAGACTTTGATACCCTGGTGATGAAGGAATCATAATCAATAAATGATTTTTTCATAAGAAAAATGACCATAATAAATCAAATGAGGACAAATAAATATGTTTTTAAAAGATAATAGGATCATAGAGAAGGTATTGAGGAGCCTTCCAACAAGATTTTTTCCAGTTGTTTTTTGCAATAGAAGAGTCCAAGGATTTGAGGCAAATAGTCGATGAGTGGATGGGTTCTTTGTAAACCCATGAATAGAGGATGAGTTGGATAACCAAAATTCTCTACCGAACAAGCCTTGAAAACAAACAAAAATTTGAGAGGTATAGGGAGAGGAACCTACAATAGAGGAAGAGGAAGGAGAAACATCACTTCTAGAGGTGGTTCTACACAAAGGTATGATAAATAAAATGTACAATGCTATTATTGCAAGAAGTATGGACACTATGCTAGTGAATGTAGAAAGAAAGAGTATGATATGATAAATCATAATGTAAATTTATTCTAATGCAAAAGAGGTTGAACCTGAAAAGTGTGAAAAGGGTGGAAATTTATTTCTAACTTGTAATGTAGTTGAGCAAGGAAATAAAAAAATATTGTATTTGTATAGTACATGTAGTAATTTCACATGTGTGGCAATAAGGGAATGTTAAAAAACATAGATGAAGCATTCAAATCTGAAGTGAAAATGGGAACAAAATGAGAAATTTCTAGTAATGGGAAAAGGCAATTTGTATCCATCCTCACCAAGCAAGGAGATAAGAGGAAGATTCAGGATGCCTTTTATTGTGCTAGGGCTGAATTATAACCTTCTAAGCATGGGGTAATTTGTCCCAAAAAGGATAAAAAGTGATATTTGAAAATGAAGAATGCATTATCTATGGTAAAAGTGGAAGCAATAGAAAAATTGCAATGATAAAGATGACAAAAAACATAATGTTTCTATAGACACTAAATACACACTTGGGTACATTTATAGGTCCTTAAAAGCATATTAGCATTCATATGATTCCTAAACAAGAAAAATAGTAATTGAAGACTACCTTTGGCCTCTTTTCTATATTTCTTATTTTATCTTTGGTATACCACACCCTACAACCCAATCGAGGACTTTACAGATTTTTATTTCATGAACTCAAATTACTAGCGCCTAGCGAGGACAACAATGCCCATGTGCTCCTATCCCCTTTGGGTGCCCTTGAACCCTTTTTCAACTTACTCGTGCTCTTTTTGGGTCTCTTTTTATCTTTTGGGAATATTTTTCACTTATGGGTCAACCTTCCAGTTGGTAATTACGAAATTCAAACAAGAGAATCATATAAATACGTATTTATGTGATCAAATTGAAGGACCAAACATTAAACATTATTATCATCACCTAAGCTTACATCCAAAAACAACCCAAACAATTAAAAGAATGCATCTAGCATCCATTCAAGGGACAAGGGATGCATCAAATCTATATACACAACATAGGAAGGGGAAGTTCATTCTATTCTATCCACACATTCAACTAACATTGCTACATTTAGTTATAACCCGCTATCAAGTGCAAATTGCACAAGCGCATACTAGGGCACACTTTGCACACAAAATCACTAGAACTACATGGAATCTGAGATGTAGTGCAGCGATCGATTGTAAATTCACTCTCGAGGTGATCATTGGGGTCAGTCCGACTCCCCATTCTATATTTTCCTGTTTAGGTTTGATGTGGTTTGTGGGCTTATGTAGGTGAACTCTTCTTTTACTGGTTAAAAGTACCTTGATAATCATTGTGCGACTATCAAGTGATTAACATGGAAAAAAGTAAAGACCTTGCAACACACCAGAAAGAAAATCTTGAGCTCCTGTGAAGTCACCAATGCCTAGGCACCTGTGTCCAGGTTCATTCCTCTATTTCATAATTTATACCGAGCATTTACGACACTTGTCCCATCATGTTCAACACTATTCTTAGTCCAGATTAGTTCTAGATCAAGCGTAAATTAACTAGGTCTCTTCATCTATCTCTTGTGCATAGGGGTTTCATATTTACATCTTAGTTTTCTTGTGTCATTTCCATATTTCAACATTTAGACATCATTTGGCTCAGTAGTGGACTATGTAATAAATAAATTTAATTCAAAATAAAATTAAATTAATTTGGTGAGCCCTACTCGTGATCATACACTTAGATCTTAATTTTTCTTCTTCCATGGTTTCTAAAAATCCTCTAATATCCTTGCATGACTTGGTTCAAATGCATCCACCTTACAAATCCCTTCTTCAAAAATCCCTAGACATTATGTATCTCCCTCGTAGTATGCTGCCCACTCAAGTAAGTACCATTTTTGATCATCTATTTGATGACTCTATCACCTCGTTGATCCTCCATCCAATCAAACCCATGTTAGGACACTTATTTCCACTAAATTGGGACATATTCTAGTGAATTGAGACTCCCATATTTCAAGTATTGGAAGAAATCCATCTCCATTTTTGTGTATATTGGATTCCATGTTTGTCTATATTGGATTTCCATTATTACTATTTATTGGAATCCAATAGTAGCAATATTGGATTCCAATATTGTCATTATTTGAATTATTTTAGTTCCAATTTCACTATTATTAGGATTCCAGTATCACTATTATTAGATTCCAATATCTTATTATTGGATCTTCCAATTTGGCTCATATTAGATTCCAATAGCGCTATTATTGGATTCCAAGTTTACCACTATTGTTATCCAATTTATAAATCTTAATTTTTGGATTTTAGTTTCACTATTTTAGGATTTCTATTTTGTTATTATTTGAACCCCCCACATAAGCCAAGCGATCGCTATCTTACATAAGCCAAACGGACGCTATCTTACATAAGCCTCATGGCCGCTATCTTCAATAAGCCTAGTGATTGCTAACTTACATGATGAAAGTACATGCTAGATGAAATCAACCCAGTGGGGTCAAAGTTACATCTTTTTATTGGTTGATTTGTATATGTGACTTTATTTTACTTGTGTTATTGGGCTATCTTTTTTCTAAATTTTTAGTATATAAAGTTTTAAATGTTGAATTCAATTTTTACAATTAGTGGTACTATACTACACCATTACCACTCACAGTCATTGGCTTATGTATAATTCATTGTCTTCTTTCTCCTATGGATTTCTAAAGTTGTATAGCTTAGCGGCCACTGTGACGTAGTTTTTTTTCTTACACGCTAAAATTCAAATATTGATTCCAATGGGAGGCCAGAAGTTGGTGATTGTAATTTCAATGTGTGAGAGAGCGCAATTTCAAGTTAAAAAATTTACACTTGGACATGACAGTGATAGCTAATCGTAGTGCGAGAAAGTCATGGTCTCGTATATCTATGAAGTTGCGATTCATTGCACGATGGAGTGTGATCCATCACATAATGAAGTATGATCCCTATCACGTCAAAGTGTGTTCCCTCTCATGTCAAAGTGTGATCCCTTACATGTTAAAGTGTGATACCTCGCATGACAAAGTACACACATTTTTAAAATGAAGTGTGAATTCAAACTTGGAATAACAATCACTCGCATATCGAAGTGTGATCCCTCACATGAAAAAGTACAAGAATTTTAAAGATGAAGTGACAGAATTCAAAATTGGAATACCAAGAATAGGGAATAGATTTTGGGAATAGGTTTATATGGACTAATTCCTATCCAATTTATTATAACCACTATTGTAATCCAATTTATAAATCCTGATTTTTGGATTTTAGTTTCACTATTTTAGGATTTATAGTTTATTATTATTTGAATTCCCCACATAAGCTAAGTGGCCACTATCTTACATAAGCCTCGTGGTTTTTAACTTACATGATGAAAAGTGCATGCTAGGTGAAATTAGTCTAGCAGGGTCAAAGTTACATCTGCCTTGCGGCCACTAAGTTACATTTTCCCTGTGGCCACTAAGTTACATAAGCCTTGCGACCTCTAAGTTACATAATATTGCGATAATCCTAGTGGCCCACTATCTTACATAAGAGTATAGGTTGTTAAATTAGGTAATCCTAACGACCACTGTCTTACCTAAGCGTATATGTTGTTAACTTACATAAGCTTAGTGGCCGCTAATTTACACAAGAGTAGATTCATCTAGGTGAAATAATTCTAGCAGCTAGAAAGTTACACTAGCCTATCGGTAGCAAGTTTCGTAAGCCCACCCACCGTTAAGCTACATAAAGCTAGCATGTCGCTAAGATAAATAAGCCTTAGGGGCCACAAAGTTACAACAACCCAGGGGTTAAACTTGACCACCTTTTATACTTGTCAAGAAATTTTTAGATTAAGGTAATTTTACAATATTGACCTTTAAAAAGTACAAACCAATAGTTATTGAATTACTTCAAATTTATATATTTTTTAATATTTTAGGTATATTATATATTGATATAATTTTTATATAAATCTATATAAAAAAGACTGCGATATTGTAGATATGCAAGTTGCGTGTGATAAAGTCAATGAATTTTATGATTTTCCATTTTTGTAAATCGTAAAGAACAAAAAAGAGTTAAGAATTACATTAAAATAGTTGTTTTGAGGAAATGGATTTGAAAATGTATTTCCAAAGGCAATCAATCCTTCAAGAAAATTACATTTAAAATTACATAAGCATTGATCCATCACAAGGGTATTAATTATTGTTCTTGAATTTGTGCAATGTATTGCTAGATAGCCTTTATGACCCTAACTCGGTATTTTAATTTGATTTTCCTTTCCATGTTTTTTCTTGGACATCCATGCCAAGATGACGTTGTCTATATCAATATATGATGCGTTCCTTGATTTTTTGCCACTATTGATTTTTCAACAAGCATTCCTCATACCTTTATTTTTGTGTATTTCCTTTTCTTGTGGGTTCCCACTAAGGTACCCCTATCTTTTGAGTGTTTTTGTTAAACATATTGTATTAGTGTTAGTTCTACCTTGCCCATCCATATAGGTACATTATCATCAATAGGTCTTACTAGTATCATTTTCCCAACATTCACATCCACTACTGGGTTTGAATTCCTTTCGAGGTATATCACAAATAGGTCCAACATATATATCCTTATTTGAAAGGAAATTTTGACAATAGTAGATATCCATGTCAAGATGTGGTGAACCCACTATCCTGATCATACATTTCACTATCCTAATTTTTTTGGACAAAAACAATCTCTTCTTGTCATGTTACAATTGAAAAAGGGATTCTCTGGGGCACATAGAATTTTTTTTCCAATATGAAATATTTGGAACATAATATGCTTCTCCACCATTTGTTGAACTCTTTTCCCAGTGTGTGATGTATCCTTGAATGCTTCTCTGCATGTCTACCATCTCTTTGGGTTCTTTGAAGTGTGCCAATGGAGGATCCCCTTTAGGTAAGAAAGGTTTCCAATCCCATATTTTCCAGATCTCAATTGAGTGTGACCAAATGGATTGCAAGAATGATGATTTAAACTCCATAACAGGCTTGTTGTCTTTGACATAGAATATAAACAATCTTTGGTTTGTTGATACCCACAATCTTGTGGTTACCATCTAGCAAGTGTGGTTCCATTAAGGCCTAAAAGTTGTAGAATTCCTCAATAAGGTATGAAGTGAATGTGCTAGAATCCTCTTGGCATGTTCTTGTAAGTATCCATTATTTGTGGCAAAGAAAATGTATCCAATTTACACAATGTTGTTGATAATCGTATGAATGTACCATCTGTGTCTTCATGCGTGTGACCCAATGGAAGGAAACTCACATACACTATGTTGAAAACCCTTCTAGTTGTTAGCATGGATGCAAACACAAACAATGTTGTGATTTTTTCTGTCACTTGTAACATTATCTAGTTTCAAGTAGAGAGTTGGTGGTTGTTTTCTAAATGAACTTGAATAACTGCTTATAGTATTAGTTGTACGAGGACCCTCATTTTTCTTCTTGTATTCCTTTCACTTGTCATATGCATCATTTTGTAACATTGAATCATGTAATGGGTGTTTTGATGTCCCACTACTATATAACAAATAACCATACTGATATATAAGTGGTTCTTCTAGCTTCCATATACATAGTGCTAATGATGTTATTGTGAACTTTTCTCCTCACTCAAAAAAAGGAAGACCAAAGTGCCAAAAAACCCTCGTTTTGTGCTCATGTTTAAGCATACTAGTAAAGGTGACGGGGTGATTAATAATATTTCTTATTGATTTTTATTATTTTCTCTTCCTTGGTATTGAAGTTTTCATCTTGTCCATTTTGTCATGCACAATGCTCAAATAACTATTAGGATTTTTTTTGGATTGCACTCTATGTGCATAGCAAGTTGCATGAATTTTTTTGATGTAATCATTGTGCCATTTATGGTGTTGATCTATTTGTTCTAGTGTTTCTCAATATGAGATTGCTACATGTTTGTTCTTAAGCTCTATGCACTTGTCTCATTTGGTGAAGACGTTGTTCTTGGTGATTGAAACATGGGAGAAATGTTCTTTCCATATTTTTCTAATATTTGACTGTGACGTTTGAGTAAGGCCCAATAGTGAAAGGCCCTCGTTAAAATTTTGTAGTATGTAAGCAAAACTATAACATGCAGGTATCAGTCTCATTGTTAATTTAATACCATATTGTCCCACTGAACGGGATGTGTGGGGATATATCAAAATTATTCTCCACCAATTTGGATGTCAATGCAATAGTTGCAACAATGTTTGGCATTTGTTTTTGTTTTCTTTTATTTCCATTTACTACCCTCCACTCGCCATTATCCAAGATTGTTTGCATTTATAATAGGTGCTTTCCACGATTCCATGACATTTGTACCATGCATTATGACATACATCCCTTCCACATAACTTCAATTTATCTATATTATGTTTTGAAGTTTGACCTTGATCACAGTTGATAACATTTATGGTTAATGTATTAAGTACACAATTTTTGATGGTAGGTTCATTCATATCTAGAGTTAAATTCCCAAATTTGATTGAAAGAACTTAGAGATACATTGGAGAGACATCCTTCATTGTAGTAGGTTTTTTCTCAACTTCAGAAAAAAATTCTGCTCTTGATTCTTCATTATTTTCCATTGGCTTTGATGTACTAAATGGAGTAGAATTTACCTTTTGGCATTTGTGGGTGTTGTAAGGTATTTTTTATATGGTTTTCATTACTACTATATATGGAGGATTCATATGAATTTGAGTATACTAGTTGACGCAATGGATCTTCAAATGCACTCCACATTTTTACCGACAACTCTTTTGGAATTTCTTTTAGCTTTACTTCCATAACAGAACCATCTTGATGGGCCAAATTTCTAGTAGGCCATTGGATGTGAGATCCTTCTCATATGGAGCAACCCTTGCAAAAAGGCATATTTAATTTATCAACATGTACCCCAAATTTATTGCTATCTAATTTTTTAAAGTGAACCATGTATCCTTCACAAAACATTTGTAATTGTTGCCTCTGTAACAAATTTGTGTTCTTTTGAACAAAAATGTATCAAACTAGAATTGACCCCCCTTGAAATTCAAATTGAAGTAATTTTTTGATGTGCCGGTTGTTTCTTGAAGTTAAGAATTTCCATTAAAATGTAGTGAAGTTATTGTTTTTAGATAAACTAAGTTTTTGATTGGCCAGGAAACTTCACTATTGTGTTGTAGAATTGGATAGAAATCATTACATAAAGTTATAGTATTCTTCATAAAAACACTAAAGTGTGCGGGGTCCCAACACCACTCCCTAAATCACATGTTGTTCTTGTACCAGCACCATGTAGGTAGCAGAAAATTCATCCCTATCTTTATGAGTTGTGAAACAATGGTTATCACTATTAGAAGTCAAACCCTCATCCTCAATAAATGTATCCTTTTATTCACTTCTCATGATGTTTTAAATTCCATGACCCCCACATGTGAAACTTTTGAAATCACGTGCTTAATCATTTTCTTCCTTTTCCATTGGATTAAGTATCCCTTGTTTTCAATTTTTTCTAGGGTTTCACAATCATCAATCATGTATGGTAGTCTCGCTCTACCATTGAATATGATACTTATTGTGAAAACCAATAAGATAGATGCCACGTATCTACAATGGAGTGTATATTTCGATGGATAAACTAGTCCCTCCGTAACTTTCACACCTTTGGATAGTAAATCCACATGTGATCCTTCTTCAAAAATAGAGTTCATTTTCAACTGTATCCACAAATAAAAAGAGAAAATTAGTACAAAAGAACACTTAAAATATTTAACATTAGTGTGGATATTTGAAATCAAAATGAGAGAATAAAAATATACATCTTATATGAACATATTTAAAACCTCATTTTAATCCAAACATTTAAACATATAACAAATTTTTTTTACACCCTTTAGATCTTGTTGTTGAGTGTATAATTTTATCCATAAACCACATAGTGTAGGGGAAAGATTAAAATTTTTATAATGCACACATTTTATTTTGTTCATTTAAATTTTGTTGAAAAACTATTTCTAAGGGATTAAAAATAGGTACTTTTTAATACAAAGAAAATTAATATTGGCCCTTGCTTGTGAATGAAATCACCTTTTTTGGGACAACTGATGTGTCACCTTTATTGGCTGTTCTGTACACATGACTTCATTTTACTTGTCGTATTGGCTGCCTTTTTTATAAATTCTTAGTATTACAAGTTATAAACGTCGACTTCAATTTTTACAACTAGTGGTACTATACTACACATTACTACTCATAGTCATTGGATTATGCACAGTCCATTGGCTTCTTTCCCCTATGAATTTCAATAGTTTTATAGCCTAGTGGCCACTGTGATGTAATTTGGTTTACATGATAAAATTAAAATATTGAATAGAATGGGAGGGCCAGAAGTTGGCAATCACACTTCAATGTTCGAGCAAGCACAATTCCAAGTTTGAAAACTTGCACTTGGACATGAAAGTGATAGCTAATCATAGAGTGAGAGATTCATGGCGTCGTACATCTACCAAATTCTATTACTCACATGAAGAAGTATGATCCCTCACACGAAGAAGTACGATCTACACTGCATGTCGAAGTGCAATCTCCCTTGTACGTCGAAGTGCGATCTCCCTCACATGTTGAAGTGTGATCCCTCACACAAAAAGGACGTGCATTTTCAAAACAAAGTGCAGATTCACACTTGGAATAGGGATCACTCACATATCAAAGAGAATATTTTCACCTACCATTCTAGTTAAAAATTTTGGTGCCATTTTTGAGCCTGCAAGCTTTTGCCCCTAATTTTCCTTCATTTCTGCGTGCTCTGAAACGTTTTTCTCTCAAATATTAGTGGTCTGCAAATTTTTCCCTCTTGCTTGAATGCCTTCGAAATGCTCACAAACTTGTTGTTTTTTCCCCTAATTTGAAATGAAATCTACATGTGTGCCCTCTTTTGTGCCCTAATTTTTCCAAAATCTGTGGGCTCTATCATTTTTTCTTTTTTGCCCAATCGTGGAAGTTTAAAATTGATCGATTTGCACTTGTATGCCATTGAAAATCCAATTCCATGACAAAAATGCTTTGAAAAACATGTTTCAGTTGGTTCAATTTTGAGAAATTTTTCGTCCTTAACGAAAAAATTGAATTCTAGGGAATCCCTGGCATTTTTTGTGTTTTTGATGGTCAAACAGGCGTCATTTTCCCATAAAATTCATCTTCAGCATCCTAGGGCATCGCTAGTAAATTCTGTGTTGTTTGATGGTCATATGGGCATCCTTTTCCCATCAAATTTTAGCTCAAAAATCTTCTCCTACGTGGTTGTTTGTGATTAGACAGGGTTTGGCGGGTCTGCCTAAAAAACATAACATTTTTTGTGTTTTGGAAAAAAATACATGTTGCCCCCATAGCTCCGTATGCCCCAGAGGAGGTACACGTGTCGTAAGTAGAGTGAAGGTGGATGGGTGGGTCTTTTTGTGCCATTAAGGCATTTTGGAAAAAAGAGTTAAATTAAAAAGAAAATGCCTAGGGCCCACAATGATCAAATGGAACACATGGCAATGTGCAACCCGTATGAAATAGAATGGAACACGTGGCTTTAGAGCGCAAGACCTCAGCAAATCAAAGGTGGACACGTGTCATGTTTTCATCAAAATTAGGATGGAAGGCTAGCGAAGAACTTAGAATTTTTTTTTTTTTTGGTGAAAGGGAGCAAAAGTTATGAAAAAGGCCATGCGGGTCTGTCGGGCCAATCAGGAGAGGACACGTGGCAGGATCAAGGGCAGAAGGGAGTGTGGGCCACCAAAGGAAAAAAGGAAATGTTTCCTTTTTAGCAAAATGAGTTGAAGTGATAATTTGAAGCGTGGCTCCAACAAGTCAAAGGGAGACACATGACAGAGACAGAATCGGAGGTGCGGGAGTGCAGAGGAAATGTTGAAAAAATTCCTTTTGTGAAAAGGAATTAAAGTATGAAGTTAGAGAACTTCCCCTTAGCCAATCATATGAGGACACGTGTCTTATGGGAGGGTGGAGCGGGAGGAAAATTGAAAATTTTTCCTTTTTTCCAAAAAAGGTGGAAATGTGAAGAATCGAGCCGCGATTCCAATGGGACCCACCTTGGGACACATGTCAGTGCCAAATCTCAAGGGTCGGAGGGGCAAAGAAAAATGTCAAATTTTTACATTTTTCTGAAAGTGTTAAAATGTCAAAAAGTGATCCCAAACCCATTTCCAATCACATTGTTACATGTGGAAGGCTCAAATTGAAGGGAGAAAGGTAGATCAACGGTAACTGTGAATTTTTCAGTTTGGCCACCATTTTTGCTCCAGGAAGTGTGGAAATGCATTTTTTGCATCGATTTTGATCAATTTTTTGGCAAATTCATGTCTTTGTGCCTGCAAGGACCAATGCAATTGGTTTTGAGGATCAATTTCAAGATCAAGGATGTTTTTGGAATAAAGTTTTTCCCTAACCCGTCTAGAAATGTGAAATATCAAATCCAAACGTTACTGAGTCAAATTTTGGAGGTATAAGGATGAAATAATGAAAGGAAGGGGGTATGCATGCTTTGAAGATGAAAAACATGCCTCCACAATGGATAATGATGCAAATTTTGCAATGATTCACCTTTTTTCAAAACACCTGACAACTTTTGTTGCAAATATGTTAAATGTCCCTGTCTGTGAATCATGATGGAATTTTGTAACAAACTTGATACTTGGGATATTCTTTTCTTGGGAAAGAAGGATCAAATGTAATAGAGAGATATATAATGCATGTTTTTTGACATGCAAAAGGTCAGGAAATTGAAAATCACGAGAAAATTTTTGAGAGAAGCTCATCTTCTGAGAAACCCTCCAAAAAACTTGGTTAATGTCTTTTGTGTTAGATCTTCATTCATGTTGAGTTGGTTACAAGTGTATAGCCATCACACTGCTATGAGATTGTTCCTGAAACTCTCCCCTGCTGATGAATCTAACAAATTTTGAATTAATCTATGTTATTTTGGGCAATATGATGTATGTTATCATGTTTTAAATGTGTGCAAACAAGTTTTCCTTATTCTTGTTGCAATCTTGCATTGAAATCTTTAGGAATCACACAGATCTCATCCTTATTGATAGTTTAGTGGCATTTGCAATTTCATTTGTCAGGAGAACTTTCATCTAGCATTGAAAATAAGTAGTTTAAAATCACTTCACCTTCATTTATTGATAGATATTTCTTGTAATCCTTTGGGGGTACCTTAGGCATGATTTGATCATAGATTTTGATGTTTAATTGAGTCCTTTAACTCAAGCCTTTGTGTTGAGGTCTCAAAGATTGTGTGAAGAGTGCAAACCTGGGCCTCCATTTGTGTATCTCTTCTAGTTGAAAGAACATCCTGACTGTTTTGAAGTATTTTATCTGATAGTTGTTCAAATGTTGTAGAGGTTGTCAAAGATATTGGCATAGTCAAGTTTGTCTTGTCAATATCCCACCAAAAATCATTCTAAACAACTAATCCTACCCCATACTACCCCTGTTTTGACCTGTATACCTAGAAAAGATCAAAATCCATTTGCTAAAGTATGTAGAATAGATCAAGATTTCAAAATGTCTTCAGTAACCCTTGCCTTGCATTGAAATTATCTCCATAATCTAGAAGTGACAACTTGTGAAAGTCATATTTGGAGTGTTGATCATATTTTCCCAAGGCCCCTTCATACTATTTACACAAATTGAGGGATATATTCATCTCCTTTACCATTTGAGGGTTACAAAATAGGTCCTCTTACCTTGGTTGAAAGGCACAACCTAAAACAGTTAGGACAAGATCAAGTCCTATTTGAGTGTTATCCATCTCTCCACAAATTTGAGTGCCAGTTAGATCACATCCCTGGCTACAAAACAACATACATCATGATCTATCTATCTTCAAGCTTCATGACATATCTGTGATGCTTCTCAAACTGAAAAGGAGAACAAATTTGGGTACCAACACCAGTGGTGCCATTTCCGGGGAGTTGTTGAAAATATTTGAGATATTTGGATACATGTCAAACCTTGGTAATGTTTCTTACAAATGTTGCATGCAAGTACATTGTTGAAGCATCATTTTATAATCAGATTTGTAAGGATTAAGTGAAGATATAAGTTCTGCCTGCAATTTTATCAGTTTCCAGTAGTAGTTGCACTTCATTTGCATTTGTGGTTGATAAATTCAAGAAAAGGAAGGTCTTAATCTATAAAGTTTGGCAAGATTTTCAGTGCTGATAGGTATTTGACAGAGTATTTTAGTGCATTTGCACAACTAGGGTGAAATTCCTTAGTGGAGACTCCATGATGACTTTGATCTTGATAAATACCAGTGTCTTAGCTTTCTACCATTTATTTTTTGGTGTTGCTAATCTCTGCAAAACTAGAAGGAAGAAGATCTCTCTTCAGGAGGGACCCAAGTAGAAATTTATTTCAAGAATTGGGAAAGATAGTTTTAGAGGAAAGAAAAGTTTGGAAGGTTGTTGAAGGTCAGACATCAAGCAAAGGAATATCCATTGGTGAGAGAGATTAGCCTTTGGTAGAGGATTATCACTCTTCTTCTAGTGATTCTAATTCAAGCAATCCTCTCATAAACTTGTTTACCTCAACTAGTGAAGGTCCTTCTGCTGTACCTGGTGAGTTCCTTTTTCAAACTACACCTGTGTGTTTCAATTCTAGTAAAACTTTCCAAGAAAATCAGCACCTAGGAATACCAATCTTGTGAACCACATTCTTGAGCCCCAAAGACCTCGCACTCCTCATCAGCTTATGTCACCCCCAAGATCACCACCTCAAAATCATATGGCTCAGCCTCCCCCTAGACCTCCATTTGTTGTTAACACCTTTGGTCCTATAAAATTTAGAGGAATGGATGGTTACCCAAATGCTGTCCCATAAGATGTGAGGAATAGGTTGCCAAAGTTCCAAGGTAACAATGTATAATAGGTGATCAACATCTCAAACTTTTTGTTAACATGATGGAGGAATTTGAGATTGAGCATGAAGATGTGTATATTAAATTGTTCATTCATACACTAGAAGAGGATGCAAGGGATTGGTACAAGGATCTTCCTGATAATTCTATTGATTCATGGATTGAAATGCAGAATGCATTTAGATTGCAATATGGTGACAAAACTAATCCTAGGTTTCTATTGTCTGAATTTGAAAATATCAAGAAGAACCCCAATGAATCAGTTCATGACTTCAACACAAGGTTTAACAAAACTTTGAGAAGGCTTCTAGTCAATTTGAGGCCATGTGATCAGTCATGCTTGATCAAATATGCAAATTCATTTGATAAGAAGGCAGCATATTACCTAAGAGACAAGAACCCTACCAATTTAAGGCAGGCCTTTACCATGGCACTGCAGATTGAAAATAACATTAAAGAAATTGGAAAACCTCTTAAGAGGGATGGTGTAAAGTTGATACACCTTGACAAGCCTTAAGCAAGCAAGAGTGTAGACTTGGAGAAAGTGGTGAAAACATTGGAAGGGGTTGTCAAAGAAATTTCCTACAAGTTGACAAGAGTTGAGAAGGGAATTGGGTAGATTTCACAAGGTCAGAAAAAAGCACAAAACCATGACATATTTTCCAATCATCCTAGAGGTGATCAAAGGGAAGATGATAGAGGGAAAGGACCCATGGGGTCTATAAATAAACATTGTCAAGCACATGAAGGAATAGTGCTACCTAATCCCATAACTGCTAGGGTTATTTCTATTGAGGAAGTTGTTTATATTGATTGGTGTGATAGTTGTTTCCTACCCCATCCTCCATGTGAAGTGGACCAGACAAGATGGTGAAGCTAATAATGATGATGGTATTGATGATGATATCTGCATGGTGGGTTGTTCTTTAGGCTCACAAGAAGGAGCAACATCAATTGAGGTAATAAGTACAAGAACAGCTGCAACTTTTTGGGATTGCATCAAATGGGTACAAGTATTTCTTCCCCCTCATACTCCTGAAGTTGATGTAGTGTAATATTTTGAAATTCCTAACAATATACTTTGAATACTTAAGAAGTGTTGATGATCAAGAAGTATGATGGAGGTATCCCTTTAGAGGAAGATAGACAATTGTTAATGAATGTTGTTGTGGCTCAAGAGAAAGAGTATAACACTAGGAGAAAAGGTTGTTAAGGGAGTTGGGCCTCACAGCCAAACCTAAAACACCCTTTCTTACAAGTATTCCCAAATAAGCTCCTAGAAAAGAAACACATACCAAAAGATCTGTTGTCCTAGGCAAAAATTACAGTCCCTCCTCATGCCCAAGCTTGCCAAGAATTCCATGCCATCTAATGAATCTATTTTGTCTCCCTTCCAATGATGCCTTGCAAAAGAGTGTTCCATATGACATAGCCCAAGTATTGATCCAAATCAAAGTGAGTGTTCCAATCATTGAGTTGCTTTTGATTCCTGAGCACAAGAAGAGAGCATTTGAGTACCTGGGTTTGAAAGAGGAGAAGAGTACCCCAAGTAGAAATGTAAACGTTGTTGAAACTCCTCCCCAAATCATTACAAACCTTGAAACACCACCAGTAGTAGAGGATCCTAGAGAAACACCTAAGGTATACCTGGGAACATCCTTGGTTGATTTCCAATTGAGTGTTGATCCATTCTTTACAACTTTGATCATAAAGGATAGACTACTTCACAATTGTATGTTTGATTCCGGTGCATCATGCAATGCATCCTCTATCATGAATGAGTTGGATATCAAAGTGACAATATCCTATGGAAAGTGTATTACCATGGACTCAAGAGAAGTGTCAGTAGTTGGTTGTGTGAAGGGTCTAGTGGTGTAGCTTGCATCTTATCCTGGGAGGAATTTAAAATTGGATGTTGTGATTGTTGATTGCCTTGCCAAATGGGGTATGTTATTATCAAGAAATTAGGCTGCACAGTGTTGGAGGGAGTGTCCAAGTGGATATGTATTTTTCCACCATTCCCAATGAGGGAAGCCTTGTCAAGCTCTATGGAGAAAAGAAGATATTACATCTAATTGAGGATCCAAATAATGCTTCTTATCAAGTATTATTTGTTGATGTTGATGTTGATAATTTTAGTGGGTTTGCTGATGGTAAGGAGAAAAAGATGGATTATTCAAAGTTCCTTGAACAGGTAGGCTCTACCTTGGACCTTGCTATTTGATGGAGCTTGCTCCAAATTTGGAAATGGTGCTAGTATAATTCTAATTTCTCCTAGCTTGGAAGAGTTTATTTTTTCCTTTAAGCTTAATTTTGAATGTACTAACAACATTATTGAGTATGAAGCCTTGTTTTTGGGTCTAAGAATTTCATGGAAGTATGGTGTCAAGGACATCATTGTTAAAGGAGATTCAGAGTTAGTTGTTAAAAAAATAAGAAAATTGTATGCTACAAAAAATTAGTGGATGAAATAGTATAAACATATAGTTTGGGATCTAATTAAGATGTTTGATTCCTTCAATATTGTGCATCATGATAGAATTTTAAATGTTGTTTCTGAAAATTTGGTGGTGTTGGGGTCAAGATTTGGAAATTTCACCATTTCACCTTATTGTGAGTACAATATTGAAGTGTTAACTAGGCCAGTTTTCCCTGACAACATCAAGCATTGGCAAGTGTTTAATGATGATGCTCAAGTGTAAAGGTTCTTACAAAATCAAGGCAAGTTTGTAGATCAGAGTATTGATTGGTAACCAATGGTGTGTGTGACTGAAGGAAGAGATAATTTGTTTGGAAAGGATATCATCCAATTGAAAACTAACTCCATTCCTAGAGGTCTTGTTGCACTTGAGTCAAATTTTAACAATATAGATTACATCATCAATAGAAACATGTCTACCTCAAGGGATGTGGAAGAGCATAACTTTGGAACTAATGATAAACCAAGAAAAAATTGGTTGGGAAGCAATCTAAACAAAGAGTAAAAATAGTCCTATGTCCAGCTATTGAAGAAATATCAGGACTGTCTTGCTTGGTCTTATTGAGAGATGAAAGCATACAGAGAGGACTTGTTTCAGCATGAGATTCCTCTTGAGACAAATGCCAAACAATTCAGACAAAAGTAGAGGCCAATTAATCCACTCCTCTCCATGAAAATGCAAGATGAATTAAAGAAACTGAAGGAGAGAGGGATCATTTAGCCCACAAGGTATTCATGTTGGGTTGCAAACCTTGTGCCAGTCAGAAAGAAAAATGGAGATATCAGACTTTGTGTAGACTTTAGAAATATGAATAGAGCTTCATTGAAGGAAAATTATCCTTTTCCAAACATGGAAAACATGCTACACTTAGTGACTGGATCTAAATTTTTTTCCACCTTGGATGGTTTCTCTTGCTACAATCAAGTTGATTGTCAAGTAGTCAGAAAGATTTAAAACTTCCTTTACCACTCCTCAAGGAACATATGCTTATGTAAGAATTCCTTTTTGTCTTGTGAATGCTGGAGCTACCTTCCAAAGAGAAATGGATGTTTCTTTTTCCAATTACATAAATCACTTCATTGTAATTTATCAGGATGATGTGACTGTGTTTTCAAGGAGCATATAAGATCACTTGCAGCACTTGGAAAAAATGTTGATCAGATGTAGAGAATTTGGAATCTCTTTGAATCCAAAGAAGTGCCATTTTTGGGTACAAAAGGTCAATTTTCTTGTTCATATTGTTTCAAAGGTTGGTGTCATGATTGACCCTGTGAGGGTAGAAGCAATCAACAAGGTTCCAATTCCAAGAACAAAGAAGGGCATCCAATCCTTCTTTAGGCAAATCAATTTCATTAGAAGGTTTGTGTCTAATTTTTATGAATTGACTCTTCATATTATATGCATGTTAAAGAAAGACCAAGTTATCAAGTGGGAGGAGGCTGCTATTAGGGATTTTGAAGGAATTAAAGAAGCACTTAAACATGCACCTATCTTAAGCAGCTCCAAATTACAAGAACCCTTTCCAAATCTTCTCATTTGCTTCTAAAAATACCATTACATTTGTTTTGCTGCAAAAGGATGAAGATGGGGTTGAGAGGCCTATTGCCTTCTTTAGCATGGCTTTACAAGTTGCTGAGTTAAGATACACAATCATGGAAAAATAAGCATTTACCTTGGTGAAAGCAACAAAGGTTTTCAATCCTTATATCTTAAGTTCTAAATTTATTACTTATGTTCCCCACACCATGGTAAAATACATCTTATCAGAGATGAAGATCTCAAGCAAAAGATGTAGATGGGTGAACAAACTGCAGGAATATGACATGGACATCCAAACCAAAAATTTGGTAAGAGGTTTGGGCTTGGCTAAGCTTATGGCTAAGAGCAACCTGTAGATAGTTGAAGTGAATGAAGTAGAGGAAGAAATGAGTAGATGTTCTTAAGAAATTGGTGAGGTTCTGAGTGGTACAAGGATGTAATATTTTACCTCAGACACCTATGCTGCCATGATCATTTAAATAAAAATAAGAAGATAGCCCTCAATCTAGCTTCTCAAAAATACATCATCACTAACTTTGGGTTGGCTTGGAAGAACCCTGAAGGTGTCCTCTTGAAATGTATAACTGAAGATGAAGCTCCCAAAATAGTTGTACTAATTTCCATGGGGGAGTTTGTGGAGGAAACTTTGCTGGAAGGGTTACAACACACAAAATTTTGAGAGTTAGTTATTGGTGGCCTACTCTCTTCAAAGACGCAACCCTGCTAGTTAGAAAATGTGAAATTTACCATTGTTTCTCTAGAAGAATGAAAGCTTCAGGATCCCTTCCTTTGCAGCCTGTATCAATTAAGGCTCCTTTCAAACAATGGGGAGATGGAATTCATTGGTGAAATCTCATACCATTCTAGTGCTGGACCATAAGTGGATTCATGTAGCCATGGTTTACTTCACCAAGTGGGTAGAAGCAATCCCCACCAAGAAAGCAACACACCAAGTTGTTATGGACTTCTTGTTGAATCACATCATATATAGATTTGGTGTACCAATAAAGATTATTGCTGATAATTCCATGTGTTTCAAAGCTAGGCCCTTGATGGAAATGTGCAAGGAGTATGGAACCAATGTGACTTATGCTTAAAAATATAACCCTCAAGGAAATGGATCCAAGCTGAGTCTAACAATAAGAAAATAATGAAGATCATTAGGAGAACCTTGGAGTTGAACAAGAGAAAATGGGGTGAACAACTGAAATTTGCAGTTTGGGCTGATAGAATCACTGCCAAAAGAGATATTGGTAAGAGCCCATTTGAGTTGGTGTATGGAACTCAGGCTCTACTACCCTTACATCTACAATTATCTTAATTTCAGTTTGTTCAACAACTTGAAGATCAAGAGGTCAACCCATATCAAGCAAGGATTAATCATATTGTTAAGCTGGATGAAGAAGGAAGAGCATCCCACCAAAGGCATGTCAGATTTAGAGAAAAGTTGAAGAGGTTGTTTGATAAGAAGGTCACTCATAGGGATTTCAATTTTGGAGATCTGGTTTTGTTATGGGATACCAGGCATGAAGATAAGGGCAAACATGGTAAATTTTATGCATTGTGGATGGGCCCTTACTCCATTGATATCAAAATTGGTGAGAATACCCTTTTTCTCAAAGACTTAGATGGGGAATTGTTTGAACTGCCTGTTAATGGTAGGCATATGAAGCATTTCTTAGATTAATCCCCAAATTTGAGGTATGCACCACTTGTATAGTGTATAGTCTTTATTTTTTGGCTCTGTTTTTGCCTTTTTTTTCAGTTTGTGGATTGCCTTGTTCTTGGTAGCCATTTTTTAGTCGATTGGGTCTAGTTTTTTAGCTCTACAATTTTGACTCCATTGCACAATGGTTGTTTTTGGCACTTGGTCTACTTTTTTTTGTTCTTATGGCACTCACTGGGAGTGCCCATCCCCGAGTAGGAGTTGATGTTGGTGCCATTTTTGAGACTGCAAGATTTTGCCCTAATTTTCCTTCTTTCTGCATGCTCTGAAATGTTTTTCTCTCAAATCCATGGTCTGTAACTTTTCCCCTCTTTCTTGGATGCTTCGTAGTGCTAAAAAACTTTTTATTTTCACCTAATTTGAAATAAATCTACATGTGTGCCCTCTTTTGTGCCCTAATTTTTCCAAAATATGCGGGATCTACCTTTTGTCCTTTTTGCCCCGATCGTGGAGGTCTAAAATTGATCAATTTGCACTTGTATGCTATTAAAGATCCAATTCCATGATAAAAACTGCTTTGAAAAACATGTTTTAGTTGGTTCAATTTTGAGAAATTTGTCATCCTTAGCGAAAAAATCAAATTCTAGGGCATCCCTGGCATTTTCTATGTTTTGACAGTCAGATGGGCGTCATTTTCCCATCAATTTCATCTTCAGCACTCTAGGGCATCAAAGGCAATTTCTGTGTTGTTTGACGGTCATACGGACATCCTTTACCCGGTCAAAATTTAGCTCAAACATCTTCTCATACTTGGCCGTTTGTGGTTGGACATGGTTTGGGTGGGTCTGCTCGAAAAACTTAATGTTTTTTATGTTTTGGAAAAAAGTGCAAGTTTCCCCCGCAGCTCCATAGGCCCCAAAGGAGGTACACGTGTTGCAAGTAGAGTGAAGGTGGACGGGCATGTCTTTTTGTGCCTTAAGGAATTTTGGAAAAAAGAGTTAAAGTAAAAAGAAAATGCCTAGGGCCCACAAAGAATCCAAATGGAACACGTGACAGCTTCAGAGTGTAGGTCCACAATGAAATAGAATGGAACACGTGGCGGCTTCAGAGCACAGGCCCTCAACGAATCAGAGGTGGACACATGTCATGTTTTCATCAAAAGTAGGATGGAAAGCTAGTGAAGGACTTAGAAAAATTTTGCTTTTTGGTGAAAGGGAGCAAAAGTTGTGAAAAATGTCATGGGTCTGTTGGGCCAATCAGGAGATGACACATGGCAGGATCAGGGGTAAAAGGGAGTGCAGACCACTGGAGGAAAAAAGGAAATGTTGCCTTTTTGGAAAAATGAGTTAAAGTGGTAATTTGAAGCGTGGCTCCGCAATAAATCAAAGGGAGACATGTGTCAAAAGCAAATGGTAGAGGGGCAGTGTGGGCCGCTGATGAGTTTTGAAAACTTTGAAATTTTGTGAAGGAAGTAAGAAGCAAAAAAGTGAGTTATGGCCCCGCAGTGAAGCAACGATCGCCTCGTGTCAGGGACAAAAGTGGAAGTGCGGGTCCATGGGGATAATTGTGAAAATTTTCCTTTTTTCCAAAAAAAGTGGAAATGTGAAGAATCGAGCCGCGTTTCTGATGGGACCCACCTTGGGGCACGTGTCAGTGCCAAATCTCAAGGGCAGAGGTTCGAAGAAAAATGTCAAATTTTTACATTTTTCCAAAAAAGTTAAAAGGTCAAAAAGTGATCCCAAACCTATTTCCAATCACATTGTGACACGTGGAGGGCTCAGATTGAAGGGAGAAAGGCAGATCAATGGTAATTTTGCATTTTTTAGTTTGACTGCCATTTTTGCTCTAGGAAGTGTGGAAATGTGTTTTTTTTGCATCGTTTTTCATCGATTTTTTGGCAAATTCATGTTTTTTTGTGCTTGCAAGGACTAATGAAATTGGTTTTGAAGATCAATTTAAAGATCAAAGATGTTTTTGGAATAATTTTTTTCCCTTACCCATCCAAAAATGTAAAATATAAAACCCGAAAGTTGCAGAATCAAATTTTGGAGGGATAAGGATGAAATAATGAAAGGAAGGGGGTCTGCATGCTTTGAAGATGAAAAACATACCTCCACAATGGATAATGATGTGAATTTTGTATTGATTCACCTTTTTTCTAAACACTTGGCAAATTTTTTTACAAATATGTTAAATGTCCTTGTCTGTAAATCGTGATGGATTTTTTTTAACAAACTTGATGCTTGGGATATTATTTTCTTGGGAAAAAGGATCAAATGTAATAGAGATATATATATAATGCATGATTTTTGACATGTAAAGGGTCAGGAAATTGAAAATCACGAGAAAATTATGAGAGAAGCTCATCTTTTGAGAAACCCTCCAAATAACTTGGTTAATGTCTTATGTGTTAGATCTTCATTCATGTTGAGTTGGTTACAAGTGTATAGCCATCACACAGCTCTGAGATTGTTCCTGAAAATCTTCCCTGCTAATGAATCTAACAATCTTTTGAATTAATCTATGTTATTTTGGGTAGTATGATGTCTGTTATCATTTTTAAATGTCTGCAAACAGTTTTCCTTGTTCATGTTGCAATCTTGTATTGAAATATTTAGGAATCACACAGATCTCATCCTTATTGATAGTTTAGTGGCATTTGCAATTTCATTTGTCAGAAGAGCTTTCATCTGGCATTGAAAATAAGTAGTTTAAAATCACTTCACCTTCATTTGTTGATAGAGATTTCTTGTAAGCCTTTGGGGGTACCTTAGGCGTGATTTGATTAGATATTTTGATGTTTAATTGAGTCCTTTAACTGAAGGTTTTGTGTTGAGGTCTCAAATATTGTGTGAAGAGTGTAAAATTGGGCCTCCATTTGTGTATCTCTTCTGGTTGTAAACACCCTGATTGTTTTGAAGATTTTATCTAATAGTTGTTCAAATGTTGTAGAGGTTGTCAAAGATTTGGCATGGTCAAGTTTGTTTTGTCAATATCCCACAAAAAATCATTCTAAACAACTAATCCTACCCCATACTACCCTTGTTTTGACCTGTATACCCACAGAAGCTCAAAATCCATTTGATAAAGTATGCATAACAGATCAGGATTTCAAAATGTCTTTAGTAACCCTTGCCTTGTATTGAAAGTATCTCCATAATCTGGGGAGTGACAACTTGTGAAAGTCAAATTTGGAGTGTTGATCATATTTTCCCAAGGCCCCTTCATACTATTTGCACAAATTGAGGGACATCTTCATCTCCTTCACCATTTGAGGGTTACAAAATAGGTCCTCTTACCTTGGTTGAAAGGCACAACCTAAAACAGTTAGGACAAGATCAAGTCCTAGTTAAGTGCTAACCATCTCTCCACAAATATGACTGCCAACTAGATCACATCCCCAGCTACAAAACGACATACATCATGATCTATCTGTCTTCAAGCTTCATGCCATATCTTTGATGCTGCTCAGACTAAAAAGGAGAACAAATTTGGGTACCAACATATCCTACGTAATCTTTTAACAATATAAGTTTACTTTTAATAATTTAGAATTTATGTGATTAACGATGGTGGTATATAATTTGATTCAATTATGTGTATTAATTATTTCTAAGATTTTTATATATTTGTTTTTAATAGTTGTATATAATATTGAGTGGAAGTAACACATGCTAAGTAGTTTTTTATTAATAATTCTTAATATTAAAGACCTAATTTCAATTAAAATTTGAAATTAAGTATCAATATGATTCCGAACACAAACCAACAACACAAGGCCCCAAAGAATGGCCCACACAGAGAAGAAGGAACCACCATTTAACACAAGAGAAGTGGAACCAAGACAATGAAAACACATGGCCACAAAACCAAAAAAACAAAATAGAAAAGACAATTACTCCTCATCTAAAAGAATTGCCACCCCTGGAAATGGAGATCCACTTAGATCCCCATCTGCAACACCAAGCACTGCATCCAACTCATAACCCCTGCCTTCTGTCTCTCCCCAACCACCAACGCCAAAAATGTCACCTACCTGCTGCTTGGCCTTACCTAGCAGAAGAAGAAAGGCCTCCATGACAAAAGCCCAAAAATCATTGAGGTGGTCAATGGCCGAGTCGATAGGAAAGTGAGCATTTGTGAGATCTAGAGAAGGTAGTATACTATGGTCAAGACCATAATGCCATTAAGAACATGAATAACCTTAGCATAGAGTAACAGATCCCTATATCACTTGCCGAACCAATCTTCCCCGTGCTTAGAGACATTCGCCTAAATGTCCTCCTCCTCCACCTAGAGCAAAGGGTCTAGGACATGGTGTTTGTCCAATTATTTACGCAAACTAACTCGATGAATAGGGTAAATAGAGAATTCCACGAGTTTCACAACATCCATCTTGACCGAATGGAGCAAGAGGCTATTGGAAATGAATGCCATAACAAGTTCAAAGTTTACTCTATCCTTGTGAGTGTCTTGCATATAGGAATCACCAATCACATGCTCGATGGCCTTGGCCTCAAGCACATAATCATAGAAAAACACCTCTTGAAGATGCCTGGAGGAAATGACCGAAGTAAAGGCCATTTCCCTTATATCCTTGTGTAGAGCAATGAAAGGAAACCCCAAAAAATCCATTCTCTCGCAAGCCTAAAAACACAAAAAAATGAAGTAGAGAGAATGGAATTTGAACAACCAACAAATATAAAGTATGGCACGTGCCACCATTAATTATTCGAGCTTGTCCTATGCCACACACCATGAATAATAAAATATTCCAAGCCATGCCAATCTTCTATCTTATTAATGATGGTGGTATATGATTTGATTCAATTATGTGTAGTAATTGTTTCTAAGCTTTTTATATCCTATGTAATCTTTTAACAATATAAGTTTATTTTTAATAATTTATGATTTATTTGATCAACAATGGTGGTATATGGTTTGATTCAATTATAGGTATTAATTGTTTCTAAGCTTTTTATATTTTGTTTAAATACTTATATATAATATTGAGTAGAAGTAACACATGCTACGTAGTTTTTTATTAATAATTCTCAATATTAAAGACTTGATTTCGTTAATATTTGCGAGTGCCATTAAACTAAAAAATGTAAAATTCATACGATATTCAAAATATGATAATTCAGTATGTGAGACATCAATTGAACCACATGTTATTTATAGTATAGTCAAAGTATGGAATACTTATATCCTCACTATGTAATTTAAAGATGATAAAATTGATATTGAGCATGTTGTTCTTTTGATGATATTGTTGTTAATATTGATATTTTTTATGTGTGGCATATATGGTTAATATAGTGGTTCCCCTAAAATTAATTGTCCATTAACCAAAAAAATTAAAGTTCACGCGATATTTGAAATATGTGCGCCATTTTATAGCCATTAAATATACGACAAGTGCGTGTCTTTTGTAATTCATGCACCGAATAAAGTGGCAGTTGCAAGTGTCTTTTCCATATAATTATAGATTTTCATTCATTAGTATATTTTAGAGACATTTAAATTTGTGAAGCTTTGTGTGAGAACAATGGCGTCAGGGAAAAAATTCATAAGTGTAATAATTAATTGGAAAATCATATCATGGTTCGATTGCCAAAATTCTGAGCACGGTTTGTTTTCACGAAGGCATCAAAAATCGGTTTGCATTCTCACCTTTGCTCCTTCCAAATTTTTGAAATTCTATATATGTAGAATATTATGTAGCCTTTTCAATGAAACTCTATTTTCTCTTCTTTCAGTGGTCAAATCTGTCTATTCTTTAACGCTCTTTAACAAATACTTCTCAATTGATAGGGTTTGACATTGTTTTGTCATTCTTTTTACCGATCCCTAAATGATTTACTAAATATGTGTGTACCACACTTGCAAGTAATGTAAAACATGTTATGGATATTTTTTCGCAAGAGGACTGAGAAATGATTCATAAAATAGCTGAGATGGACATCAATGACTACTAAAAGTGAACAAAATGGGTGTTGCTAACATGTTGCTAATAAGGGTGAGGAAAATAGATTTTTTTCAGTAAGGGTTGTTAATATTTTAGTGATTTTGGATTGTTAGTGGCTGGTTTCTATAGAAATTTCATTTTAAATTAAATTATAGTAATGAAATAATGATAATAACTTCCAAAAGATGAAATAGTAATAGTAACACAAATAATTGTTTGCTTGTTTACAATAATTGTTTGATTACATAAGGAAATTGTTGGATTTTTTTTTTAAAAACATATATGTGACTGCAAAAGAGAAAATGTAAAGAGTTCTGTCTATGTAGGTTCCTATTTGAAAATGATTAAAATGGGAATTATAAAACCTACTATTTGAGAAGTTAGGCTAAACAAGATTCTAAATAATGTTTCACTTAATTGATAGTTCTGAAAAGACATATACAACATTTAGAGATTAAAATTACAGGCTCTGGTTGTTTTAGTTAAATTAGCTAATGATATATCAACACTAAAAATTATAAGATGTCATGGCTTTTATTTCTTAATGTGACAATAAACATATGGAAATAGGGAGATGTGATATCATGAAAAATTATGAGATTTAATAACAAGGGAGATTATGCATAGGGTTTAGAGTTTGTATTATCATACTAACACTACAAAGAGTGTGTTCATTATATTTTTTAGAATTATACCATGGCCTTTGAGACTTCATTTACTAACTAATTATAGATCACCATCTATTTTGAGGTTTCATTTATAATTAAAATGTGGAATTTTTATCTTCTTTTCAATAAATTATAGTAAATAGTATGAGAACTAGTTAAGGCTTGATTGCTCATGAGCGTATCTAGTGCAAAACTTGGCTCAAAAAAATTCATGGAAAAAACTAATGAGAGCTAAACAATGCGTGACCCCTAAAGAAAACATGTAATGCAACTCTTTTCCTAGTTCAATAATAGATAGCTAGTGAATGATGCCTTGTAAACACTAAGTTCTAAATAATTTGTCGATGCTGATCATAATGATGGATAAGCTTGTAAATATTTTATCGTGGCTAGCCTTAGAGATCGCTAGGAACATAATTTTGTATGTGTTGACTAATCATTGTGATATTCAATGACCTGAGAGATTATACAATAATTATTATTTAAAGAGACTTCCATTGAATGGAATTTTACTAACACTAAGTTCAAAATAGTTTATCCAGGTGGATGTTATTGACCACTAAGATTTATATAGTTTCTTGTTAATGATTTAGTAGTTTTCCTGTTAATGATGCCTAGTGACCGCTAAGCTATAGGTATATCCTTGGGGCTGATTGTAGTGACAGGAAGGATAAGAAGAAGATATTTATTTGTTAATGATTCCTATACACCCTTAAGGTCCAAAAAATATGTTGTAGTTGACCCTAGCAACCGTTAGGATAAGAAATAATTATGTCTGTACCCCTCAATAGTGATTAGATTGGTGTTTTTTTTCATTGTAATAACTGTTGTGCTTTGAAATAATCCTAGATATGGAGAAGGTTTTAATAAGGTCATTATGGCCGAACATAATGATCACTAAAATCAACACTATGTATATCTTGACCCCCCACTAGATCAAAGAATGTAGAATTTTTTCACATTCTAATAATAGTTGTCACGTGAATAAAATCCTAGATAAGACCAATCTCTAAATATTTTGTTGTTGATCAACTTAGCGACCACTAGGATCTGAACTATGTAAGACTTGAAGCCTCAAGAGTGCTTTTACTGACAAAGCTAGCTCATTGCATTAATATTTTTTATTGGAGTGACGCCTAGAAAACGCCATGGTTAAGAAAAATTATATCTTGACCCCTTAGTGGTGCTTATACAAAAATTCTTTGGTAATTCCATTAAGAGTAAGTCTGTGAATGATGTCTAGCAATGAGACGTATTCATGATATTGCAACGAACTAACCAGACATAAGTAAATGTTGATCTCTTACATATACATGTAATAGAAAATTTTTATTAAGTCAATGATAGATGTCTATTGAATGGTGTTTTTCTAACCCTAATATTTAAATATTTTTTAGACGTGGATGTTATTGAATGTTAAGATTTGTATTTTTTCTTGTTAATGCATTAATAGTTTTCCTATTAATGATGCCTAGCGACTGCTAAGCTATAGGTATATCGTTGTAGCTGATCGTAGTAACAATTACGATAAGAAGTGCATATTTATTTGTTAATGATTCTTATAAACCGTTAAGATCTAAAAATATGTTGCGGCTAACCCTAGAGATCACTAGGATCAGAAATACTTGTGTCTATACCCCTCAGTAGTGCAAGGATTGGCATTCTATTGCTCATCGCAATAATATTTGGGATTTTAAATAAGTCTATATACAACAAATATCTAAATAATTCATTGTGGTTGAACATAGCAACTGCTAATATCAACACTATATACATCTTGACACCCCATAATTTCAAAGTTTGGAGAAATTTTTCTCATTCTAATAATAGTTTTTCAAGTGGATTGTATATATATAAGGAGAATCTCTATATATTTCATTGTGGCTGAATGTAACTATCACTAGGCTCTGAACTATGTAAGTCCTAAATCCTCAAGATTGCTTCTATTCATTAACTTAGATCAGAATTATATCTATGTAATGTGGATGGTTGTCATACAACATATAATCCTTCGAAAATATGTTGTGTGTGAATTGTCAAGAAATGTTTTTCATAGTTTCCAAACTTAGCAATCCAAAGTTAAATAGATAGTGATTACAATGGAAAATGTTAATGATAGGAGCCCAGCGGCCGCTAAGCTAGACTAGTAATGGAGATTAGTGGTCACTAATAATTTTATTTGATATGAAGAAAAATTCTTGATCCATCTCGATGGAAAGTAGTGCAACAATTGGCTCCACTATGTAACATGAAAAAAACTTGATACAATTATAGTCATTGAAAATTACAATCATTCTGAAGTTGTACAACCACTGATTGCTACGACAAGAGGTAATGAAAGTATATCTCTTTTAAAATTAAGAACCGGAAAATCCTAGTGGTCTATAAGTCATTCATTTCAATTAGTAATGGAGTTTTGTGGTTGCGAAGTGTTTTCTTTGATACAAACGGATGTGAATTATGACATACTCCAATGATCGATTTCAAATAAAACTAGTTAGGTATTTGGGGGTCCTACGTTTTTCTTTGCAAAATGTGTTATGGGACAACTAATTTTTGTCTTGTTTAACAAATTCTACTGAGCGACCGCTTGACCCATTATTGTGTTTTTTTCCTTGCACACTCTTTTAAAAATTTGAAAAATTAAATCTAAATGGCCTTTATGTTTGTCTATTCAACTGGTGTTAATCACCAAAAAGTAATGTTAAAACTCTCCATTCATATGTTGACTTAAATCCTCTGTCTCTCTAACATCTACGTTTTCAAAATTTCCTTTCATGTTATCTATGCAACATGGATGGTTGTCAGACAATAGATAATCCTTCCAAAATATGTTACGTGTTAATTTTCATGAAAAATTTTACATAGTTTTTGAACTTAACGATCGCTAGGATCTAAACTTGGTAAGTCTTGAAGCTTCAAAAGTTCTTGTATTGAAAAAATTAGATCATTGCATTCATATTTGTTTTACTGGAGTGACACTTAGAGAATGCCATGGTTAAAAATACATATAACTTGACCCCTCAGTGGTGCATGTACATCCATGCTTTTCTCATTCCATTAATAGTAAGTCTGTGAGTAATCCCTAGCGATTGCCAAGCTATAAATATTTACTAATTGATGACCCTAGTGACTGATAGGACCAACACTTCTATCTTTTATGTGGAAATTATTTTCTAAGCTTACCTAATATTCATAATAAGGTACATATGAATGTTGCCATAAAATTAATTACGTCATTTCTATCAGAATTTGTTTCTGTTAATGATGTATGCAACGTTTGTGGCCCTAAAAGTTTTCAACATGGAGAGAGAGTGGGAAATGGTGATGGTAGATACTTTCTAATATTCCAACTATAATGAAAAAGTAATAGGAGATATCTTCTTCGATTAAACAACCATAGATGATGAATTTCAAAATTACTAAGCTCAATATTCCATAGTTTAGAATGAAAGTGTTGATGTTGATGTCATAGACATAACGGGTATACCGGAAGAGTAAGCACTACGGTTCCAAGATTTAAGGGTGATAAAAAGATCTCATCTCCATTTAATTGTTGGTAAACCAAAGGTGCTTCCATTTCAAGATTTGTTCACTTACTATCTATTACATGTCAATTCTAAGGATTTATCATTATTTTCTAAATCAAGGAAAAAGAGAATAGGGTTGTTTGTTGGGAATGCATACAAAAGTTATTATAAATTTCAAGAGCTATAATGCTTGTACAACTAAGATGCAGTTAAGGATTGGATGGCCAAAAGGAGAGTAAGAGATGTTTTGCAGAGTTGGGCATTTGATCCGATAGATAATATGGATGATTCTAGGATGTCCAAAATCCTTATTAACAGGTTTAGACCAGGAATCTGCATTAACATGACACTCATGAATAGGCTATATGGAAATTCATCAATCTCTAAGATGGATGTTTTCTAGATCCTGTTACTTTCTTTTATTATTGATGAAGACAAGATTCCCTCCTTAGGTCATGTGCTCTATTTCAATTTAGTGACACAAAGAAAAAATTTCGTCAACCATGGGAAACCATTTGACATGGCTGCCTATCTTCTCGATACTATCATTGGCATTCTCAAATTTCTAAATTTGTGTCAAATCTGGTCTCCTTTGAGCTCTTTGAGGGTAAATGAGCAATATTAATACTTGTATGCCCATAATTTTAGATCACATATTCAAGATATATGCACTTATTTGTATCCTTCTCCATACCAACAATTATATGAAACGGTGCCACCGAGAATATCTGATGCCATCCTCACTTTCATAAGGAATATGGGAGCCACATTATTCTATCCAAAATATACAATTATCATAGTCAAGGGCTCTTTACACGTCCTTTTTAGTTACCATATTATGTGCCAGAAAAATTGGTAGTACAAGAGGTTACATATCATATTTGGAACGATATTTCTTTAAAGTGTAAGGAGAAGAAGCTTAAAACACATCCCTCCTTCCTAGTCTTTGTGGAATGAATTTTTTTAATAGGTGGTCCAATTTAAAGGCTTCCTCAGCCCATAGAAATTCATTTCATCTCCCCAAACAAGCTTTAAGGCAATATGCCAAAAGGAATAGGGTTTCCTCGCACCTTAATTTCCTTAAATGATAGATAAATATATTGTATGCTCATGTGCATGATGATAATAATTGGGTATGGATTATCCAAACAAAAGATAGCCTTATTCAGTAGAATATGAAGGATTCAGGGGCGGTTCCACCTCTAAGAAAAATTATTAAAAAGTAGGCAATGAAGAGAAAGAAAATTTTTTATTTAGAACATTCACAACAACCTTGTGCTCCCTTATCTCCACCAAACGAATCTAGATATGAGTTTTGAGATGTCTTGTCCAAACCAAACAAAGCTCCATCCAGTGAAGCCCCTGTGCAACTCTCTCAATCTTCTCCCTAAAGTTCACAACAAGTGAGAAACGATTGGGTAGAGGAATTTTTAATTACCTACAAAGAACATCCATATTTGGAGGAACAAGAAGATCCCTTAGTGAACATTTAATTCAATCCAAGGACGAGAACCTTGAAAAGGGTAACCAAAAAGAATATTTCAACATAATAAGCCATTTTTTGGCATGAAACCTCAAAAGACCTATTAACTCTTACAAAGAAAAGGAAATCCAAAGGATCCCAAGTGGTGCAATATGAGGATGATCCGAAATCCTTTATAAGGGCCACAATAGAAGTAACCATAGAAGTAGTGAGGGGAGTATGTGCTATAAATATAGAGCTTGAAACTCAGCTAAAGGCCACAGTTTCCTCCCAACAAATTTTATGATGTAGAAGATGCATTACATGGATTGTACAATAATATAAAAAATTACACCTGTGCAAAGAAGTAGGCAGGAGAGTTCTTGGAAAAAAATAAAAAACACATAACAGGAGTGACATTGCTGTAGAAAACATTAACAAATATGGGGCAGGTCATAGAAAAAGGCATTTGTAAAGACCCTACAATTATGACAATGAACGATATTGGTATATGTCAGATATATGATAATTATACAAAGTGAAGTCTAAGGGAATGAAATGAATAGGGAAGAGAAATTTCTTTACAGTTTGATGACATTATTTCTAGAGGAAAATCATGTTTTCACATAAGTTTTTGTCATGTAAATATTTAAAAGAAACCATGCATTTGTTTCTAATGAAGAGTTTGCGACATCCCTTCAAAAATTCCATGGTTAATTTTCAAAGTAGAGTAACTAAGGTGAATGAAGGAGAAAATTCGCATGTCATTGAGATTATTTCCAAAACAAGGGAAAAAATACAAAAAATAGAGACTTTGAACGAAATTGCCAAAAAAACATGTGGGAGTCAAAAGGTTTTACTTGACAAGTCTATTGTTCTATACAAAATAATGATTCTGGATATGGACAAGATAAAAAGACATTCTTAGATTTGTAAATTTTTTTTTGAGGAGGCACAACAACGAGATGATAAAACAGGTCCCAAACAAGAGAAAAAAACCTAGGAAGCAACTTTACCCATGGGATCGGTTCAACAACAACTAATAGTTAAGGAAGAAACCCTTCCCGCGGTCTTAGATCAGCAATGTCCCGTAGTTAAGGAAGAACCATAGTGAATCATAAATTGTAGTATGTGAGATAGGAGAGAAAAAACTGTGATGTGTATGACATGTTAGTAGATGAATATTTATTATCAATAAAATAATTTGTCTCAAATATTTATATTCCAAATGTTATACTTATCTAAACATGCATTTGTTGTTTTGAAAAATGTTTGAGACTAATGCTCCAAATTTTTCATTGTGGCATAAACTACAAATAATATGGCGCGGCAATACCTAGCGCATAGTAGACTGGAAATATCTTTATGTATTTTGTTAAATCCTGATGGCCACTATGTTCCAACTATTATGATGGGGCAATTTCTTAACAACCTAAGAGTATAATATCCTAGTGACAAACATATCTTCAAATAAGATGTTGCAAAAAATCCTTGCGGATGCCAAGATTAAAATTTCCCTCTTTGTCTTGTTAAATTTTTGAGACATCTAAGAATGAAATATTCTATTATGGAAGCATCTAGATGCCATGTGGCTCAAAACTCCAGCCACCTAGGATCTTATTGTAATGTGTTTAATCCTTTCGACCACTATGCTCCGAATTATGCGTTAAATACTAAGGAATATTAAGTGTAAATTTTTAGGTTGAGGCAGTATGTAGAGGCCAATAATTTTATACTACCTTAATTAAATGAGTGAAATCCTAGTGACCGATAAGATCCAAATAGTTAGGTTTCCATAATACCTAGTGGACCCTAATTTTGAAATATCTTACTATATTTTGTTAAATCCTAACGGCCGTTATCTTCCAAATATTATGATGTGCTATTGTCTTAGCGGCATATCACTTCATGATATCCGTTGTTGGGAGCTGAACATTAAGCTCAATTTTTTTTTTGAGCCATAACTTGTCAGCTGCTAACCTCGCAATATCCTATTTGTTTTTAGTTGGATCCTAGTGACAATATATCTTCAAACAATATGTTGCAACATAATATTGTGGACTCTAAGATAAAAATATTTGGCTTAAAATTGATAATTTAATTTGTGAAAGAATACCACTGAAAACTTACAAACATTATGAGTACACATATTATATAGGACATTAGCCTCCTGGAATAGTATGTGTTAAATCCTAATGATCGCTAAGCCTAAATTATTACATCGTTGTAAAGGATATCAGCCATTAAGCTCAAATAAATTTAAGTTAAAATGGTAAATCTTGTAGAATTATTATTTTTTAAATATTATGTTGTTGCAGTATGTAGAGGCCACTAATTTCATACTACTTTGATTTGATTTGTGAAATCGTAGCGATTGCTAAGGTACAAAAAATATGTTTCCACAATACCTAGCGGACATGTTTTTACTTGAATCCTAGTGACATAATATCTTCAAATAATATTTTGCATCATAAGATAGCATACATCAAGCTAAAAAATCCATACTTCATCTTGTTAAATTCTCGATACATCCAAGCTCAAAATATTCTATTCTAAAAGTAACTAGATGTCATGTAGCTCAAAACTTGTTAATTTTATTTGTTAAAGCATACTGCCGATAACTTGTAATCATTATGAGTACACATATTCTAGCGGATGCTATCCTCCTAGAAACTTATGTTAATGTGTTAAATTCTTGCGACCTTTATGACCCAAATCTTATGTGTTAAATTCTAACGAACACACAGCTTAAATTGTTACATCTTTGTTTTATGCTAGTAGCTGCTAAGCTCAATTCAATTTCATTTAAAATGGTGAATCGTGTATAATTTTTTTAAAAAATATTATGCTACTATTTTATGCAAAGGCTGCTAATTTCATACTACATTGATTTAATTTGTGAAATCGTAATGAATGCTAAGGTACAAATAATATGTTCCGAAAATACCTAGTGGATGTTAGACATCTAATATATTTATTTATTTTGGGAAATATTAGCGGCTGCTAAGCTTCAAATAATATGTTGCTATAGTGTCTTGGTGGCGTATAGCTTCATGATATCCATTCTTGAGTACCGATCTCTAAGCTTAGAAAATTTTTCAAGGCATAACCCAATGATCGCTAAGCTTGCAATATCTGACATGTTTTTACTTGAATCATAGTGACATAATATATTCAAACAATATGTTACATCATAAGATAAAGAACGCCAAGATAAAAATTATATACTCCATCTTGTTAAATGCTCAAGACATCCAAGCTCGAAATATTCTATTTTGGAAACAACTAGATGCCATGTAGCTCAAAACTTATTAATTTGATTTGTTAAAGCATACCATGGACAAATCACAGACATTATGAGTACACATATTCTAGACGACGCTAGTCTCTTGGAATGTCATGTTAATGTGTTAACTTCTTGTGACCTCAATGACCCAAATCTTATGTGTTAAATCCTAATGAGCGCTAAACCTAAATTATTACATCATTGTAAAGGCTAGAGACCGATAAGCTCAATTCAATTTCATTTAAAATGGTAAATCTTGTAGAAATATATATTTTTTTAATATTAACCTATTGTAGTACGTAGAGGCAACTAATTTTACACTACTTTATTTTAATTTGTGAAATCCTAAAGACTGCTAATGTACAAATAATATGTTATGGTAATACTTAACAGACACTAGACATGCAATATCTCTCTTTCTTTTGAGAAATACTAGCAGCCTCTAAGCTCCAAATAATATGTTTCTATAATGTCTTAGTGGCGTATAACTTCATGATATCCCTTCTTGAGTACCGATCTCTAAGCTCAAAAAATGTTTTGAGGCATAACCCCGCGACCGCTAAGCTTGAAATATTTGACATGTTTTTACTCGAATCCTAACAAAAAAATATCTTCAAATAATATGTTGCATCTTAAGATAGCAGATGTCAAGCTAAAAATTTCATACTTCATCTTGTTAAATGCCCGAGACATCCAAGCTTGAAATATTCTATTTTGGAAGCAAATAGATGTCATGTAGCTCAAAATTTGTTAATTTGATTTGTTAAAGCATACCACTGACAACTTGTAAACATTATGAGTACGTATATTCTAGCAGATGCTAGCCTCCTAGAATCTCATTTTAATGTGTTAAGTTATTGCAACCTCTATGACCCAAATATTATGTGTTAAATTCTAACAAACACAAAGTTTAAATTGTTATATTGTTATAAAGGCTAGCGGTCGCTAAACTCAAATAAATTTCATTTAAAATGGTAAATCATGAAGAAAGATTTTTTTGAATGGTATGTTGTTCCAGTATGTAGAGGCCGCTAATTTCATACTACCTTAATTTAATTTGTGAAATACTAGCTACCACTAATGTATAAATAATATGTTTCGGCAATACCTAGTGGACGCTAGATTCGCAATACCTTTCTTTATTTTGATAAATCATAACGACCACAATGTTCCAAATAATATGTTGCAGAAGTGTCTTAGCGGTGTATAACTTCATGATATCCATTGTTGAGTACTGATCCCTAAGCTCAATTTTTTTCAAGTCTTTATTTTGCGGCAATACCCAACGTACGATAGACTTATAATATATTTCTTTATTTTACGGCAATAACTAGCGGACGCTAGATATACAATATATTTATTTATTTTGTGAAACCGTAGTGGCTGCTAAGCTCTAAATAATATGTTGTGGCAATACCTAGCAGACGCTAGAATCATGCTATATTTCTTTATTTTGCTAAATCCTAACGATATCTATGTTCCAAATATTATGATGTGGCAATGTCTTAGCGGCGTTTGAGTTCATGATATGCATTATTGAGTACTGATTGCTAAGCTAAGAATATGGTATTAAGTTATACCCTAGTGGTTGCTAAGATTAATAGCTTTCTTTTTTTTGTAAAATCCTAGGGACATCACACATCCAAATATTATTAGTTTGTAGCCTTTCTGATAGATTAATAGTATTGCGGCCTTCCATAGCAACCCTAATAAATTAATATATATATATATATACCAACACTCTATCTTCCGCAAATAATATGTGGCCTACTGATAATGTTGTTTTAATAGAATTTTATTGTCATGACTAATATACATAAATACATAGTGATTGAAATATTTAATATATAAATTTAAATGCATAGTGATTATAATATTTTATAGATAAAATTTAGGCGTATACATAATATGTTTAACCTTACATTGCACAAAAAATTATCTCACAATTGAAAACCTACTATGATATTACCATTTAAAACCATTTTGTTAACCTTGAATATCTTCTCACAAAGTCAACGCGGCAACCATATAAACAATGTACAATGAAATATTTACCTTGGGTTGTTTATATCATCATATTAAAAGGAAAAAAAGTAGACGTAACAAATATCAAAACAATATTTTTAGTCTTGTTAAACATTAAAATATTTAAAAACTAGTGTTTAGGAGACTGGCCATCATTATCGGGAAAAACAATCCAGAGGGGGACAGATCGGAGGAAACTTGAAAGTGTTCAAATGAATTAAAAACTAGTGCTAAAAAAGAGATTAAATTTTCTTCGGTTGGGGCCCAATGGATTCCTTATTTTCTTTAGAACAAAGTGGTGTGAAAAAATGATCAAAAGGAACCAGTAAGTAGAGCTAGGGCTGCGGATCACATTTTCGTAGGGAAAATTAGGGTTGGAATGACATGTAAAAGACATGAACCAGTATTCACAAGGTGGTTTGACAAAATGACTAGAAGGAATCAGTAAGTAGAGTTGGGATGTGAAGCACATTTTTTTAGGGAAAAGTAGGAATGGAATGAGGTTAAAAAATAATAGATCTAGTCGAAGATAGAATGACTGCATAAGTTCGCATTCAAACAGGTGCACATTTAGTATAGTATACATTTTTGATGAATACCTTAGTTAGATCTGATATTTTTTCATGCTTGGTGATCTCATTCAAACCACCGACTGCTACCTCGAGGTAACTATTTGTGCTATTTTTACGCAACCCATTTTACTTCCATAGTGTGTGACCACCCTTTTTGTTAATCCACAAACGAGATTATAATTACTGCCTGATTGTTCCCTAGCCAAAACAATCGGGATTCTTACATTTGGCCCTGCAATATTCATCTTGTTTATATTGTTCTATGATTTCATGAGCCGTTGTTCTCTAAGATCGAAAAAACAAAAAACCCTAAAAAGTAGTTCTCCGAGGTATTTAATAGTTTTTCTGGCATAGTCCATGTTATAAATTTTGAAAATATAAAAAGTGTGAGATATGGAAATTTGAAAATAATAGCAGGGGAAATTGTGTTAATATCGAAATTTCAAATTCTCAAAAAATGCGAGGGAATTCACAATTCAAAATTTGAATTTTCCACTCATTTAGAAAAGGTGCGGGATATCGAACAAATAAATAATATTGAAAACAACGCCTTTTTTATTGGCTATAGATTAAAATAGATGAAACATAATAAAAATTATAATATTATAATAAAACAATAGAAATAAATTATATCAATTTATAGGCTAATTTTTTATTTTATTTTATCAAAAATCACCTAGATAATGTTAGATATAGTGCACTAATGAAATATAATTTTCCAATTACTCTATGTCACATGTTAAGTTTGAACATGATAGTTAAAAAACATTATAATTTACACATTTATTATGAAATTAAAATGCAAAGAAACTAGTATAATATGAAACCAATATATTATAATATAAATAATAACTAGTAAAATGAAGACACTTCGCTATAGCTTAAAATAATTGAAACACAATAAAAAGTATAATATTGTAACAAAACAAATGAAATAAAGTGTACGAATGTATAATATGTTTTTATTATCAAAATCGACATATACAATGTTAGATGTAGTGCATAAATGAAAAATAATTATCCAATTAAATTGTGCCATGCGGCATGTTTTGAACCTAATAGTTAAAAAACATTATAATTGACACATTTATTACAAAATTTAAATGTAAAGAAACAAATAATAAAATATTTTGAAATTGTATGGAACTACCATATTGTAATATAAATATTTACCATTAAAACGACAACACGTGGCATGAAAAACTCTGATCTCCCACAAGGTTCTATTTTTATTAAAACAATGAAAAACACAAGCACCTCAAAGATGTAAAGATAGTGTTTACAATGACAAGAGGTATTGGTATATAACTAGCGACCACTAGGATATATCATGATTTTTTATTCTATCGCTATTTCCAAATTAAGTAATTTTTGTGCAATGATTTATCTTATCAAAACCACAAAAACTATCACTTACTCTCATGGGTATATATGGATTCTAATTTAAAAATATATATCTTGTACGAGAAAAATATGTAGTGTAGCTATTAGGGCTTCCATGTAAAGTCTGCCCAAAATGATACAATTATAATGATAGGTTAATGATAAGAGCCTAGTAGCCACTAAGCTAGACCATTTTTTGTTATAATATAGCTATTCACAAATTAGAAACTATTGAGCATAACAATCGGTACGTTATTCCTTTCAACTAGTAATCAAACTTAGAGGTCATTAAACCTTTTCTTCGATACGAACTGAAAATTTTGATCCCTCTCGATGGAACGTAGGGCATAAATTAGCTCCACCAGGTAACATGTAGTCGATTTGAAACAATTATAATTATTGACAATTACAATCGATCTAAAGATGTTAATATAGTGATTTCTATGACAAGAGATAAGTAAAGGATCCTAACGGTCTCTAAGCTATATCATGAGTTGTTAATTAATAGCTAATTGGAAATTAAGAAATTGTTAAGCCTAGCGACCGCTATGATTTATCTTTAATACGAAAAAATATAGATTATAATTTACAAAGATATATCTTAGGAGAAAGAAATAATTATTCAATCATCTCAAAATTAAAATTGTTAAGCCTAGTGGCTGCTACATTATTCCTTTCAATGAGTAATGAAGGGTGGCAGTCACTAATAATTTTCTTTGATAAGAATAGAAAGTTTTGATCCCTCTCGATGGAAAACATTGCAGGAATTGGCTTCAAAAGGTAACACGCAGATAATTCGTTAACACCTTATTCATTTACAATTACAATCAATCTAAAGCTATACAGATAGTGATTGTTATGACAAGAGGTAATGATATGATTGTAGTAGCCACTAAGCTTTTACATGATTTTTTATTCAATGACTATTTTGATATTAAGTAATTCTTGAGTTTAGAAGTTGATACCCTTTTTCTATTATACTCAACAATATGGATTACAATTTTCAAAGAGATATCTTAGGAGAAATAAATAAGACTAGATGCATTTCCAAGGAATGTAGTGCAGTAATTAAGTTTGCCATGTGAAGTCTCCCTAATATGTGACACATACAATCAATGAAAAGCACTAACCATAAAAAGTTTAATAGATAGTTATTACAATGGAAAATGGTAATGATAGGAGCCCAATGGCCGCTAAGCTTGACCATTGTTTGTTATTATATATCTATTCTCAAATTTATAAATTGTTGTGCATATCGGCCACAATGTTATTCCTTTGATACAAAGATAAAGTCTTGATCCCTCTCGATGAAAAGTAGTGCAACAATTGGGTCGACTTGACAATGTGTGTCTAATTTAATACAATTATAGTAATTGACAATAACAATAGTTATAAAGCTGTAATTCTAGTGATTTCTACAAATAGAGGTAATGAAAGTATCATAGCAGTTGCTAAGCTAGACCATGATTTTTTATTTAATATTTATTTTGAAATAAAAAAATTGTAGCAATCATTAGGATTTTTCCTTGATACGAACGAATATGGCTTATAATTTACAAAGATATATTTTATTGCTGTAATTGCGTCCAACATGTGAAGTCCAGCCAATACGCTGCAATTACTGTCATTAAAAAATAATATCATTCCACAATTACAAATATAGTGCATACATTGACAATCGGTAATCAGAGGAGCTTAGTGGCCGCAAAGCTTGAACATTTTTTGTTATTGTATACCTATTTTCAAATAAATACATTCTTGAGCCTAGTACTTGCTAAGTTATTCTTTTCTACTAGTTATGAAGATTAAATCTTAATGGACACTAAGCTAGTCCATTCAATTGGTGTAAATTACCAACAAGAAATATTAAAAGCTACCCATTCATATATCAACTTAAATCCTCTCTCTCGCTAACATCTATGGTTTCAAACGTTTCCTTTCATACAATCTATGCAAAGTGGATGGTTTTCAAACAACAGATGATCCTTCCAAAATATGTTGTGTGTTAATTGTCAAGAACAATTTTTCATAGTTTCTGGTATTAATGTTTTGATCCAAAAAATATGATTTATAGTAACTAGTTGAAGGTTAGATGTCATGTTTGGTCGAATCCTAATAGTATCTAACATTAACTTTTATTTCTCACCAATGATAAAAAAGTAATGTATTATAGAGATTGGTGATCGCAAAGGCTAATAATTGCATTCATTAACATATGGTGAGAACAAAAATTAATCCATATGTGAAGTTATTTTTAATATATTCTACTCTAATTGCAGATACAATGTCTTGCATTAGTCGCAATCCATTCTTTGAAATTCCATTCATTGAAGGCATTGAGAGTGGGAGAAAAGAGATGAATATTGGTTTGTTGAAGTCCATGGCCCTAACAACTACTACAACGAACTGTGGTTATTTTTTGTTATAGATGACGGACATGAGGAAGCTGGAATGGTTATATCCTCTGCAGTCATTGATTCAATAACACTGCATGTTCAGGTTGAATGCATTGACTATGAAAATAATAAGTTTCTTATTGTGGATATGGAGTTGGATGTTTATTTATTCAGGAAATGGGAAATTCAAGCCTCAGATGACAAAACACATTGTTCCTATTCAACACATGGATGAGATTTGTGGTTGTTAGTAGATAAAGACAAAATTAGATGTCTAAATGTAGAAGGAATTCATAATGGCATGATTATAGTACTTAGAAAATTGTATATAGGTGATAAAACCTCTTTTGTTTCTCATTTTTTAAATAGAAAAGGTTCTCTTTCATCGCGTAAACATGTCAAGTTGTTTACTATGCAGAGAAGAACATATTTGGATAAATTTGTACTTGATTTGTCCAAATCAAAGTTCCATGTGTTAAAAAAGAATATTGAATCAGCTGTATTGCTGAAGAAAGCAACCATTATATTCAAAAAAATAGAACCTTAAACTAAACAATGGTTTGATTATTTTTTTTTTAATGGTGATGTATTTTCAATTGATGTTTCCATGTGCCATGTAGCACCTCCAGAGTATCAGTATTATTTTTTTGATGACAAGAATATTGACCTTCTTGTGCACTCCATGTTGATAAATATTATTCCTACACAGAGGGATGCAATTATTCCTCCCTTATTGGAGTCTACAAGTAAGGTTATGGTGCTCAAAGATCCAAAATACTTGGAAAGGGATAAAATTAAGTTTTATATACTTGATGGCCAACACACAATATGTGTAGAAAAAAATATTTTGTGCTCAGATACTTATAAGTCTTTACATCCGAGGCTATAGTTTTGAAGGGCTTGCATTCTTTCTACAAATGAAACTAATGAAGCCATTACTAATATTTACAAACAACAGAATGAAGTGAATAGAACTTGGATAGAAATCAAGTATATTGATTTGTTGTAAAAAGGTAGATCGATTTGGAAATCGCTTGGATGTCCTCAACATCCAGGATTGTAAAAATATAAAAAAGGAATGGAAGGTAATGTATTTTAATTTTATTGCATTTGTTATTAACTATTTTCTTCCTTATATAAAAATATAAAGCATTTAATTGTCCTTTGAATGCAAAACTTTGAGATTCAATGCCTTTTGATTTTCAAAACGGACACAACCATCAATCTATATGATAAATGGAATTTTCTATTATTGTCGGATGATATATGGACTAAATGGAATACAAAAATTGAGTTGTTTAGATCTGGTGGCCTTTCTTATTCACCTATTAAATATAATAAGGATAAATTTTAGCCTAATTCATTAGCAAGATTCACATCCAATTTATTTAGGGCTATTAGAGAAATGAAAGAAAAAGAACTATAAGTACTAACAAATAAAATAAAATCAGGGAATATTTGGTTAATTGGCTCTGTTTAGGAAGTCGTAATAGTAGAGACATATGATTCCTACTACCAGCGAATAAAAGGAGATAGAAAAATGAGAGTAAAGGTTCTACAATATTTTAAAGAAAAACATCCATATATTGATCTATTAACATCTTATAGTGAATCCAATGTAATTGAAAAAATTAAATTACATGAATCACACTGCCAGAAGTTTGTACTATTGGGTGAAGAGAGGAAAGGAAAGATAAAATCGGATTCCCTCATAGGGGAAAAAAAGATAAGGGAAAGAAGGACCAGGTGGTGGAAGAAGATCTTCCCATGAAGGCTCAGACAATATTAGAAAATTATGTGGTGTCAATGGAAGACAATATATCGGAAAGAATGGAGGACACACAAGAATTTAATTATCAATGTGCATATCTGTTTCATATTTCGTCAACTCTATCAGCTATTCCTGCCACCAATCCTTTCAATGCAGAATGTGTTATCACTGATTTTTGTAATTGTGTAGGGATATTTATTCTGAAGAAATAATGGAGCCACTAACAGTAATTGGAACCAGTGTGCAGGAATGTATTATTATTGTTATCATAAAATTTAATATTCAAAAATATTGAGAGAAACAACAAAAAAAACACGGAAAAGGTTAAAGAGAATGGAGAATCAATTATGGATGGATGCTACAGACTCTATGATAACATCGAGAAATTTAAAAGTTTGTGTCTTATGTACATAATAACTGGAGTGCACAACTACGGCAAAACAATGATGAAAGAGAAGAAATAACTAGGGATTGGATGGAAGAATTGCCACAACAATTGATAACTACAAACGAAATTGGCCTAAAAGGAAAAAAACATCCTTTTCCTTGTGAGAGATCATATGAGTTCTAGTCTGAGATGTTCACTCGATGTTGTTCCTAGGATTCTATAGTAATAGTGCTATACAGCAGAAGTGTCGCAATGCGTGAATTAGTTAAATCCAATAAATCTTCTGTTTTTACTGTTGAGACACATAATCAGGAAATATTTTTAAAAAATTACTATTATCATATGAAGAAAGGTTGGTACCAAAATAAAACTTGAACGTGTGATTATGTTAAAAGTATTTCAACTGAAAAAAACTACTTACACATTTCTTATTTACGCATACAACCCAATAACAATAGGAATCAATGTACAAACCTATCACCTTGATGCTACACAACCAAATCATCAGGGTGATTGAACTTCAATTGATTTATAAATATATTTAATGAGATCTATTTTCAATTTCCATTGTTATCGTTTTTAAAAAAAAATAGTCTATGCTCACCAAATATGACCATAGATGAGTAGAAATCAACCACATCATCCATGAGTATGCAAGAAAACCTGGTATGTTATTCGTGTGAATTTATAAATAAGAATCATTACTAAGCCCCACAAATTTATAGAAAAATTAATGGTTTATGCAGACCACCAACACCTAGAGAAAGTAACAGTGGAGTACATGGTGGTAGCCAACATGAATATGCATACAAAACTAGGTATGTTAGCCATGCATATTTTTAAACATAACCATTTGTAAGGCTCACATAGTTATAGAAAAATATATTGGCTAATTCTATAAGAGGAACCATTTTGAAAGAAAGAATTGCCAAATAACCTATTTCAAAACTTCATGGTTACATCCAACACTATATACTTTGTAGTTTCTAGGTTGTAGGTTGTTTGTATAAACCATTAGTATCGACATAATGATACAGACATTAGAATCTATGCTTATTCCAGACAATGATGGCATATCCTAGCCATTGCTAATCCACATTAATATCTCAAAAGTGTTGTCCACCAATGGTTGGTTCAACAGATATAAATGAACCCTAGCGGGCACTAAAATTCATTCATAAGACAGAACATTTTGATTTGTATTTACCATATTACCACGAAGATCAGTATGCTTTTCAATTATGCTTTCATTTCTGATACCATGAAATTGATTACTATTGTTTGTAATACATATTGCATCAAAAAAAAACCAACAAATAGTAAGGTCTATGAAGGCCAAGCTATAAGTTCAGTTGGTAAATGGTAGCTACATACAATGTTCATATTCAATTTACCATTTTACCACATAGTTTAGTATGTTTTTTTCAAATATGATTTCATTTTCCATAACAATAGATATATTAATAATATTAATATTGTTTGAAACAAATATTTCATTAAAGGATCCAACTGTGGGTAAAGAAGATGCAATCCTAGATGTAAGGCCCATCGGTAAGTGGTAGTCGCAAGCGAAAATGTTGATTTCTTCCATTCTTTAGAATTTATATGAGACCAATTAAAAAAAATTATTTACTTCCCTATAGTTAACCATAAGAATTACTTTCTTATTTTATATTTGGAGGGCTTGTTGTATGAGAAAAACCAATCACCCTTTGGGGACATCACATTCAAGTTTCACAGGGAGAGAATTAACATTCGAGGTGGCTTGAAATATTTTATAAAGTCATTATCAACAAAATTTGAAATTGGATTCTGGTCAAATAAACTCACTTTAGATGATGTTGAAAAGATGATAGAGGCCTTCCATAAAAAACTATCGACTCAATTGAATCCATTAATCACCCGGGGAAAAGATGATTGCAAAATGGTTGATGGAATTGTAATAAAATATATATAAAAGGTTTGCAGTCAAAACGATGTCCCCTATAATTCTAAAGACATAGTGTGTATTACATTAGGTGCAAAGGGAAACCCTCCAGCAATTTTATGGTTGGGATGAAAAGTAGAAGAGAAAATTTCTCAAAAGATATGTGGTTGATGACCGATTTGCACAAAGACTTATCACTAATAGTGTCAAAGGGATTGAATGTGGTAGAGGGAATCAAATATTTGGAGTGCGTAAATGCTAAATAAAAATTTAACATTTAAAAATGTTATTGTGATGATACCACGTAACATTGTAAATAAAATACATTTATATGTTTTAGTGATGGTTTTGCGTAAATATTTAAATTATGATTATACGATTATAAGTTGGGAGAATCTAAAGATTCCATGATTATAAGTTCAAAGTGTCAGTGTATAAGTTGAAAATGTGAATTAACAAAAAATATTTAATGTAACGAATCTTTGAGTAGCTTTTATTAATGAAATATGTAGTCCTAAATTTATTACGAGCATGCTTAAATACTAGTTTTTGCTTCAATATTAGAAAATGTATACCACTTTCCAATGCAATGAAATAAATACAATACTATATGTAAAGACTAGTCACCCTAAAACATTACATTCTATTCAAATAAATTCTTCACAAAAATATATTCCTATTATAACAATAAGAAATGAGGAACGCACTTAGATTTTACCTTCATCACCACCTACGACCATTTGATTTTTGATTTAATAATACTGAAAGGGACTTAGTTTTTATTTTTTAATTGATTCGCCGCCCTCAACCATTTGATTTGGTTTTTTTCATTTGCAGATACGAATAAATGCAACATGAAACTGATCATATTTGATATAAATGGTGTTTTGGCACACACCCTCCATAAGGCATATTTGGCATTTAAATAGTTAAAAATGTTTGGTGACATAGAGCTCAAATATATTTTTTATTTTATTAGATCTAATGTGAAATATTTCTTGCAATGGTACAATATGGACATCAATGAGAAAGTCAAATGTTGATGACATGATGCCTTCATTCCTTCAAAACATCGAATTGGATGTTGCAAGCTTTGAGTTCATATTTACACAGGAAGATTGCATCGAGACCAAACACTCCAATTATGAAGGTTTTGGGAATCCCAAATTATATCTCAAGAATCTTAACTTTGTTTTGTCGTGGTTTAATGCATCATACAATTATAAAATATCAGTTCTTGTAGATGAATCTTTAGAGAAAAACAAGTTCAATGATGTTGCGAACTACATAATTGTTGAAACATTTTATATAGATTATAAGTAGAAAAACACATACTTTTTAGATGTGTTGTGGCATTTTTTGCAACCATTGAAGGACGTTGAAGATGTTTGGGATTATATTATATCACAAAAACAATTGTAGGGAGTTTTTTATTGGAGCTTTACTATGATTTTTATTGTTGATTTGGAAGCCCATCTTTGAGAATAGTGTTACAATACAAATTAAAATTATTCATAAAATAGTTTACTATAATTATACCTACCTTTAGAAAAGGAATTTCAATTTATTTCATAGCTATATTTAAATAATAAATATATATGGGATAGTTTTAAAGTTAATTTTAAATAATTTCATATCCATATTTGAATATGAATTTTTTTATGCCAGGTCTATTATATTTGATTTTTTATCTAAATTTAAATATGAAAATATATTTGGTATGGTTTTACAATTAATTACATTCTCCTACACTAGATCGTCACCCTCTACTAATTTATTCATAACATCTTTAGAAATTCTCTGGTTGTGTTGAGGTTCAATCACACCATAATAAATGAAGTAAATATTAGATCTAACTTTAAATATGAAAATATATATAGAATGTTTCTACAGTTAATTACATTCTCCTGAATTGAATCGTCACCCTCGTTAAGTTTTTTCATAACATTTTTGGTAATTATCTGGTTGCCCCAGGGTTCATTAGAACCATAGTAATTGAATATGGAAGTGTCTCACATCTCGTGAATATTATTATCCTAGTGGCCAATTTCTCAATGGCATTTTAAATATTCAAATTTACATAGTTTAGTATTAAAAACATCTTAAAAATTATAAGAACATTATTCCAAAGTAATCATTAAGTCTAGTAGCCACAAAACATGTATTTGTTCTATACGGGCTACCGACCCCCGGGCATTATTTCTCAGATCAATGTTGGATTCCTTGAAATCATTAAATGATTTTTCACAGATTCATAAATTTAAATTGTGACTAGATATATTGGACTTTGGAAGGAGATTTAACGGATTCCAATATTTTTATTTTTGGATTCCAATAGATGTGATTTTGGAGTAAACTTAATTCCAATATAGGTGATTTTAGATTCCAATATATGTGATTATATATTCCAATATATGCGATTTTGGAATCTAATATGTGCAATTTTGGAATCAAATATGTGTGATTTTGGAGTGTAGAAAATTCCAATAATTGAGATTTTGGAATTAAAAAATAACAATATTGGATTCCGATATTGGCTATATTTTTTAGCTGTTGAGACTGGAATAAGTCCCAATTTAGTGAAATAAGAATTTTAGAGTCAATTCAATATTTGCATTGTTAATTTCAAGACAAAATTCAAGCTATGGAAACACAGATTACATCTCTTAAATCTAAAATCCAACATCTCAAGGATGCTTCTCAAGCCAATGCTAGTTCTCTTTCTACATATCATTATACATCTATGTATTCTACATGTGCTTATAGAAGTGAACCCCAAGTCATACCACTACCATCACCTCTCAAGTTTGATTTAAATAATAAGCAACATGATATTTTTGAGATTCTCAATCACCAATTGATCAACTTGCCATCTACTAGTTTTTACCCTCCTTATCGGCTTACCAAGTACATAGGTATTCCATTGTGTAATTATCACAGAATTAATGGATATAAAAAAATGATTACTATGCTTTAAAATGGAAAATTAAGAACCTTGAGAACCAGGGATTTATCTCATTTTCTGCACAACATTCTGCTTCACGCTCATCTTCAATTGCTAAATCCCAATGAGATCCTAAATATAGTCCATCTATGTCTAATGAGAATCATTCCATAGTCATTCATGTTCCTTCTTCAGTAAGTCAAGATTCGCCTAAGAAACCTCCTCTCAAAATCATTCCACCCCCCTTCCTCTCAAGTCTTCTACAATGTTATCAATCCAAAATAAGCTACCACCATTCAGAATCCCTCCCCACCCTACTCCACTTCTGCATCCAATTCTATTTGTAAAACAAGTTAATCCTTACAATTATGGTCAATACACATTTCATACTCTACCACCATGCCATGATCCTTCTCATATCATCACATAGCTCTCTATTCATTGGAACACTTGGGGGCATCATATCTCCTGTCCTTTCTAGTACTATCAGTTATTTCTAGCATATACTATTATACTTCTCACTTCGTGCATCATGTGAAATATTTCTATGAATTTTTAAAACCTTTGATACACACATTGTATCATCATTACCATATGACACACTCTAGTTCCACGGTTCAAACTCAAATGATGAGGGTCTAAATCTGAAATGAACCTCACCACATTCACTTTTGACACTCTAAGCTTCATGATCTATCTTTCTAGAACACATTCTCAAACCATTTCTCGATGATTCACTCTTATTCTATGGTTCATTCTTGATTTTTGAGGGGTATTTTACAAATGAACCTCATCTCATACACATTTTTTGGGGGCACATTGTTGGTGCATGTATTTTCCACATCATTAGGTGAGTCATCTCACTTAGGTGACATCATAGGTCCATGTGTCATTTAGGGGTCATTATGAGATTCCCTTACGCGTCAGTGCGTCAATGCGTCAGTGCGTCATATGTGTCATTGGGAGTTACACTTCTATTCTGGGAATGTAACTCCCCCTCTCCACTCGAGTTGTCATGATTGCAGCACTGGGGGTTACTCAACACCTCCTATATGTACACCCCATTTGATCTATGAGATAGAGGAGAGTTTTATGGCTTGACCAGGTTATGACCATGTTTCAAATCTTTGCATGCACATTTGGTTAATGCTCACTCCTCCCGAGATCTCTTCACGCTGTCGTTCACACATCTGTTGATGTGCACGTCATCCCTCGTGATCCTCACTTGTGGGTTTTAAACCCTCTTTCATGGTATCAGAGTGGATCTTGTGGATCTGTGCACTCATCGATGTTTCTGTGCATGTTTTTCAGCTTCTGACGTGATTTACAGTTCTCATTGCATGTGTTGTAATAGATATTCCATTATGTTCTTTAGTGCATTGATTTCAGGTGTTTATACCTCCATTTGGGTTCTTCTTTTATGGTTTCAAGGTTGCAGATCAGCTTTACTACCTGTATTGAAGTTCTTTAAAGGGGTCTTTAACTGTTCAGGTGTTATCTCGCCTTGCTGTCCTGGCTCATGCTATATTCATTTACGAACTTTTGCACGTTCTTTTGGCTCGTGCCATCTTGGACTCATGATATCTTTGGCTTGTTTGAGGATTGACGCCATATAAAAGCATTCACCTATTTCCACTCAGGCTTGGCTTGTTGATATCTGATGATACGTTGGTTTATTTGCTTCATTTGCTCATGCCTCCTTTGTTTCTATGCTCCCTGCTCGAAGGATTTCTCCATTTCTAGCTTGGGAACTATGTAGCACCATTACAACTAATGCCAACTTGTGTTTTGCAATGCTATTATTATCTTCAGACTTGCTCCAGCTGTTTTCATCTAGCCACATGCGTGGAAAAATGTTTTTTACTGCTCAGCATTGGAAAAACATTTTTTTTTATTTACAGTCTTCCTTAGACGTTTTTATGCACACAGTGCCCTTTTCAAACTCATGATAGGGCTCAGATGTATTTGCTTTTCATGCAGCGGCCATATCAAACTCATACTCGTGACTCCATTGCTGTTCCACCGTTCTTCGCTGTCCTCAAACATTTTTGCGTGGGATTGGAATGTTTTTTTGGCATGGGTTCAATGTTTTTTGTAGCTTTGGTGCCTAGCATCTCCTTCAGTCCATGCAGAAATTCACATACTTCCATGTGGCATTAGCCCCCTCATTCAGTGTCCAACAACCGCCAGTGCCCTGTACAGCTGTCTTTTTGGACGTTTTCTGCTGCATAACCAAGACGTGGTCCTTGACAGGAGCTTGAACAGTCCACTCTTCCAATTTGGGGCCCTCTTTCCATATTTTTTTAATTTTTTAAGATTAAAAAAAACATTCATTGGAATTGTAACATTTTTATTTCTGGCTTCTTAATTTTGGCTTGTATTAAATCCCCTCCTACGCTTGTCGAAGACGGAGGGCGAGGTCCGGGGTTGGCAGGAGGCTAACCCCCCCTCGTAGTAAAAACAAACCCCTATTAAAGTTCCATGCCATTTCCAACAAGTAGTCACATGACACCCTTTGCACCCATTTCGTGTACTTTTTAAATTAGTTTGTAGCGTTTATTGACTTTTTCCATCAGTTGCGGGAATCTTAATAATGCCATAACTTTTGACTCATAGCTCATTTTTGAGCGCTTCTTTAGTCAAAGTTGCATGATTTCTCACATAGTACATGATGAAATTGTCAATTTTGTAAATGCACTACTTTATAAAGTGCCGCATTCTGGGGGGGTTGAGTGTACTCTTGGGCTTACACATGCAGATGCATTATTGGCCAAGTCTGACATCTTGCTTTTGTGCATCTTGCATTTTTCATCATGGAGAGTGCTCTTTCTAGACTTGAGCATCATAGGATTGCTTTACAGCCTCGGCCACTTCTCACCAAGACAGGGAACTATTCAGCTTGGCGTGCTTCCATGGAACACTACTTCACTTATGAGGGTCTTTCAGCCTTCTTACTTGGGCTAGTTCCTGCACCCATTGATCATCATCATCTGGAGGACTTCCTTGACACTTGTGACCATGTCTTTGGTCACATGATGATGCATGTCTCTCATTCTCTCTAGTTTCATGTGGCAGACTTAGATCCACCTCACCATATCTGGAGCATTCTTCAATCCCTCTATGGAGACCCTTCACATACTGCCACCATTGTTGTTGCTACTGATTCAGTTGTCTCTTCTTCTTTGTGTGATGGTAGTTCCGCTGACATAGAATCATTTGGTTCTACTTCTGAGGACAAGAATTATGCACCCAGTTATGATGTTCAGAGTACTATAGAGGAATCTTCTCCTCTTTCTCTCACAATTCCAGAGAGTGTTGGCACACCTCCCATCTCATAAGATATCAAGTAGTCTCATACTCAGTCTCACACCGTCATTACACCCACCTCCTTTCCACTTCTAGTGTGTGAGGCCCCTTTCAATCCTCCACCTTCATTGGATGACTCATACCTATCTGACATCGCTCTTCTATTTGTTGAGCCCCTCAGTGGGACGAGTATTTTCCTGACCTTAGTCATCTTTTCACAGAGTCCACTTGTAATGCTCTATAGTTCCCCCATCCATCTACATGTATTTCAGAGGAGTTCATCATCTCTGTTGTTGGGAGTGCCCCTTCTGGGAATCATGTCACTTCCACATTTCCAGAGACCTTCATTGATCCACCCTCAGATGTGGATCCCTTTTTTGTTGTAGAGGATGTTTTGTTCCCTTCACATCACTTGGACATCCTTTCTACGGGTGTCCCTCTTTTTCACTCTGATAGTTCTATGCACACGGCATTACCTTCAGTTCCTTGGCACTCACTCGCTAGACCTATGTCACACTTCAGTGCACCAGACTTCAAGTTCTTTGTGTTGTTGCCTTTAGTTTCCTTTGTGGAGTGGGAAAACTTCCAACACGTTATTTCTATCCTTCCTAAGGGTAGGCACATAGTTCGGTGTGGGTGGCTCTTATTCAATCCAGAGGCAGAGGATCTCATCATCGACATTCTTCTGGGAGACCTCCTAAAGCTGCAGAGTTCAGATCCATCCATGGCATCTTCTGCATTCCTCTCATCTCCCTCTTCTTCTCTCTTCTTCTTCTTTCCGAGAGATTGCCTCTTTGTACATGGGTACCCTTTCAGGCTCATCTATGGCCGGGACCCATATTTTGGCATCTTTCTTAGATTAGAGAGTGTGTTTTTCTCTTGTGGTGGATGCTTTTCCCAATAGGTTTTTCCTTCACTACTTGGGACTTATTTCTTGTACATGGGTACCTCATCAAGCTTTGTGCTGGGACCCATTTCTCATTTCTGACTTGCCACCTCATCCTAAGTTACGATGAATGGGGGGTGTTGGTGTGTGTATTTTCCACATCATTAGGTGAGTCATCTCACTTAGGTGAGATCATAGGTCCATGTGTTATTTAGGGGTCATTATGAGATTCCCTTACGTGTCAGTCCTTCAGCGTGTCAGTGTGTCATATGCGTCATTGGGAGTTACACTTTTATTCTAGGAATGTAACTCCCCCTCTCCACTTGAGTTTTCATGATTACAGCACTAGGGGTTACTTAACACCTCCTATATGTACACCCTATTTGATCTATGAGATAGAGGAGAGTTTTATGGCTTAACTAGGTTCTGCTCGTGTTTCAAATCTTTGCATGCACATTCGGTTGATGCTCGCTCCTCCCGATATCTCTTCATGCTGTTGTTCACACATCTGTTGATGTGCACGTCGTCCCTCGTGATCCTCGCTTGCAGGTTTTAAACCCTTTTTCATGGTATCAGAGTAGATCTTGTGGATCCGTGCACTCATCAAGGTTTCTGTGCGTGTTTTTCAGCTTCTGACGTTATTTACGGTTCTCATTGCGTGTGTCGTAATGGATATTCCGTTATGTGCTTCAGTGCATTGATTTTAGGTGTTTATACCTCCATTCCGGTTCTTCTTTTATGGTTTCAAGGTTGCAGATCAGCTTTACTACCTGTATTGAAGTTCTTTAAAGGGGTCTTCAACTGTTCGGGTGTTATCTCGCCTTGCTATCTTGGCTCGTGCTGTATTCATTTATGAAATTCTACACATTCTTTTAACTCATGCCATCTCAGACTCATGATTGCTTTGGCTTGTTTGAGGACTAGCACCATTTAAAACCAATCACCTATTTCCACTCAAGCTTGGCTTGTTGATATCTGATGATACGTTGGTTTATTTACTTCATTTGCTCATGCCTCCTTTATTTCTGTGCTCCCTGCTCGAAGGATTTCTCCATTTCTATCTTGGGAACTGTGCAGCACCGTTACAACTAATGCCAGCTCATGTTTTGTAATGCCATTATTATCTTCAGACTTGCTCCAGCTGTTTTCATCCAGCCACATGCGTGGAAAAATGTTTTTTGCTGCTCAGCATTAGAAAAACATTTTTTTTTATTTGCAGTCTTCCTTGGATTTTTTTATGCACACAGTGCCTTTTCAAACTCCTACTAGGGATCAGATGTATTTTCTTTGCATGCAGGGGCCATATCAAACTCAAACTCGTGACTCCATTGCTGCTCCACCGTTCTTCGCTATCCTCAAACATTTTTACATTGGATTGGAACATTTTTTTTACATGGGTTCAATGTTTTCTGCAGCTTTAGTGCCTGGCATCTCCTTCAGTCCGTGCAGACCTGCACACACCTCCATGTGGCATTAGCCCCCTCATTTATCCTCCAGCGACCTCTAGTGACCTGTACAGCTATCTTTTTGGATGTGTTTTGCTGCACAACCAACACGTGGTCCTTGACAAGAGCTTGAACAGTCCACTCTTCCAATCTGGGCCCTCTTTCCATCTTTTTTTAATGTTTTAAGATTAAAAAAAAATATTCATTGGCATTGTAACATTTTAATTTCTGGGTTCTTAATTTTGGCTTGTATTAAATCCCCTCCTACGCTTGTCGAAGATGGAGGGCGAGGTCCGGGGTTGGTAGGAGGCTAACCCCCCCTAGTAGTCAAAATAAACCCCTATTAAAATTCTGTGCCATTTCCAATGAGTAGTAACACGACACCTTTTGCACCTAGCCCGTGTAATTTTTTAATTAGTTTGCAGTGTTTATTGACTTTTTCCATCAATTGTGTTTATCTTAATAATGCCATAAATTTTGACTCGCACCTTGTTTTTGAGCACTTCTTTAGTCAAAGTTACATGATTTCTCGCACATTACATGATGACATTGTCAGTTTTGTAAATTCACTACTTTATAAAGTGCCGCATTCTGGGGGGGTTGACTGTACTCTTGGGCTTACACATGCAGACACATTATCAACCGAGTCTGACGTCTTGCTTTTGTGCATCTTGCATTTTTCATCATGGAGAGTGCTCTTTCTAGACTTGAGCATCATAGGATCGCTTTACATCCTCCGCCAATTCTCACTGGGAGAGGGAACTATTCAGCTTGGTGTGCTTCCATGGAACACTACTTCACCTATGAGGGTCTTTCAGCTTTCTTACTTGGGCCAATTCCTGCACCCGCTGACCATCGTCATCTGGAGGACTTCCTTGACACTTGTGACCATGTCTTTGGTCACATGATGATGCATGTCTCTCATTCTCTCTGGTTTCACGTGGCAGACTTAGATCCACCTCACCGTGTTTGGAGCATTCTTCAATCCCTCTATGGAGACCCTTCACATACTACCACCGTTGTTGTTGCTGCTGATTCAGTTGTCTCTTCTTCTTTGTGTGATGGTAGTTCCGCTGACATAGAATCATTTGGTTCTACTTCTGAGGACAAGGATTATGCACCCAGTTATGATGTTCAGAGTACTACAGAGGAATCTTCTCCTCTTTCTCTCACTATTCCAGAGAGTGTTGGCACACCTCCCATCTCATCAGATATTGAGCATTCTCATACTCAGTCTCACACCATCATTACACCTACCTCCTTTCCAATTCTAGTGTACGAGGCCCCTTTCACTCCTCCACCTTCATTGGATGACTCATACCTATCTGACATCGCTCTTCTATTTGTTGAGCCCCCTCATTGGGACAAGTATCTGCCTGACCTCAGTCATCTTTTCACAGAGTCCACTTGTAATGCTCTACAAATCCCTCATCCATCTACAGGTATTTTAGAGGAGTTTATCATCTCTGTTGTTGGGATTTCCCCTTCTAAGAATCATGTCACTTCCACATTTCCAGAGACCTTCATTGATCCACCCTCAGATGTGGATCCCTTTTTTGTTGTGGAGGATGTTTTGTTCCCTTCACATCACTTGGAAATCCTTTCTACGGGTGTTCCTCTTTTTCACTCTGACAGTTCTACCCATTTGGCATTACCTTTGGTTCCTTGGCACTCACTTGCTAGACCTATGCCACACTTCAGTGCACCAGAATTGGAGTTCTTCGTGTTGCTGCCTTCAGTTTCCTTTGTGGAGTGGGTAGACTTCTAGCACATCATTTCTATCCTTCGTAAGGGCAAGTACATAGTTCAGTGTTGGTCGCTCTTCTTCAGTCCAGAGGAAGAGGATCTCATCATTGACATTCTTCTGGGAGACCTCCCAGAGCTGCAGATTTCAGATCCGTCCATGGCATCTTCTACATTCCTCTCATCTCCCTCTTCTTCTCTCTTCTTCTTCTTTTTGAGAGATTGCCTCTTTGTACATGGGTACCCTTTTAGGCTCGTCTATGGCTAGGACCCATATTTGGCATCTTTCTTAGATTAGAGAGTGTGTTTTTCTCTTGTGGTGGATGTATTTCCCACTAGGTTTTCCTTCACTGCTTGTGACTTCTTTCTTGTACATGGGTACCTCATCAGGTTTTATGCCGGGACCCATTTCTCATTTTTGACTTACCACCTCATCCTAAGTTACAATGAAGGGGGGGTGTTGGTGTGTGTATTTTCCACATCATTAGGTGAGTCATCTCACTTAGGTGAGATCGTAGGTCCATGTGTCATTTAGGGGTCATTATGAGATTCCCTTACACGTCAGTGCATCAATGCATCAACATGTCAGTGCGTTAGTGCATCATATGCATCATTGGGAGTTACACTTCTATTTTGGGAATGTAACTGTTGTCGCCAATGATTAGGGAAATGTAGAATGGCGGTGGTTTGTTTGCCGTAGGAATGATTTTCCCTTTCGGTTGACACAAAATTGTAGCATTTGTCACTCTATGGCTTGGTGATCTGTTGGTTGTACTAAAACTGTTCAGAGCTTCTTCCAATAGGTTTCTTTTAGAAGGGATCGAGAGTACATCCCACATGGTAACGCTCAGATTGGTTTTCTTCATTTGTTCTACTATGCTGAAGGGAATTGCTCCAACTTTGATGACACTTTTTGGGGCATTGGGGTCCTCCTTTGAAAAATGTTTGTTGGGTACCGTGATGCCTGGAGAACCATCTTTCCCTACGGTGTGGCTAGCCGGTGTTTCTGGTGATTTCTTTCCTGCATTTTTATCAACTTCCATTTGTAACCTAGGTTGAGAAGTGGATGCTAGATCAGCTTCAGGAGGTTGAGGCTCCATTTCTCTCTTTTTGGAATGAGTGTTTGCTGCCACTAATGAAGAATCTATATTCAATCCGTAAAAATCTTCTTCTTACCAGTTTAGCAAAGCGGATTCTTCAGGTGCCTGCGGTTGATCTGCTGCTTCTTGCGTAGAAGAATTGTTTGTTAACTCTGAAGGGGCAGATACACTTTGAACCATAAGGGCTTGGCTAAGAACCCCATTAGGACAAAGATTTTGATTGTGAAGTTGAGAGCAAGGATAGCACCATTCGTAGTCTTGAACTAGATTATTTTGAACAGGTACTATAGCTCTAGATGAGCTAGCTGCAAGAGGGTTCCGAAATTTCAAGGGCCTGACATTTGCAACTTGACTTGTAGTTTGATTTCGAGGCTGATTGTTCCCTTGAAAAGGAGAACGATTAGCTTGATATTGTTGATTTTGTGGCTGATATGGACGATTGTATTGAAATTGTTGCCTTTTGAGTGCAACGAGCTCATTTCCAAAATTTTGCAGTAGTGACTTGACTTCAAATAGGTCATTTGAAGAGGCAGGGGAAGATTGAGATGGTTTCTTGGAGTCTACTGGAATAGGAGCAATGATAGGCTGATGCTTCGTAAGATTTGGAGAAAAGGGCATTGGTGGTCGTGGAGCTATCTTTCCAGCGTGAATCAAAGAATTCTCTGCACTTATGGCAACTTCGTAAGCATCAAGCAGTGTAGTCCCTCCCATGGACTGGATCATAACTGCTACATCACTATTCAAGGCTCGTAAATAGTACAAGAATGCATTATGTGTAGAAGGCTTTACGAGTGTCGGAATCCTATTCCAAGTCCTGTGGAATCGGAAGTTGAAATCACTCATGTATTCTTGGGAAGCTCTCTTTATGGTAGTAAGTTGTTCCAAAAGTGATAGGTGATCAATTTTGTCTTCAAATTGTTTACACAAATTTTCTCCCAACTCGTCCCAAGTGGTTATAGTGCCAACACCTAACCCACGAAACCATTGAAGCGCTTTTCCCTTGAAAGAGGTAGCAAGAAGTCTAACTACAACGTTGTCTTCGGTGATATTATGTACTGCACAGATGCTGGCTACATCAAAGATATGCTCCATTGGAGTAACGTGAGTTTCCCCCATGTAGAAGGGTAAACTTTTGAGTGCCGCAACAGGTATCAGATCACGTTGAGCCAACATAAGAGGACTGCTTGCATTGAAAGGGGGAAAAACTTGGTTCCTCGCCATAGCAACGAAAGGTTGATTGTTCGTGGGTGGAGGAAATATTCCATAAGGAGGAGTTGAATGACCCCTACTAGGTAAATCTGCAACTGGGGATGTGGAAATTCCTCTTCTTCTTCTCTTTGGAGGAGACAAGGAAAGTTCGGATATGTTGATAATTTCCTTTCTTTGAAGAAGCTCTTGTCTGAATTCTTCACATAAGTTACTGTACTGAGATTTGGAATCCAGAGATATAGAGTTGCCAGGGTACTTTGACTTGTGTAAGTGAGAAGAGAAGTACCAACTCTCTCCCACCGGGCGTGCCAAAAATTGTTGTGTGTGGTCGGACAGTGGCTTAAGATATCCTGTTTGATAATGAGACACCTCTGAAAGATGGAACTCTAACTTCTGTGATGTCCCACCGGGCGTGCCAAAAAACTATTGTGTGTGGTCGCATGGTGGCTTAAGATTTCCGGTTTGATAATGAGACACCTCTGAAAGATGGAACTCTAACTTCTGTGATGTCCCACTGGGCGTGCCAAAAACTGTTGTCGCCAAATCACTGCACCCTCCGAATGGCTAGGATGTGAATAGGATGTTTGGTGTGATTGGGACACATGGGATCACCTCTCAAGCTGTGGGACTTGGGCTCAAGGTGAACCTCCGGAGAAGGCCGAGCTTCCTCTTCCTAAACTAAGTGCTGTACTACTCCTAGTGTAACAAAAATGATTATCTAGTCCTATGCTAACATTTTCATGGGGTTTTAGGGAAAGAGATTTAAAGAAATGAAACTATACTAGGGATGGTGATGCACCAAATGAAGGGTGTCTTCCAGACTCAGGAAGGGTTAATTTGAAGAGGGTGTGTCCACCATAGGTCAACTTCACCTATTGCAACTTAGAGAGGGTACAATGATACCACAAACTAAGAGACACACGTTCCCTTTGTTAAACTTTATCAGATCGAGAAATATACCAATTTCCCAGTGAAGAAGGATGAACTCAAGAAGGGTGAACAGACACCACAACTCAACTGCATGTAATACTTCACCACTCAATAAGCACAGAACTCCAAGAACCTGCAATAGAACTTAAACTTGCACAGTGTACCTACAAGTATGAGAAAGGCACAAAGAAGCACAAAAGGATGAAAGGACCGAGATTAGTCACAAAACACACACTTTTATTGCTTCAATAACATGCTCAATCCATCATACATTCAGAAGAGGCAATAGTTGCCATTACAGTCTTGAAGAGGAGGCTTAAAAGTTCTCTCAACACACAAGAACAGCTTGCAGAAGAGAGAGGATTCTTGAAAAGTATACACTCGCCTGAGATATCTAACTGTCCAACTTATTTGAACTGTTGGAATCCTTTGAAATGAGATTCCAACTTACATTTATAGAAGAATATGTGAGAAAGAAGAGGAAATGGTCATAATTACATTCCTAAATTGAAGGCCCATGATGTATTTATTACAGTTAGTTGAACCACCTGAGAAGGTTCCATCATGGGTCATTAATTGCCTGATGACCTAGTCTTCTTACTTAATTAAAAGATTATTTAAATAAAATATTTAAATAATAATAATAAATATTATTATTAAAATATTTAAATAAAAATATTAATTTAATTGAAAATACTGGTGGGACCCCCCATTTGACCGGTTTGTACTGAGGAGGAGGGATCATGAAGAAAAATGCCAAAAATGAGTCCAACTCGGTGGTTCGCTTACCGAGCCAACTAACCAAATTGAATTCGAGTTCTTCCATGCCGCACCTAGCTCCAACTATGAACTGAGCTGCTTTGCCTACACACATCAAACAATCTCCCCACGTCGATATTCACAAAAAAAACTTTACGCCGAGCTCCATGTGCTGAGTTAGCCCACAACACTTCCAAAGGACATTGAGCTCACCCTAAACACCTTTGAGCTAAACCTAACCATGCCAGAGTTGGGTCACCCATGACTGCCAAAGAACGTGTCAGGTTACTTTACACCACACCGACTGATGCTAACTCGACTCACTCCGCAAGCTCTTTGTCGTGTCCTCCCTGTCGATCTATAACTCAACTGAGCTTCTCTTATGAGTTGATGTTCTCTTTTTTAAACCCCGCCACCTTTATCATGAGCTCGGCCTACGAACTGTTCTTAGGGCCTAACTAAATTCCATACTCTGATGCCAAGTCGAGCTCATTCACACTGAGTGATCTCATTTGTATTGAAAGACGGACTTCACTTTTAACGTATAGATTCGTCACAGAGCCACCCTTTTTTGTATCACTTCACATGGAGTCAACCTACTCGGCATCACCATACTGCTGAGCTTCCATCACATCTAGTTTTCCATCGACGAGCTCCCAGATTGAGATCTACACCATAACTATGTCAATCTTGTTTGTATCGTCACTGATCTACGAGCTCCTTAATGAGCTTTCTCTTTTCCTCCATAATCGAATCGACTCGATGATTTATTCTCTCTGTGAGTTTCCTTCCCATGACCGAGCTCAGCCCAAAGTTTCATTGTCTCTACCTGCATGACAAGCTATGGTTATGGTTCACTCAAATTCTTCTCACAGACTGAATTCCTTGTATCACGCCCTATGATACAACACTGAGCTCCCATACTAAATGTGCTCATTTACTCCTTTACAATGTATACTTACAAATTATGTTTTTACGCCATACGGTTTTCTCAAACAGACCATTTACAAGTGACAAGGATGTAGCATGCAAAACGATACCGACCAGGTATTTCAGAGTTGACCTTCACATTCAATTCGTTTCTAGGAGAAAACAATGCTGGAGCAATATGAATCGTTTCACTCTGCACGTAATAAACCTTCATCTCCTGGTTCATGGAAATTCTATGAAGCCTTGAATGACGTGACTCTAATCCATTGTATATGGCAGTGAATATTTGTTTCCTGCAGTGCTTGTTGGAAGTGTTTAAAAGACTTCTACTGTGCTGCACAGATGCTTGCTACCTATGTGTGGGAGATTGTCTCGCGACCACCGAATGCTCAGAGAAGTATGCTGGCAAAGGTGAACTGAACGGGAGCTGAGAGAAGTATGCTGGAAAAGGTGAACTGATCAGGTCAGACATCTGTCTGTTGCTTCATGAGGAACAATATCAACGCTTCGTGAGGAAACCCGTGTCTTCTGTAAACTGCGATTATGGTATTCCATGAGAAGGCGTCTCTTTCTTGTGAAAACATATTCCTGGAAATGCAGGTCTGCAATAGTTGAAGATATGTAGACAGGTTTAAAGGGACGTTATGCGTGGTAAGCAGAATGTGTGGAGCTTTGAGCGTAGAACCGTGTCATACTCGATTTTGGCTAGGCTAGACCACCACGTCCAATCCTATTAAACACTTCAACTGCCTCATTCCCACGTTCTCTGACTTACCTTCCGTGTGACTCGCACAACATGCTCCGATCCTGTTTACATGGCCCGTGCGGAATTCTGATCATGGTTTGCCATCTTAATATTTCCCATTTGGCAGTGTTTGCCTGAATCTCCCCTACGCAGAGTGAACAACTTGGAATGCCATCTTAATATTTCCCATTTGGCATACCAGCTCCAAATTCCCACATAACGGCTTGGCCACATCAATCTACGGGCCCCAGCCTCAGCTTTGCCGCGCAAACTTGGCAATTTGACCTGATTTCTCCACTTCACAGAATCTTTTCAATGGCTTGACATCACGTCATTTCCCTTGGCAATGCTCACCTTATTTCCCACGTCCGAGATTGGAGTGCGGGGTTTCGTTATCATTTGGCCAGATCGTTTTGGAGAGATGGCCACCGATCTCCACTTTTCCACCAGTTGCGCAGGATCTTCATGAATCTTCTCCTGTCGAGTTTGATAACATTAAACTCTCAGTGCAAACATTTCAGCTGTAGCTTGTAAGGTGTGATAATTTCAACAAAATCCTTTATGTCTGCCAACTTAGTGACTTGTTGAAGATGCTCATATAATGGCAAAGAAAATTATTCCTCATGAATATTCTGATATGAAACAGTTACACCTCTATGAGATTCGCTTCCATGAGTTACATCGTAAAACAAGTAAGGTCTCGATAGAGAATCTTTGTAATAAATTTCATCAGGCCTCCCGGTAACACTCTCACTGTCACTTAATCGATTTTGATAAAAATATCTTGAAGGAGAATCCCGAATTCGAGGATGCATTTGATGCTGAATAGATAAAAACATAGTTGGGTGACCTGCTTGTTGGAAGTGCTCAAAAGAACTCTTACTATACTGCAACATGTCAACTTCCTGTGCACCGAATACTCAGCCGAGGAAGGTCTGAACACCATTATAATTCACAGCTCTTTTTAAGATGTTGGTTTGACTCAATTTTACATTGGTATTCGATGGTGTTTATACTATCTTCCTGGGTCGATAGAAGTCCTTCCATTATGTAATTACAAACCCGAGATTCAATGATGTTGAACCTCCCATATCTGCATAATTTCATATCATCTCGGCTAAACAAGATCATTCTCCCAAGTGGTTGGTCGAGCACTGTCTTAATGGATTAAACTTGGCATCATGTTAACTTTGACTCTCCCTGACTTGCCCTTCATATCTTTTTGCATCAATCTCCACCGAGATCCTTGTACAGTTCCTTTCATTCATCAATTTTCAACGAGCTATATTTTGCATTAACAAGACCATCGTCGAGCTCTTACAACTGAGAGTCTCCACTGAGATGATTATAAATTTGACACCGGGTTATTTATCAACTCGACCCTGAACTCTCCACTGAGTTGAGATCAACTGGGTGCCTTTCGATGCTAGGTGATCTCTTCATATGCAATTTAGGAATTATTTTTAATTATTGCATCTCGTTAATAACCGAAGGTGGGTTCTTGGGACTATTATTTCATTTTGAATGTGATAGGACCCCGTTGTCAGATCTTGCCATGTGTGCAAAATTGGATAACATTACCGGGCGTGCCAAAAACTGTTGTCGCCAAATCACTGCACCCTCCGAATGGCCAAGATGTGAATAGGACGTTTGGTGTGATTGGGACACATGGGATCACCTCTCAAGCTGTGGGACTTGGGCTCGAGGTGAACCTCCGAAGAAGGCTGGCTTCCTCTTCCTAAACTAAGTGTTGTACTACTCCTAGTGTAACAAAAATGACTTTCTAGTCCTATGCTAACATTTTCATGGGGTTTTAGGGAAAGAGATTTACAGAAATGAAACTACACTAGGGATGGTGATGCACCAAATAAAGGGTATTTCCAGACTCAGGAAGGGTTAATTTGAAGAGGGTGTGTGCACCACAGGTCAACTTCACCTACTGCAACTTAGAGAGGGTACATGATACCACAAACTAAGAGACACGCATTCCCTTTGTTAAACCTTATCAGACCGAGAAGTATACCAGTTTCCTAGTGAAGAAGGATGAACTCAAGAAGGGTGAATGGACACCACAACTCAACTGCATGCAATACTCCTCCACTCGATAAGCACAGAACTCCAAGAACCTGCAATAGAACTTAAACTTGCACAGTGTACCTGCAAGTATGAGAAAGGCACAAAGAAGCACATAAGGATGAAAGGACCGAGATTAGTCACAAAACACACTTTTATTGCTTTAATAACATGCACAATGCATCATACATTCAGAAGAGGCAATAGTTTCCATTATATTCTTGAAGAGGAGGCTTGAAAGTTCTCTCAACACACAAGAATAGCTTGCAGAAGAGAGAGGAATCTTGAAAAGTATACACTCGCCTAAGATATCTAACTGTCCAACTTGTCTGAATTGTTGGAACCCTTTGAAATGAGCTTCCAACTTACATTTATAGAAGAATATGTGAGAAAGAAGAGGAAAGGTCATAATTACATTCCTAAATTGAAGGCCCATGATGTATTTATTGTAGTTAGTTGAACCACCTGAGAAGGTTCCATCATGGGTCATTAATTGCCTGATGACCTAGTCTTCTCAATTAATTAAAAGAATATTTAAATAAAATATTTAAATAATAATAATAAATATTATTATTAAAAAATTTAAATAAAAATATTAATTTAATTAACATAATGTCGGGACCCCCCCCCCGTTGACCCGTTTAACTTGAAGAGGAGGGGGGTCCATGTGGATAGAGTTTGCACATAGCCAAACTCGATGAGCTTTGAATCCTCTAACTCGGTGTTGCACTCGATTTTTGACCTCGCACTAACTCTTTCCTTGCTTTGGTAATCACGCTATTTTGCATTGAGTCCTTCGAATGGTGAGCTATCAAACTAGCTTCTTATGATTTTCCTCTGTTACTTCAAGGCCATTTACACATTCCTCGTTCAAACTTCATGAAAGATCACCATGAGATCCCTGCGAAGTCACCGAGCTCTTCATCCAGCAAACGATCTTACCTTTCCTGGGCTCAAACTCTCTTGAATACCAAGCTTAACCCAACATTTCTTCCAAATGATGAGAAAATGCCATTACCAATAAAGACCTAATGCTGCCATGATGATGACCCAGGTTCATGCCCATAACATGTCGATAGACACCCTTAAGACTGATTCTTGGACAAAGAGCCCTTCGGTATTTTGGTAGTGCACTCAGCGATCTCAGCTCCAATCAACAATTATGCCACTATTGGGATCTTAGTATGGCATAGGTAGCTGTGAGCTACACCATATACTCATTTTTATAGAAACTAAAAGATCCTTTATGTTACAATTTGCAACACATAAAATAAGCCCTTCAAAAAAAATACGTTGAACAACTGGGGCAACCAAAAGGACCTTGGAAAAATGTACAAGTAACAACCATATGAATTCTTCCTTAGTCGTGGATCAAAGCTGATAGAAATAAGCTAGATAAAATCAACTTGAAATTACAGTATAATCGTCCATTGTTAAAACAAGCTTCTCTGAACCTGGTAAAATAACACTTTTATTGTCTGATTGGACGTACATAATGGAAGGGTATAAATATTGCTTCATCCCTCAGAGTTTCTCAAAGAGACCATTTACAAGTGACAAGGATGTAGCATGCAAAACAGACCGACCAGGTATTACAGAGTTGACCTTCACATTCAATTCGTTTCTAGGAGAAGAAGTGCTGAACAATATGAATCGTTTCATTCTGCACCGTAATAAACCTTCATCTCTTGAATCTGGAAAATTTTATGAAGCCTTGAATGGCATGACTCCAATCCATCGTACACGGCAGTGAATATTTGTTTCCTGCAGCTGCCATAGATCCGAGTTCAGAATAAGGATAAGCCAATTGGATTTGAGGATGCATTCGATACTGAACAGATAACAACACAGTTGGACAACCTGTTTGCTGGAAGCATTCAAAAGGAAGGCTTCTACTGTACTATAACATGCCTGTTGCCTGTGCGTGGGAGTTTCTCGTGACCACCGAATGCTCAGAACTGTACAGAGGATGAGGAGAAGGTCGTGGAGCTATCTTAGCCGATTCAAAGTCTGAAAGTTCAGTGGAATCCTAACAAGGGCGGATCTGTATGAAAGGAGACACTTTCTCGTATGATCTATGAAACCCAATCCACAGTCCATGCAACACGCATCCTTTAATCTCCATACACTCGCCGCTCCACTCGGCGTTTGACTCGTTCCTCCAACCTGGCGTCATTCTTGACTCACACAACATGCTCTGATCCTATTTACACGGCCCGTGTGGAAGTCTGATGTTGGATAGCCATCGTATTGTCTCCACTTGGAAATTTGATCCGATTTCTCCCCTACGTAGAGGTTTGATCATGGCTTACCACGGTTATATTTCCACTTGGCAATCTGATCCAATTTTTCCAACGCGGAGTGAACAGCCTCAGTACGGGATTAACAGCTTAGCCCGCCATCATCAAATTTACGCTTGGCATTGCTTTCCTTATTTCCCACGTCTAGGATTTCTTCTTTGGATTGCCATCCACGAAAACCCACTTGGCATTCCATCTCTGAATCCCCACAGAACGACTCAGCCAAATTAATCCACAGGCCCCGGCCTCAGCTTTTCCATGCAACCTTGGCAAGATAGTAAAATATTTCCCATGCGCGGGATTACTTACTTAGTCTGCCATGATCGTGCTCTTGATTTTTCCTCCTGTCGAGTTTTCCTTCATCAGATTTGAGGATAACATTAACTCTCAGTGCAAACATTTCAGCTGTAGCTTGTAAGGTGTGATAATTTCAACAGAAACCTTTATGCTTGCCAATCTAGTGACTCATTGAAGATGCTCATATAATTGCAAAGCAAATTGTGCCTCATGAATATTCTGATATGAAACAGTCCCACCTCTATGAGATTCACTTCCATGAGTTGCATCGTAAAACAAGTAAGGTCTCGATAGAGAATCTTTGTAATAAATTTCATCAAGTCTCCCGGTAACGCTCTCACTGTCACTTCATTGATTTTCATAAAAATAACTTCAAGGAAAATCCCGAATTTGAGGATGCATTCGATGCTGAACAGATAAAAACATAGTTGGACGACCTGCTTGCTGGAAGTGCTCAAAAGAACTTTCGCTATACTGCAACATGTCAACTGCCTATGCACCAAATGCTCGGCTGAGGAAGGTCTGAACAATGTCAGCGAAAATATATGTACTGTATTCACTAATACCCTGACCCGACATTCTTGCTACCTTTGCGAGCTCTACCGAGATCCTTATAGAATTCCCTTCATTCGTCAATTTTCAATGAGCTATATTTTGCATTAACAAGACCTCGTCGAGCTCTTACAACTGAGAGTCTCTCCTGAGATGATTTCTGAGATGATTATCAATTTGACACCGGGTTCTTTATCAACTCGACCCTGAACTCTCCACTGAGTCGAGATCAACTGGGTGCCTTTCAATGCTAGGTGATCTCTTCATATGAAATTTAGGAATTATTTTTAATTATTGCATCTCGATAATAACCGAAGGTGGGTTCCTGGGACTATTATTTTATTTTGAACGTGATAGGACCCCGTTGTCCAATCTTGCCATGTGTGCAAAATTGGATAACTGTCCAACTTGTCTGAACTGTTGGAACCCTCTTCCAGCTAGCTCATCTAGAGCTATAGTACCTGTTCAAAATAATCTAGTTCAAGACTACGAATGGTGCTATCCTTTCTCTCAACCTCACAATCAAAATCTTTGTCCCAATGGGGTTCTTAGCTAGGCCCTTATGGTTCAAAGTGTATCTGCCCCTTCAGAGTTAACAAACAATTCATCTACGCAAGAAGCAGCAGATCAACCATAGGCACCTGAAGAATCCACTTTGCTAAACTGGCAAGAAGAAGATTTTGGCAGATGAATATAGATTCTTCATCAGTGGTAGCAAACACTCGTTCCAAGAAAAGAAGCAATGGAGCCTCAACCTCCCGAAGCTGATCTGACATCCACTTCTCAACCTGGGTTTCAAATGGCAATTGTTAAAAATGCGGGAAAGAAATCACTAGAAACACCGGCTAGCCACACCGCAGGGAAAAGATGGTTCTCCATGAATCACGGTACCCAACAAACATTTTCCAAAGGAAGACCCCAATGCCCAAAAAAGTGTCATCAAAATTTGGAGCAATTCTCTTCAGCATAGTAGAACAAATGAAGAAAACCAATCTGAGTCGTTACCATGTGGGACGCACTCTCAATCCCTTCCCAAAGAAACCTATTTCGAGAAGCTCTGAACATTTTTAGTACAACCAGCGGATCACCAAGCCATGGCAGTGACAAATGCTACAAATTTGTGTCAATCAGAAGGGAAAATCATTCCTACGGTAAACAAACCACCTCCATTCTACATTTCCTTGATCATTGGTGACCACCTGGTACATAATTGCATGATCAATTCTGGTGCCAGTAGCTCTGTCATGCCGAAAACAAATTGTAGATGTACTAGGCATACAATATGCGCCAGTTACAAAGAGGGGTTGTTCAGCTGGATGGCATAACTGTTAAGACTGTTGGGGTTATCAGAGGACTATCAACTTACCAATTCATGCATGCCCAAGTTTTTCATTCACCCAAGACATATCAGTCATTGATCTCCCTCCTCTCTTTGCCATTTTCCTATCACGGGATTTCATTGCCAAGATGGGCGGTTACCTATCAGCTGAATGGTCGCATATGATTCTCAGGACTCAATACAGAACCAAAGTAACTATAAGGGCAGAACCAATCTGCCGTTATCATGTAGAAACCCTACACTACTAGTCCCATAAATGGAAATTACACCATCCGGTGATCCAGAAGAGGAAAATGCCGATCATGAACCAACCACCCTTGTTTGAAGAAGTCCCTGATACTTTGCTAGATGAAGTAAGTAGAGATCATCAGTACGATCCCCTACGCTGATGTATTGGTAGAAGAAGAAGCTGGTTTACTGGTCTTGGAAGAAACAGGATTAGGTACTTACTGTATCCATGAAGAAGATATGATCATACCACAACTTGTCAAAACACCAAGTGATTCTAAAGGATTGTGGCAATTGTTCCTTCGATGGCTCAAGAAGTAAGAATGGATCCGGTGCTGGTGTTATGTTAATTTCTCCAGAGGGAGATAAATACTTCTCATCTTTCCGGTTGTAGTTTAGTTGCACCAACAATGTTGCTGAATACAAGGCTCTTGTGCAAGGAATTCAGCTAGCCCAAAGGAAGGGAATCAAGGCCCTAACTATTTTTGGAGACAGTGAGTTAGTTGTTCATCAAGTTTCGGCACGTAGTGCATCCAAAAATGATCTTTTAAGATCATACAAGAACCGAGTTTGGGACCTGATTGAAGATTTTGAAGCTTTTGGAATCCATGCAATCCCTAGAGATTAAAATCAAGATGCAGATAGGCTTGCTAAATTGGTTCACAATACAACATACCAGTTGATATCATGAAAGAAGGGCAGAAATTTGTTAAAATGGTGGTTCGACCAGCAGTCCCTGATAATGTTAGTAGTTGGCAAGTGTTTGATAATGACAAAAAAATTTTCCTCTTCCTACAAGAAGAGGCGGAGTTTGCTGCAAAGAATCAAGATAAGTTGCAGGAATCATAATGGTGAGAAAATTATTCAATTGAAAAGCAACAAGTTACTAAAAGGTTTAGTCACTTCGGAATCCATTTTCAATTCAGATGACCAAGCCACAAGACAAAGCACTAACATGGTGGTCAGAGAAGAATATTTTGAGGAAGTTGAAGTATCAAATGAGAAATTTCTTAAGATTGGAAAAAGTGTGTACTTCTGAAGAGAAAGAAGCTTTCATCAAAATTTGTCAAGAGTATCATGACATCTTTGCATGGAGTTATAAAGATCTTGCGTGGTTTTTGATCCAGGTCTAGCTCAACATACCATCGAACTAGATCCGAATGCTAAGCCAGTTCATCAGAAACAGAGACCAATTAATCCCAAAATTGAGCCACTAATGAGAAAGGAGCTAGCCAAGATCATCGAGGCCTGTATAATTTTTCCCATCAAGAATTCCTCATGGGTAGCCAATTTGGTGCCAGTGAGGAAGAAGAACGGAGAGATCCGGTTATTGCATAGATTTCAGGGATTTGAATCATGCGTCCTTAAAAGACCATTATCCTCTTCCCTCGATGGAGCAGATCCTTCAAACGGTGGCAGAAGCTCAAAGATTTTCTTTTCTTGATGGATATTCAGGTTACAATCAAATCCTAGTCCAAGAATCTGACCAATTCAAAATGGCTTTCACTACCAAGTGGGGGCACGTATGCCTACAATAAAATGCCAGTCGGATTGTCCAACACCGGGGCTACTTTTCGAAGAGCCATGGACATGGCATTTAAGGGACTAATCAACGATATTATTTTGGTTTTACCTTGATGATATAACTGTATACTCTAAGCATGCAGAAGGTCACATCACGCATCTAAGGAAAGTTTTCCAAAGGTGTAGGGAATTTGGGGTTTCACTTAACCCCAAGAAAATGTATTTTTACAGTGCACGAGGGAAATTTATCGGGGCATGTTGTTTCAGCGGAAGGAATATCAATTGATTCTAGCCAGGATTCATTCGATTATGTCCTTATCTCTTCCGAGTCACAAGAAGGGCCTCCAGAGCTTTCTGTGGAACCATAAATTTTGTGCGGAGATTCATCCCTCAATTCTCAACATTGGCTAAACCACTGACAACCATGCTGAAGAAAAACATGCCATTCTCATGGACAAAAGGAAGGACGAGAAAGATTCGAAGCCATCAAAACAGCCATTTCCCAAGCTCCCACGCCTGTGAACCCCAGGTTTGACAAAGATTTTATCCTTTATGCTTTTGCAGGTCAAGAGAGCATTTCAGGGATCCTCACCCAACAAAACAACAACCTGATGGAGCAACCAATTTCTTTCTTCAGTCAATCCCTCAAAAGACTATGAGTTCAAAATACTCATTCATTGAAAAGTAAGTCTTTGCGGTTATTCGAGCTTTGAAGAAATTCAAGCACATGTTGTCTAACAACAAGATTCATCTGATGGTGTCTCATCCAGGTGTTAAGGAGTTTTTACTGAACAAAGAAATGAACGAAAAGCGTGTTGGATGGATCACAAAGGTAATGGAGTATGACATGCACATCAAATATCACTAAACTTGTTAGAGGTAATGGTTTTTCTCGTCAGCAACTTGCAACAGACATGGAATCAAAAAGTAATGAGGGACGTGACACTCCTAAATACTGATGAGGATGTTGATCAAGCTGATTGGTTATCCAAAATGAAGAATTTCATCTTCTCAGGAGCATACCCGGAAAACATGGATAAAAACCAAAGATGAACCTTTCTGTCTTCAATCTATCCCATATGTTTTGGTAGATAGCGTTCTCTTTCAAAAGATTTGAACATCGTCCTCCTTCGGTGCATAGGACTGGAATAGGTAAGTAAGATACTAGAATAATTTCATAATGGCCTATCTGGAGGACATTGTTCCGCACAAAGAAAAGCTACCAAGATCATGTGAGCCGACTACTATTAGCCGGATTTATTCAAGGATGCCCATCTCTGGGTAAGGAAATGTAAGGAATGTGCCTTTTTCACAGGTAAGCAGAAGCTGGCAACTCTTCCGCTGCATCCAATTCAAGTGGATCAACCCTTTGTTTAATGGGGGTTGGACTTCATCAGAATGATTAATCCTCCATCTAGTGACGGACATAAGTGGGTCCTTACAGCAACAGACTATTTTACTCAATGGACAGAGGTGGTAGCATTAAAAGAGAGCAATGAAAAGGTAGTTCTAGATTTTTTGGAGGGTATAATGACGAGGTTCGGTGTTTCGTTTATAGTCATTTCAGACAACGCACTGGCTTTTCTTGGTATGAAATTGAGTGAATGGGCTGTTAAAAATGGGGTATACCTCAAAACTTCATCCAATTACTATCCTCAAGGAAACGGATTCGCTGAGTCTAGCAACAAAAACCTCATAAGGATTATTAAGCGCACAATGGAAACTAACAAGAGGACTTGGCATACACAGCTTAAGACCGCCTTATGGGCAGATCGGATCACACCTAAAAGGGCCATCGGAAATTCTCCTTTCATTCTTGTATATGGAAGAGAGGCAAAACTCCCACTCTCATTGGAGTTACCTTCTTTGGAGTTAGCTCATCAACTTGAAGTTATAGAGAGTGATCCTCTGACAGTAAGGTTTGCTGAAATCATGGAGTTAGAGGAAGTACGAGACAAGGCTATGAAAACTTTGGAGCAGCATCAGGCTCAAGTTAAGAAATCTTTTGACAAGAAGGCGTCTAACATGCATTTTCAAGAGGGAGATTTAGTTCTCAAATGGGATGAAGACAGGGCTAAACCAGGCAGGTATGCCAAGTTTGACGCTCTCTGGAGTGGGCTGTATATCATCACATGTTGCAAAGAGGCAAATTCATTTCATCTATCTAGGCTCAATGGAGAAGAACTGCCCATTCACGTGAATGGGATACATCTCAATGCTTGTTTTTGAGAAGCGTTCCACCTCTTGTATAGTTAAATTAGGTGTTTTCCTCCAAGTGCTTATGCACATTGTTGTGTGTTGTTGTTTTGCTTTCCTTGTTGTTTTGTTTTGTGTTGTTCTGCACTTTTTTTCATCATTGGAGGGTGTCAAGGATAGAAAGGTTCAAGGTGTCCATAACAGTTCAAAATCTGCTTCATTCAAAATTTTGCAGTGTTCCATGGATGTCAAGCATTCGATAGATTCAATATACTTCATGGTTAGCATTCTAGGGAAGTCTAGGATATCGGCAATGCTCAAAGAGATTCCGGGATGTGTCAAAGAAAATCATACTACTTTCAGGATTCCAACATAGAATCCATGCCCAATGGATGACTTAAGGCTACTGGAATCATGCTTAGCAAGCAATCATCCCTGAGAAGTCACCAAAAATGTTATCTAATTTTACGCACATGGAAAAATTTGAAAACAGGGCCTTATTACTATCAAATCACGACATTGGTCCCATGGACCCACTTCTGGTCATCAGTGTCAAATCGGAAATAAAGAGACGAGTCATCAGAGGAGTTCGTGCCTTGTCCTAACTTGGTCATAACTCAGATCACAAGCCTTAGACGAGTTCATGAGTAGGAAAAGTAAGTTCAGTAACTGAGTTTGGCTTGTCATAAAGAATCTCGAGAGAAGCAGAGGATGTTTCAATGGTTGGCTCATTGAGGTAGAGAAATGACGAGCTCGAATCGGTTTAATTCAACATGGAAAGATTAATGCTTCCTCGTTGGAATATGAACTCAATTTTAATGACTCAATGGAGATAATAGCATAAATGACCGAGCCCGGTCTTGATAAGATAACCCACAAAGAGAAATCATGTCGAGTTCGCGGTGAGTCATAGTTAAAGGAATGAGTCAACCACCATACATAGAGGTCGATATGATGTTGCTCGCAATGAGACCAATGGAGCTCAAGCTTGGACTAATAAAACACAATGCATAGAGTTGGATAAAATGTGAGAAACGAGATAAAAGTGGAGGTAACACGCCTACTTCACTAGCTTGCAACTTCATCTATAACCACCATATCGATCCCATGGGCTAGGCGCTGGAATAACTTCCAGCCATTACTAGAAATAGTAGTGAACACAATCTCAGCCTCATTCGCAAAACTTGCCTCAAGATTTGATCGAGCTTCTTCCATGGAAGTGACTTTCCAAAGTGAAAAGGCGAGACAACTCAACTAAAACTTTATCTCGTTCTTCTACTACAGCGGCAAGATTTTACAACAACTGATCATGGCTGTGGTCACATGTAACCAGAACATCAAGATCAACACCAACGGTTCCTTGGGATCACCCTATGGCAGCTGTCACAATTAACTCTCTCTGGAGGCGATTGATTTTCTGAGATAAAGCTTACTTCTCTACCCTGTAGCTGCTGCGTATAGCCAATTAGGCACGATCATGGCAAGAGAACGATATTTCCACGCATGGGAAATATTTCACTTGATTTCCAAGTGGATTTTTATGAATGGCAGGCCAAGCTAAAAATCCCGCGTGTTGGTGGGAATTGGGGAGAAATCGGGTCAAATTGCCAAGTGAAGACAATATGATGGCTATCCGTCATGAAAATCCCGCGAATGGGAAACATTTCACTATCTTGCCAAGTTTGCGTGGCGAAGTTGAGGTCGGGGCCCATGGATTGATGTGACCAAGCCATTATGCGGGAATTCGAAGCTGGTATGCCAAATGGGAAATATTAAGATGGCATTCCAAGCTGTTCACTCCGCGTTGGAAAAATTGGATCAGATTGCCAAGTGGAAATATAACCGTGGTAAGCCATGATCAGACTTCCGCGAGTGGGAAAAATTGGATTAGATTGCCAAGTGGAAAAATTACGATGGCTATCCAACATGATACTTCCGCATGGGCCGTTTTAACAGGATCCTAGTCCTTGTGCGAGTCACTCAGAAGGTAAGTCGGGGAACGTGGGAATGAGACAGCTGAAGTGTTTAACTGGATTGGACGTGGTGGTCTAGCCTGGCCAAAATTGAGTATGACACAGAGATAGGTGAAGGAGGATCCACACATTCTGCTTACCATGCATAACATCCCTGTAAACATGTCTACATATCTTCAACTATTGCGGACCTGCATTTCCAGGAATATGCTTTCACATGAAAGAGATGCCTTCTCATGGAATACCATAATTGCAGCTTACAGAAGACACAGGTTTCCTTACAGAAATAGACAGATACCCGACCTGATCAGTTCACCTTTGCCAGCATACATCTCCCAACTCCGATTCAAGCTCTGATCATTCAGGATGCAAGGAAAAATCCCACGCACAGGTACAGGCATGTTGCAGTATAGTAGAAGCTATTTTTAGCGCTTCAAGCAGACAGTCACGCTATTCGAGGCTTCATAAAATTTCCCTGAACCAGGAGATGAAGGTTTATTATGGTGCAGAATGAAACGATTCATATTGCTCAACATTTCTTCTCCTAGAAATGAATTGAATGTGAAGGTCAACTCTGAAATACCTGGTTGGCCATTTTGTATGCCACATCCTTGTAACTTGTAAATGGTCTCTTTGATAAAATCTGAGGGCAGAAGCAATATTTATACCCTTCCATTATGTACGTCCAATCAGACAATAAAAATATTCTTTTACCAGGTTCAGAGAAGCTTGTTTTTAACAATGGACGATTATACTGTAGTTTTAAGCTGATTTTATCTAGCTTATTTCTATCAGCTTTGATCCACGACTAGGGAAGAATTCATATGGTTATTACCTGTACATTTTTCCAAGGTCCTTTTGGTTGCCCCAGTTGTTCAACATATTTTTTTTGAAGGGCTTATTTTATGTGTTGCAAATTGTAACATTAAGGATCTTTTTAGTTTTTGGAAAAATGAGTATATTGTTTAGCTCACAGCTACTTATGCCATACTAAGATCCCAATAGTGGCATAATTGTTGATTGGGGCCGAGATTGCCGAGTGCACTACCAAAATACCAAAGGGTTCTTTGGCCAAAAATCAGTCTCAAGGGTGTCTATCGACATGTTATGGGCATGGGCATGGGTCATCATCATGGTAGCACTAGGTCTTTATTGATAATGGCATTTTCTCATCGTTTGGAAGGTACAAATTGTGCTTATTATGGAAAAGCCAAAAAATTCTTACTACAAGTGTTATATGATGAGGAAGAATCTTGAGCATTGTGGTAAAACCATTCTTTTTAGAAATATTGGTTTAAGCTCGGTATTCAAGTGATTTTGAGCCTAGGAAAGGTAAGATTGTTTGTTGGATGAAGAGCTCGGTGACTTCGCAGTGAGCTCATGGTGATGTTTCATGAAGTTTGAACGAGGAATGCATAAATGGCCTCGAGTTAATAGAGGAAAATGATAAGAATCGAGTTTGATAGCTCACCATTCGAAGGACTCAATGCAAAAGAGCACGATTACCAAAGCAAGGAAAGAGATAGTGTGGGGTTCAAATTGATTGCAACACCGAGTTAGAGGATTCGAAACTCATCGAGTTGAGTTTTGTGTAGACTCTATCAACATGGACCCCCCTCCTCTTCAAGTCAAACAGGTCAACGGGGGGGTCCCGACATTATGTTAATTAAATTAATATTTTTATTTAAATATTTTAATAATAATATTTATTATTATTATTTAAAAATTTTATTTAAATATTCTTTTAATTAATTGAGAAGACTAGGTCATCAGGCAATTAATGACCCATGATGGAACCTTCTCAGGTGGTTCAAATAACTGTAATAAATACATCATGGGCCTTCAATTTAGGAATGCAATTATGACATTTCCTCTTCTTTCTCACATATTATTCTATAAATGTAAGTTGGAAGCTCATTTCAAAGGGTTCTAACAGTTCAGACAAGTTGGACAGTTAGATATCTCAGGTGAGTGTATACTTTTCAAGAATCCTCTCTCTTCTACAAGTTGTTCTTGTATGTTGAGAGAACTTTCGAGCCTCCTCTTCAAGACTGTAATGGCAACTATTGCCTCTTCTGAATGTATGATGCATTGTGCATGTTATTGAAGCAATAAAAGTGTGTGTTTTGTGACTAATCTCGATCCTTCCATCCTTATGTGCTTCTTTGTGCCTTTCTCGTACTTGCAGGTACACTGTGCAAGTTTAAGTTTCTATTGCAGGTTCTTGGAGTTCTATGCTTATCGAGTGGTGGAGTATTGCATGCAGTTGAGTTGTGGTGTCTATTCAACCTTCTTGAGTTCATCCTTCTTCACTGGAAAACTGGTATATTTCTCGGTCTGATAAAGTTTAACAAAGGGAACGCATGTCTCTTAGTTTGTGGTATCCTGTACCCTCTCTAAGTTGCAGTAGGTGAAGTTGACCTGTGGTGCACACACCCTCTTCAAATTAACCCTTCCTGAGTCTAAAGACACCCTTTATTTGGTGCATCACCATCCCTAGTATAGTTTCATTTATGTAAATCTCTTTCCCTAAAACCCCATGAAAATGTTAGCATAGGACTAGATAATCATTTTTGTTACACTAGGAGTAGTACAACACTTAGTTTAGGAAGAGGAAGTTGGCCTTCTCTTGAGGTTCACCTCGAGCCCAAGTCCCACAGCTTGAGAGGTGATCCCATGTGTCCCAATCACACCGAACGTCCTATTCACATCTTGGCCATTCGGAGGGTGCAGTGATTTGGCGACAACGGTAACTCCCCCTCTCCACTTGAGTTGTCATGATTGCAGTACTGGAGGTTACTCAGCACCTCCTATATGTACACCCCATTTGATCTATGAGATAGAGGAGATTTTTATGGCTTAACTAGGTTCTACCCGTGTTTCAAATATTTGCATGCACATTCGGTTGATGTTCGCTCCTCTCGAGATCTCTTCATGCTGCCGTTCACACGTTCGTTGATGTGCACATCGTCCCTCGTGATCCTCACTTGTGGGTTTTAAACCCTCTTTCACGCACTGCTCCTATCATCTTTACACTTTGCATACCATCCCATAATACTCATTCATTGTATTTTCATATTTTGGTGGCACTTATTCTTTCTTGATTTTTCTATATACATGTTTTAATTTTCTTAATATGCTAATCAGATACTCAGCATGTCATTATATTTATCTTATACACACGTGCATTCACTTGGTATTTTGTGGTGAATTTAGATCTCTCATAGGTTCTTATGCACTACAATGATGCTTGGCATTGTACCATTTTCCAGTCATGCCACGGATCCTCGGAGCATATACTTTCTCTACTATCACATACTACACATGTTCTATTCTCCCATATTATTAGGATTACTTTAATTTTCACTGATTCATATACGCTCTTCACATACTTTTTATCTTTATAATATGCTAATGGGTGTTTAATTTGTAGCATTTATTTTGCAGGCCTATATGCCATCATGGTTGTTTGATACATTTTTATTGCAATTGTTTTCTACTATATGTTATTGTTTACGGGCTATGCCATATGTCTTGTTTGATCACTGTTTTCTTGCTTATGGATGCTTTGTCTTTGATTCTTTTGTGAAATTATGAGTGATGTCCCATGTTTGAAACTTGATTTCTATGGTCTATCTTGTATGCACACTTTCTTGTTACATTGTTTTTCTATGACATTCTTGCTACTTTTTCTACTTACACATATTTCTAGCCAATTTTTTTTACATGTGCCTTGGTTTCTACCATGCACATATCCTACCCCTTGTAGGGATATAGTACAACACAAAATCAGGTCCTCTCTTTTGGGATACTCAATCCTACAATCATTGCATGCACCCCAAATGAGGGGGCCATAAATTGGGTGAATAGATAACCCATAAAATAGCTGAAATTTATAATTTAGGACAATACAATATAGAAAAATAATAGAAATATAGTCACAGAATGACCCAGAATCTAACTTGGGTCCTCAACACATCATAGATACCAACACCTTGAATCAGACATGATCACCTGGGTTCCTATGTCCTCCTCTGGGTGATTATATCCTAAGGGCAGACACATTCATCTTCTCAAATCAACACAATTCACAAAATGCTTTAGATTAGTTTTATAGTTACATGCACAATCCTTCAGTTATAACATGCATGCAATATCCTACAAATCAATTTCAATCAGAATGATCAATACAATCAGAACTAATATGGGGTAGTAGGAAAACATTAGGGAAATACCATATGTAGTAGTGTTTATCGGGAAGAGTCATGGATGGAGAGTAACACTAGACCTCTCTCCCTGATGCTTGCTCTCTGGTGTGAGATCTCCCAAAAAACTCACACTTGGTGTGATATCACCCAAAAAATTAGCTCTTGGTGTGAGATCACCAAAAAATCTCACACGTGGTGTGAGATCTCCCAAAATACTCACATTGGGCGTGAGATCTCCCAAAAAACTCACTCTTGGTGTGAGATCTCCAAGAAAACTCACTCTTGGCGTGAGATCATCAAGAAAAATCACTCTTGGCATGAGATCACACAAGTAAATCAATCTTCATAGCATTTTAGGATACTTTTCTATCCTTTTACACTCTTTTACATCAGGTGCACACTTTTATTTTATACACTTTTACATACTTATGGACATCTCTCTCAAATTTTTTATATACAATACTTTGACTACTCTTTTGCAGGTCCGTTCTTAATATGCAAAAATAAGTAGCCTAAAAATACAAGTACAAACAAACCTATAGGTACAATGTAATACATACGCTTTACCCCTAGGGTCACTTTCCTTCCCTAGTCTCCACACTTCACTTTAAGGCCATGGTTGAGATGCAAAATGATCAATACATAAAATCCTTGAGAACAGATAGAGGGAGAGAGTATATATAAAATTGGTTTTTAATCTTTTGCAAGGAGCATGGGATAAGTAAAATAGTCACAACAAGGTATAAAATGTAGCAAAATGGTGTAGTTGAGAGGAAAAATCATACTATTCAAGAAATAACGAGAAGCGTGGTCAAAGAAAGAGGATTTCTAGATGATTATTGGGCTGAAGCACTTGGAAAAATAGTTTATTCATTGAATATATTCCCTACAAAAAGTGTTAGGAACATGATACCCAAATAGGCATGGATTTGAAAGAAATCCAAGTGTTGAGAACTTAAGACTATTTGGGTGTTAGAAACACGTACATGTCCTAAAGTAAAGAAGTTCAAAGTGGTATAATATCATCTTCATTGGGTATAGTGAGCAATACAAAGCTTATAGATTGTACAACCCAATCAAAAAGGAACTCATAATCAGCCAAGATGTTCAATTCATGGAGGAAGCTTCTTGGGGAGATGTAAAATAAGTGTAAGAGTCACAAACAAAGGAAAATGTACCTTCTAATGACACTGAAAGGAAAGATGGTAGAGTTAACAATACACCAAGTTTGACCCTTATTTCACAAAGGGGTGAATAATCAAATGGTATCAGCCAACAAAACATACAAGGAGAAGGTTATGAGGCATCTTCATCATTTTTTTTCTTAAATCAACACCAATTTCCAACTAGGAGTGTATAATAAATTTATGACTAGTCAAGGTACGATGAAAATGAAGATGAAATGATTAATTTTTCTTTATTTTCATTAACTGATCCTATTTATTTTGAGGAAAAAACTAGGGATAACAAATAGTGTGAAGTAATGGATGAAGAAATGGATGTGATAGAGAAGAATGAAGCATGAGAGTTAGTAGATCTTCTAGTGGGAAGGGAATTCATTACAGTCAAGTGGGGTTTATAAAATCAAAACTACCCCCGAAGGAAAGAATGAAAGACATAAGGTAAGGCTAGTTGTCAAAGGATACCAATAAAGGCTTAGACATGATTATAATGAGATATTTGCTCCCATGAAAAGGCTAAAAATTGTGAGAAAAATCATTTCCATAATTTCTCATCATAAGTGGAAGGTTCATAAAATGGACATAAAATCAACATTCTTGAATGACATTGTAATGCCCACAATTTTGACATTCTATAACCACATTAATCCTTAAATAATTATCTAGAAAGTTTCAGAATTTTTGTTTTGTTTTAAGTTACAAGGATGTCAAACCCTAATATACGTTTATTTGAATTCTTACCATAAAAGTTGCATTTTATAGGATAGATCATCAAAATTATTAATTAAATATTCTTAATCCAGTTCAAATGTCAATTTAATTATCATCACTAGATAATTGTCCATTAATCTCTCTTACTACATTAAATAGTTTCTCCCTTGGATATTAACATTCAATCCATATTTAATAAATCCTTATCCATAGTTACCTTAGTTCTCTTGAAATATTTTCTTTAATGCCCATTTAATGATTCACCAAAACCTACTAGAAGGGTTACATTTTAAATTAATACCCTAGAGCCCTAAGTGGCCCCATTCACCCATTTACACATACATTTGATTTATTTAAAAATTTACACCATTAATATGAATATTCTCACCTAAAAATTGTAGGGTTGATTCGTAACCATTGGATCAAATCAACAGGGACCACAAGATTAGATCTACCCTAAAGAAACCCTAATCATCCATAAGGGAGTATTTTTAAGCATTTGTTTCCCTAAGATCATTCATTTTCTTCTCTTTGTTTTGTAGGTTGAAGGAGTGGATGCCATGGATCAAGGAAATTTGTGAAAGAGTCTTCTTGTAATAAACGTGTAAGAAGAAGGGGATTCCATCCATTGGATCCTCCTTTAGATTAGTTGAATCTTAGATTAATCAAATATTATTAGTTATTTTATTGCAATACTAGCGTTTATCCTATATTTGGTTTGCAATCTATCGTTGATTAGTAATCTATATTTTTTCTTCGTTGATGGGGAAGAAACCCATTTTGTAGATCAAGACTTTAATGTATTTAAACCCCCATATGCTGGTTGGAGTAGGATCTAAACAAGCATACACGGCCCAAAAGGGTTGGATCTATCTTTAGATGAAGTTTAGATCCATAAGAGCTAGTGGTTTTGATGGAAATACGTTTTAAATAAAATTATTCCATGCACATGTGATCGATGACGATGTCTTGACTGACCGTGGCAACCTATGTGCTACTGACATCAGTTTCACTACGGGCACTGATTTCTGAGGCATCAATAAATTTTAGATTTTTATTTTAAATGCCAAGGATGTTGCATTTGTACTAGGAGCAACTTATTATTCAAATTCATGATGGCATAAAAGTTTCAAAGGCATATAATCCAAATAAAAGCACCAAACTGTATTTCAAGATTGAAGAATTATGATTTATGTAGTTTTACAGTGACCGATTTCGGTCATAGGAATGCCGACAGTGATTCAATTGCTAATGCTGGTACTGTCAATCGAGTCTATTGTTATAAATTTTAGCATATCTTTTACATTTCGATATCTAGACTTTTCTAAATGACATTTCCAATAATCATAAATTAAATTTGTGTTTTATGATCAAGTCATAATATAATCTAAGTTGAGATATAAGCTATAATTTAAAACTTCAAAATTGTAACCATGAAACAATGACCGATGTCGGCACTATGTACATCGACGTCAGTTTAACTGGCTGGTGCCAATCACTGTGTAGAATAGAGAGCTCTAAACATGAATGTTTGAAGGAAAATTGATATCAAGATATAACTTTAAATTTACATATATCAAAACCAAAGAGTGTTTAACTGTTCCAACCCAAAATAAATCTATGACAACATTTCTAATTCATTTTGTTATCAAACATTCAAATTTACAAATTTCTTTTCTTTCAACACAAGGTAAAATTTAAACATGATATCCATTCTAATTCATTCCTTTATATACAAAAATTTGAAGAGAAATGAAAATACACATTCTTTTAATGAGATTTATTATAATATGTTATTACAACTTAATAAAAAAATAAATAATACAACTTTTCTTTCAATACAATCTACTAGTCTTCCACCTTAAGTGGGGATTACAAGAAATGTTCTCTCACAAGGAAGGATTTATTAGTCTTCTAAAAGTGCTCCAAGTGACAATTATTCCACAATATATCCACCATTTATTCAACATGATTACAACAACAAAAATGGGGGAGAGGTAGCACTCTCCACCCAACCAATTATCCAATGAGGAGAAGAAGCTATCCTCCTCACTAGCCCTAGAGCCCTAACCAAAATGCAATAAAGGATGGATCTAAATCATAAAAAATATAAACAATATTTCACATCACAATAAAAAATTTCAAAAATATTTCAAAACACATGCAACATAAGATAAAATTAGAAACATGAAACTATCAAAATACACAGGGCTTGAAAATGTAAAGCCAATGGAGCAAGGATCTATGGGGAGATCACTTATGCCTCCCAATGGGACTAGATACCCACCTTAAAACCATCCAATATACATCTCAAAACCCCTACAAAAATCTTATGCCTCCCTAAAGATCCTATTAAGTCTCCCACATTCTCTTATGCCTCCCTACAATCTCTTATGCCTCCCCCAAAAGAACCAAGTAAGAAATACAATCATTTTCTTATCCAAGGCGGGGAACCCAACCCAATTCCCTCCCAAAAATGTAATAAAATCTTATGAATCCCTACATATAAGATCCCCATAGCCTTCTCCTACACCATACTTAGGAATTCTACCCAAGGACCCAACAAGCTACTAAAACATTCAATAACATGCAAATATACACATATAAGGGAAAATAAATAAAGCAAGGGTGTAGATCCTACCTTTCCATGGTAGAGATTGATCAAATATTCACACACCAGACTCCTTCAAGCTCAATCCAACTCCAACAAGTTCCAAGAACTCAACAAGCACTCCAAAAACTCTCAAAATCCAAAAATACAAAATCCCCAAATGAAATGAAGTAACCGCCAAACAAACAAATAAACTTGCATATATAGAAAAATGAGAGAGGAGGGTGAGGTTTCTCCATGTAGGATGCCACATTACTTATACTCAACTCCACATCATAAGTCAAACCTCAACCCCAATGCACAATAAATTGGTGGTTAAGAGGAATTACAAGCCTCTAACACACAATCGAAACACACACCCCCTAAGGACAAAATTCAAAACCCATATAGGAAAAGTGAAATTAATGTCATTTTTTGTCTTACAAAACATATAATGGGGTCTAGTTTTGACCCCCCAATCCACAGGTAGGGTTGGTATAAGAAATTAAGAGGTGTGGGACAATTGTAGCTTGTCCCACAAGCCTAAAAAAATGGCCATTAAGACCAAATCCGAAATTCCAAGGTAAGGTAAAGTGTACAACACTCAAAGTCACTTACACTCAATCAAAATAAAATAGTCTGAAAGACCAAAAACTCTAATAAATGAATCCATTCGTCACATCCCCATATCAATTAATAACATGATTACATTACTTAATAAAGGCACATTAATCAACAATGATTAAATAAATTACATCAGAATTAAATCACATACTCTACAATAAATAAAATAAAAAGGGAAAGAACAACACACATGACCATAGTCACAATTGGAGGTCATCCCCCCATGGGTACCCCCTAAAAAAATAAAACAAACATAACACATTACACAAGTTGCCATGGTGACCTTTGTTGTATCCATCTAGTATTCCGCAGTGGTTGGTATCCAATCCCCCTTTTGATTGTTGTGATTTAATTACCTGAAAAATCACACAATACCTCCTTCGGCCTTGTGGTTGCATCAAAAACATCAAAGACAAAATATACGCATATCAACCAATAAACATCCTCATATAGCTAAATAATCATCTCAACTGAATAATGTTATCGTTTGTCTAAAATTCCAATAACATATCAATTCTACCTTTTTATCAATATCAACAAGATCAAAAGACTAGTTCAAATCCTAAATCCTATTTAGCACGATGAGAATTATGAATGTTAGTAATATATATGCCAAAAGCACATCATCATCAATATAAAATGTATCTCTATGTATCTAAGAATCCATAAAATCAAACTATGAATCACAATCCATCAATAATTAGAATATATCTATCATCTAACATCATGTTAAACCAAAATGTTACAACAAAATCCATGTCTATAGTCAACAGTGATGGAAATAAAAATATAATAAGTGTCGAAGAGGAGTGGGCACCACATCCCCCTCACTTCAGACTCAAATTCCTCCCAGAAGTCACTGAAATATGTGTGGAAACTATACTTGTGGAAACATAACATCCTCCCATGTAGCAACAATATCACTATACATGTGCCACTGGAATCACACCTGATCAATCTCTCCACCTCGAAGGCCTAGGATCCTACAGTTTAAAATACACATGGGCTCTAGCATCATCTACCCCTACTCTTGCACCTGAAATGTGGTCCAATCCAATACATGAGATGGATATGGGATATATCTCCTAAGAATAGATACCTAAAAAACATCATGCATGGAAGACAAGTTGGGTGGAAAGGCTAGACAATAAGCTAAGGGACCAATCCACTCCAGGATCTTGAATGGACCCACAAATCTAGGATACAACTTAGAGCCATTTCCATAATAGATAGGAATCTTATGAGGTTTGACACAAAGAAAAACCTTCGTGCCCACCTCATAACTATGGTTGACTCTCCTTTGATCTACATAACTTCTTCTTCCTGTCTTGTGCCTCTTGTAACCTCTATCATACCAAAACAACCTACTGCTCCATGTCCTACAACAAGGCTGGTCTAAGAGATAATCTATCATCCAATATGTCCCAACTTAACGGTGTTCTGCACTTCCTGCCATACAACTCTTGAAAGGGTGCCATACCAATCGAACTCTGAAAACTATTTTTGTAGGAAAACTCCACTAAATACAAGTAATACTCCCAATTTGATTGATAATCCATGATGTACATCCGAAGCATGTCATCTAAAATCTAATTCACCCGCTTTGTATGTCCATATGTCTCCAGATGATAGACTGTGCTTAAGTTGATACTCATCCCAAGAGCCTGCTATATGGTAGTCCAGAAGTGTGATGTGTACAAAGGATCACATTTGCAAATGATCTTCCATGGAGTCCCGTGCAGTCTAACAATATCATCCAGGTAAACTCTTGCTACTACATTAGCTATATAGATGGTCTTCACTAGAGAAAAATGAGCAAGCTTCATCAATCTATCCATCGTGACCATGATGACATCATGGTTGTATCTCGACATTGGTAGCCCTACTATGAAATCCATGGAAATGATGTACCATTTCCACTCTAGAATAGCATGTGGGTAAAGGATGCCAACTTGATGCTGATGCTTGGCCTTCACCCTCTGACACTCTAAACAACATGACACAAAATGATCTACATCTCTCTGAAGGCCTCTTTAATGGTAAAGATGTCTCAAGGTGGCGTGCATCTTCTTCACTACTAGATGGCCTGAATAAGGAAAATGATGAGCCTCTACCAAGATATCCTTTCTAAAACCTCCCTCCCAAGGTAAATAGATCCGGCCTCTATGCCAGAGAAGTCCATATAACTCGAATGAAAATCCATCAAAATTCCCCTCAAGGGGTCTCCAGGACTCAATCTATGCTCTAGCTGCAAGCTAGAAACTGTCATGAGGAAGCAGCTGCAAAATCCTACCCCACAAATCTATACCCACTGAAGTAGCCAAAACCAAATGTTTCATTCTACTTAGAGTGTCAAAACAACATTCTTTTCCCCCTTCATTTGCTCTATCTCCATGTCATACTCGTATAGAAAAACCATCCAACACCACTGACAAGAGTTGAGATTGGGTTGTGTGAAGAGGTGACGAAGACTCATGTGATCAGTCCTGAGTATAAATCCCTTGCCAAGAAGGAAATGTCTCCATCAAACCAAAGCATGCACAAATACTGCTAGCTCCAGGTCATGAGTTGGATGATTAAGCTCATGATATTTGAGTTTGTAAGACTCAAAGGAAACCACATGACTGTCCTGCATCAAAACACCACCTAGTCCAGCCAAGGAAGCATCTGTACAAACGAAGAACTCTTTATGCAGATCTAGTACTATAATAATTGGTATTGACATAAGGAATCCCTTCAGGGTATTAAAGGCCTACTCACATCTGTTGGACCAAAAAAACTTCTTCCCTTTCCATTGAAGGGAAGTGATGGGGTGCATAATTTGAGAAAAGTCCTAAACAAATATCTTATAGTAATCTTCTAACCCCATGAAATTGAGCACTTCAGTCACACTAGTTGGCATAGTCCAATCCATAATAGCTCAAATCTTGGAAGGATTGATGATGATACCTTCCCTAGAAATGATGTGACCCAAGTACTGCACCTCTGACTGAAAGAATGGACACTTCTTGAGGTTTCCGTAAAGCTGCTGTTCACGAAGGCACTACAGAACCTGCCAAAGTGCTCCTCGTGATCCTCATTTGTACATGAGTCAATCAAAATTTCATCAAGAAAAATAAGCATGAAGAAATCCAAAAATTTCTAAAATACCCCATTCATCAAACTCATGAATACTCTGGGGGCATTCATCAGACCATAAGGCACTATTATGAACTCGTAGTGGTTATCTCTCATATGAAAGGCTGTCTTATGAATTTATGCCTCCTTAAACCTCAGCTAATGGTATCCAGACTCAAGACATATCTTAGAAAATATTGTGGCTTCCTTCATCTGATAAAACAAATCATTAATATGTGGAAAGGGGTAATGATTCTTGATCGTTACTTTGTTCAACTGACGATAATCAATACACAATCACAAAGATCCGTTCTTATTTACAAAAATCATTGGTACAACCTAAGGGGATATAATAGGACAAATTAGGCATTTATCTAGAAGTCCCTCAAGCTACAGCTTGAGCTCACAGAGCTCAGGGGTAGTCATCCTATAAGGTGCTCATGAGATAGGCTCTACTCTTGGAACCAAATCAATGTGAAAATCTATCTCATGTGAGAAAGGTAACCCCAGAAGCTTCCCTGGAATTTTTTTTGAAAACTCCCTCAAGATATGATGATTGTCAAGTGACGAATCACTAGACTCATCCTCAGATCTGTTGCTAACTGTGATAATATATAATTGGCAACCTCTTCACGCACATTGCTTAAGCTACATAGCAGATATGGTGTGAATAGAAGTGGGTCTCCTGACTCCCACTATCACTATCTCCACTCCCAAATCAGTTGCACATGATATTACCTTACTGTAAAAATTAACTCTATCCTTGTGTGTAGATTACCAATCCATGCCAAAAATAATCCTATAGGAACCCAAAGGAAGGATGTGAAGATCTAAGGTTGTGGAAAAGGGTCCTAGGTTAACTATACACTCTTGACTAAGGAGTCCACTGTGAGCTTGGCTCCAGAAGCCATCTCCACATCTCGATTGTGGCTCTACCTAACTACCACCAGCTTGCATCACTCTACAAAAAATGGGGAAATAAAAGAATCTAAGGAACCTAAATCAAATAAAATAGGAATAGAAATGCCATCGATGCTATCTGTAATCTTAATCAACGTGCTCTGGTGCTCTGCATGGTAGTTCTCAACTGCTGCATATATCTTTTGGCTCCTATCCATATTGCCTACTGTAGGCTCTAAAAATAGTGCCTTACCCTTGTTATTAGGGTTCTGAGGGCACTCTCTCCAATTATGCCCAAGTACTCCGCACCCATAGAAACTATCAGGTCCCCTCCAATGAGAAGCAACTCCTGTAGGTACTCTAGTGGTCTGTGTCGTGGATGCTAATGATCCTAATATGGAATGCTGAGGTTGATATTGAGGTGCTCATGTTAACTGAGATCTAGGTGGTTCCTGAGTTTTGACTGGTCCCCTAGGAGGAGGCCCCATATTTCGTCCCCTTTGAGCATCGAGTCTATGCGGAGGCCTAAATGGAGGGTGAGTTTGTTGTTGCTACTGTGGTGGTCTAAATGAAGAATGTGAAAAATCATGTTCACCATGAGGAATAGGAGTTGCCCCCCTTGATCTATTATCATGCATCTATTGGAAATGACACCGTACTCTAGCTCTGGTCTGCTGTGTCTTCCCCCTGGTCTCCTCCACAATGTAGGCATTCTCAATGGCCTCTTCTAGAGTTTGTGGGAAATGAATGCATACTACCCCTCCAATGTCTGGGTTCAGGCCCCTGATGAACCTGTGGATCCTCACTTGCTCATCCTGCATATAGTCTACATACTGAAGTAGGTATAGGAAGTGACTCTCGTACTCTACCACTGTCATGCATTCCTGACGTAGGTCGTGGATCTCATCTATCCTTTGCTGAATGAACCTCCTAGACAAGTATATACTCCTGAACTTGATCTGTAAACCAAATTTAACTAGCAATTGTGCACACACATTTTTCTTGCTTTGTATTGATTTTTGATGTAAAATTTGAGCATTATATCCTTTTTGTATTTTTAATAAAAGAATAAAAAACTGCAAGTACTGTGCAAATATTGAAAGAAATGAAGAGAATTCACCAGCAATTTGATGCAAGAATTAATAACGGAGTTCGGTGCTTGAGGCCTATGTCTCCAAGTCCGGTTAAATGGGACCGATCTATTAAAATCTTGAAAATAATTCTTTACAAATAATTATACAATAATTCTGACCTTCTCACAGTCTTTCTCTGTAAAAAATAACAGGGGTTGCTTTTTACATCTTCTCCAAATTCCACTCCTAGCTCAAGTTATGAGCATTACAATATTTTCACACAGTCCCGAACGCTATACAAATATAATATACCTCCTTTTATACTGTTTTCAAACAGCTGGCGCAATGGTTAGGCACCTATACTTTTTCTTGGGAGGTCAGCTGTTCCAATCCCCTCCACTTCTCCTCCTCCTTAGGCACTTTTGAAGTGTTTTATCCCACATTGTGGGGGCGTTAAAAAAGGTAAGCATTTATTAATGCATGGAGGGCGGTTTGAATTGGCTTAAGAGCCACCATGTGTTTGCTTATGTAGAGGTGCATATCTTGGGACAGTGCATGGTTGGTATTTTAGGCACTAACAATAGATAATGCGTGGAATGTGGTATAGTGAATTAATATGCAATGCGTGGAAAGTTTAGCTAGGATAATGCGTGGAATATGGTAGTTAATAACAAATATGCGTGGGAAATTTGCATAATTTAAATAATGCATGCCTAAATGTCCCACATGCATAGTGCAAAGGCAATTATAGGAGTTTATATACACAAGTTGGTTTAATGATTGAATGAGAAGGAGGCCAAGGCACCCCTCCATAATCGAGTGTGTTGAACCTGGCTGAGGGCCCCCAGCCAGTAAATAGCAGGGTCAATTTGTCCGAGAATGGGTGTCCAAGACCAATGTTCCAAAACCCATTTTTTTAGTACGTCACACAATTCGTTCACGTGTCGCAATATAATCGAAACACTTGGCGAGCATGCACACATCCAACCTACACAAAACTCCAAATTTTTCCAGTTGCCAAAAAATTTCAGCGGGCTATAACTTTTGCAAACGAGCTCCGTTTCCTGCAAACAAGATGTTGTTAGAATCGTATAATTTTTCTCCACGCTTTAAAAATGACTGCAACTTATTATGAGAAGATCTTAGATTGGTGTTTCTCTGTGAGGATCCTCAGGATCATTCCTCCCCACTGAGAAACTTTTGGACCCCAAAAGTCAACCTAATTGGTGAATAGGTGAGGGTATTTCTCCCTCACCTTTCAGGTTTCCATCCATTTAGCCTTGTTCGGATTCATGCCTTTGAACCCAACATGAAGATACTCAATATCACCCCTTCATGAAGTTCTTACTTTCCTGTCCAAAATGATGTCTTCCTACAACTCATCAAGATACTCAGGAGCAAAATCATCAATGGAAGGCATAATGTTAGAATCATCATGATCAACAATCATAGGCGGTTCATACAATCTTAAATTCTCAACATTTACAATTGAGTAGATTTGCATATATGGAGGCAAATCCAACTGGAAAGCATTGTTACCAAATTTTTCCAATATTTGGAACGGACCATACCGTATAGGTTTCAATTTTTTACCTTCACCTGTCAGTCTTTCCTTGCTGATGTGAAGCCAAACTGAATCACCAACTTTGAACTTGTGATCAGTTTTATGTTTATCATGCCTAGCTTTGTACTTAGCCTAACTTTTCTCCAATTGTTCACGGACATACTGATGAACCTGTTGTATTCTCTACACAAATATCTTAGCCTTGTCAGAATCACTTGCACCATTAACAACAGTTTCATATCCATAATATATATCTAATGGAGAATTAGGAAGATATCCATAACAAGTCTCAAATGGAGACTTCAAAGTAGAAGAATGTAAGGCACGATTATAAGAATGTTGCACATAATAAAGGTGTTCATCCCACAATTTAGGATGTTTGTTACTATAGCCCCTAAGTAATTGTACCACTGTGCAGTTTACAACCTCTATTTGACCATCAGTCTGTGGATGAAAAGCAGTGCTCTTTTTCAGTTTTGTGTCCATTAACCCCCACAATGTTGACCAAAATTCCCCAAGAAATCTAGAATCCCGATCAGATATGATTGAAGTAGGTAAACCAAAATGAACCCAAACAAACTGAAAGAATAAATGTGCAGTTCCCTCACCAGTTATTTGTTTAGTACATGGAACCAACACACACATTTTGCTAAATCTGTCCACTACCACATATAAGTAATCATGTTTCTTCCGTGTCATGGGCAAGCCTCCTACAAAGTCCATGGAAACACTTTCCCAAGGCCATGTTGGAACGGGAAGAGGAGTGTAAAGTCCTAATTTCCTGTTACTTGGCTTTCTTGTGGCACAAAGAACACATCCCTTAATATACCGGTTTACATGTTCATGCATTCTAGGCCAATAGCAATATTTTTGTAAATGTACAACTGTCTTACTAACACCAAAATGCCCTGAAATAAGAGAAGTATGTGCTTTCCTAATCATATGCACACGCTCATTTTCTGGAATACAAAGTTTTCCAGAATGATATAACAATCCTTCATGCAAATGATAATCTTTTTCTCCTACTTGTTTCCCACTTACTAGATCCTCATACACTTCTCTAAAATCAACATCATTAACATATTGTTCCTTGTAACTAACATGAGCCAAAGAACTATCCTGCAAAAGGATAGATGCTACTACTACTGGTGGTCTAGATAACATGTTGGCAACCTTGTTTTGAATACCTTTTTTATTCATAATTACAAGATGAACTTTTTGCAAAAATCCCATCCACCTGAAATGTCTAGACTGCTGCAATTTGGTTTGTGTTTGTAAGTATTGAAGCGGTTGATGGTTAGTATGGATAATTGTTTCTTTTCCCATTAAATAATGCTTCCACTTTTTAACACTTTGAACCAAAGCATATAACTCTTTATCATAAGTTGGATAGTTTCTTACCGCACTTGTAAAGGTTTCAGAATGGTAACACACTGGTCGTTTTTTCTGCAAAGATCAAAACTGCCCCCATTGTGTAGTCACTAGCATCCATCTTAATCTCAAATGAATGTTGTAAATCCAGAAGTGCCAAGATCAGAGTGGTACTTATCTTCTCTTTCAGTGTATCAAATTCTTTTTGTTGTTTTCCTCCCCACTGAAACCCCCGGCGCGACCTATTTAATACTTGTCAAAGCATGCAAAGGAGATGCAATATATGAGAAGTTAGCAATAAATTTTCTCCAGTACTGAACTGCACCTAGAAAAACTTCTAACTTCCATCACATTTGCGAGTCTAGGCCATTTCACAATAACCTCTATTTTTTTAGGATCAATTCTCAATTCTCCATTTCCTACAATATAACCCAAGTAAATTAAAGATGTTTTTCCAAATTCACATTTTGACATCTTCAAATACAATTTCTCTTTCCTTAGTGCATCTAAGACTTTCTGGATGTGTTTAACATGTTCATTCCCATGACTTACTGAAAATAAGAATATCATCTATGTAGACAATAACGAAATTATCAATGAATGGTCTAAAAATTTCATTCATAACTCTCATGAATGTTGCCGGTGCATTGCACAAACCAAAAGGCATCACTAACAATTCAAAAAATCCTTGTTTCATTTTAAAAGAAATTTTCCAAACATCACCTTCTGCAATTCTTACCTGGTGATAACCACTTCTTAAGTCTAACTTAGTGAAATAAATTGCATTCTTTAATTGATCCAGTAAATCATCTATTCTAGGAAGAGGGTAACGATTCTTTATAGTAATCTTGTTTAAAGCACAGAAATCAACACACATTCGCCAAGTGCCATCCTTCTTAGGAACCAATATAATTGGTGAACCACATGGGGATGTACTTGGATGAATTATACCTTGAGCCAAAAGTTCCATTACCTGTCTCTTGATTTCCTCGTTCTCTACTACTGACAACCTATACATTCTGATATTGGGAAGAGGTGTGCATCCTAAAGCAACTGTATCTCATGTTGAACCCCTCTTTTGGGAGGTAGACTCTGTGGATCCTGAAAAACATCATCAAAATGAGAAACAATTTTTACCAATTCATCCTTATGTTTTAGATCACAAGTCTCAAAAGCCATCTCATTTTCTTTTTCCTTGGATTTGATCACCATGAGCACAAAACTTTTGCTTGAGTTCACAAGCCTTTTCATTTGACCTGCAGTTACCAAGGATAGATTATTCTTTTCACGGTGAGCTCTAATAATAAACTCAATCCCATCCTTTACAAGCAAATATTTATTTTCTTCCCTATAGAAGATTGCTTTACGATCATATAAATAAGGACTTCCCAAAACCACCCCACAAATATCCAAAGGAACTACATCCAATTCAACCTCATCAATAAACTTGTCTGTAATGGCAAATCTGAAAGTACAAGTTTTAGTTACCTGCAGTTTTGCATCATCACAAACCCAGCCCAAAGGATAAGGCTTAGGATGTGGTTTAGTTTTGAGTCCTAGTTTCTTAACAACCTCCTCAGAAATTAGATTAGCTTGAGATCCACTATCAAAAAGAGTATCAATTTTCGTATGCTTTGAAATTACTCTAATGTGGAAAAGCTCATTTCTTTTCTTATCATCTGGTATAGTTTGTTTACTAGAAGAAGATGCAGCATCTGTAGTGCTATTGTTGGAAATTGAAAGAGTTGACTTACCTTGAAAACTCATAGCTGTGATTTTGGTTTCATCACCTGAATCAGAACCAAGATCATGCACTACAGTGTTTGTTTTCTTTTCTTTTCCTTTCTTAACCATCCATTTAGGCTTCTTTTCAAGATGTAATTTCCAACATTTAGACTCATCATGGTTTTTTTTACAATGATTAAAAAATGGTTTTTCATCTTCCTTCTTAACAGTAGAGTTTGTTTTATGCTTACCCTTTCCTTTTCCTTGTTCTTTTGAACCTTTTCCTTCAGATTGCTTGTTCTTCTAATTAAAAGAAGAGAAAGAGGACTCCTTTTTCATTTTCCCTCGTGCTTCCAGATGGGTTTCTTGAACACATACTGCATCAAGATTAGTAGGACCTAAAAAAATTATCATATGCCTTAGATAACTATGCAATCCACCAATATATTTGAGCAGTGTTTCTTCTGTGTTTAGGGAAATTCCCAGAATTAGAGCCCCTTTCCTAAATACTTGTGTGTATTCTTGAACACTTTGTCCCTTAGTTTGTCTTAATGTTTGCCAATCCATCATAGCTTTTTTCTTATAACCAAGAGGATAAAATTGTTGCCTAAGATTTGAAACAAATTCAGACCAAGAAGTGATTTCTATACCTTGGTTTTCTTCCACTTCCTGAAGCTTACTCTCCCACAAAATGAGTGCTGTGCCACCCATCTGAATTGTTTCCAGATGAATCTTTGCTTCATCATCAAAAATTCTTTGAACCCTGCAGTATACTTCTATTTTCTTGACCCAGTTATCCAGCTTCTCTGCATTTAGCTCTCCAGTATACATAGGCAATTCAAACTTGATATCTAACTTTAATGAAGGAAAATCAGATTTTAAAGAGTCTCTTTTTGGAATATTAGAATTAGATCTTTCTTCTTTCTTACCTCCTCTAGTTCCATTTTCCCTTTGCCTATCTTGGTACATTTCTTCCGCCATTTCCTTCATCTGTTGGAATGATTGACGAAAGTTTTCTTCCACTTCCTCTTGATCCACCATTGTGGGACTTCGAGTCGTCTAGTACTAATTTTGGGATCTCCTTCAACTAACTCTCCTTCACCCTTCTTAGATAGAGACCTTGTTAACATCCAACACACAATCTTGCAATCCAAAACACATTAAACTGAACCAAAAATTAGTCAAAACCAGCTCTGATACCAATGATCTATAAACCAAATTTAACTAGCAATTGTGCACACACATTTTTCTTGCTTTGTACTGATTTTCGATGTAAAATTTGAGCATTATATCCTTTTTGTATTTTTAATAAAAGAATAAAAAACTGCAAGTATTGTGTAAATATTGAAAGAAATGAAGAGAATTCACCAGCAATTTGATGCAAGAATTGATAACGGAGTTCAGCGCTTGAGGCCTACATCTCCAGGTCTGGTTGAATGGGACTGATCTATTAAAATCTTGAAAATAATTCTTTACAAATAATTCTACAATTATTATGAACTTCTCATAGTATTCCTCTGTCAAAAATAATAGGTGTTGCTTTTTACATCTTCTCCAAATTCCACTCCTAGCTCAAGTTATGAGCATTACAATATTTTCACATAGTCCTGAATGCTATACAAATATAATATACCTCCTTTTATACTGTTTCCAAACAGCTGGCGCAATGGTTAGGTGCCTATACTTTTACTAGGGAGGTTAGCTATTCCAATCCCCTCCACTTCTCCTCCTTCTCCTTAGGCGCTTTTGAAGTGTTTTATCCCACATTGTGGGGGCGTTAAAAAAGGTAAGCATTTATTAATGCATGGAGGGCGGTTTGAATTGGCTTAAGAGCCACCGTGTTTTGCTTATGTAGAGGCAAATATCTTGGGACAACACATGGTTGGTATTTTAGGCGCTAACAATAGATAATGTGTGGATAGTTTGGATAAGGATAAGGCATGGAATATGGTATAGTGAATTAATATGCAATACATGGAAAGTTTAGCTAGGATAATGCATGGAATATGGTAGTTAATAACAAATATGCGTGGGAAATTTGCATAATTTAAATAATGCATGCCTAAATGTCCCACATGCATAGTGCAAAGGAAATTATGGGAGTTTATATACAAGAGTTGGTTTAATGATTGAATGAGAAGGAGGCCAAGGCACCCCTCCATAATCGAGTGTGTCGAACCTGGCTAAGGGCCCCTAGTAAGTAAATAGTGGGGTCCATTTGTCCGAGAACGAGTGTCCAAGACTGGCGTTCCAAAACCCATTTTTTTAGTACATCACATAATTCGTCCACGTGTTGCAATATAATCGAAACACTTGGTGAGCGTGCACATGTCCAACCTGCACAAAACTCCAAATTTTGCCAGTTGCCCAAAAATTTCAGCGGGCTATAACTTTTGCGAACGAGCTCCATTTCCTGCAAACAAGATGTCGTTGGAATCGTATAATTTTTCTCCACACTTTAAAAATGACTGCAACTTATTCTGAGAAGATCTTAGATTGGTGTTTCTCTGTGAGGATCCTCTGGATTAGAATTGCTTCTCGAAGAGATCCCAAGTGTCTATCTTAGAATCCATATGGAGCTTCTACTCCTTGGTCCTCCACCAAACCCTTGCTCCATCTCTCAGAAGGTGGATGGAAACACAATCCTTCATGTTGATAGTACAAAGACATATCTTGAAGCATCTCGCTCAAGATGACCAACTATACCTCAGCTTGGAATCCTCCAGTGTCCCCAATGAAATGAGATGGGTGGAGTTTCAGATATCTCTCTGATGTGATTTTTTGTTGTAGACTATCTACCCCTAGGTCTCTCAACATGATCATCACATTTTTTAGGGCTCCTAGATTTTTCCCTGTGTCTTGTAGCCCTGTCTCCATGACCTCTCTATGATGAATCTCATCTGATTGACTCCACGTTGGAGTTCTCTATGCCTTATGTTCATCACTATATTGGGAAGGTGCACGATCCTCTACTAATGGCTCTTTGTTCATGTATGTTATGTCTCCCTCCTAAAGGATCCTCCATGCGTATAGCGGCATTAACATCCTGTAATGTCTGAAGTATCTTAGCCAATATGGCTGCTACTGCCTAATCTGGGGGTGGTAAGTCTAGCTACACATGTCAAGAACCCCTCATCTGGTCTACGTTCCTCCTGTCATAGACCAAGGTGAGAGTTAGTCTTATTACTCCAGATTTTGTTTCAATTTTCTAGGTTTTCTTCATTTAAAATATCATGCAAGTTGTGTGATCTAGGTTTAGAGATTGTGCTATGTTTTCTTGTTATGTCTTATGTTTCAAAGTGTGCCCAGGGTCCAAGCGTTGAACCCATGACTCTGATACCAAGTGTAATGCCCACAATTTGATGTTCTAAAACCACATTAATCCTTAAATAATTATCTCAGAAAGTTGTAGAATTTTTTTTTTTGTTTTAAACAGGTTATAAGGATGCCAAACCCTAATATACGTTTAATTGAATTCTTACTACCAAAACTACATTTACATAAGGATAGATCTAGGTCTAGATTATTAATTAATTATTCTTAATCTAGTTCAAATGTCAATTTAATTATCATCACTAGATAAGTGTCCATTAATTTCTCTTACTAGATTAAATAGTTTCCCTCTTGGGAATTAACATTCAATCCATATCTAATAAATCCTTATCCTTAGTTACCTTAGTTCTCTTAAATTATTTTCTTTAATTTCCATTGAATTATATTTCTAAAAAATACTAGGAAGGGTAACATTTTTAACTTAACATAAATGGTATCCCTAAGTGGCCCCATTCACCCATTTACACATACTTTTGATTTATTTCAAAGTAATTATCACCATAATATGAATATTCTCACCTAACAATTGTAGGGTTGATTCTTAACCCTTGGATCAAATCAATAGGGACCACAAGATTAGATCTACCCTAAAGAAACCCTAACCATCCTTAAGGGATTCTTCTAAAGCATTTCTTACCCTAAGGTCATTCATTTGTTTCTCTTTGGTTTGCAGGTTGAAGGAGTGGATGCCATGGATCAAGGGAAAGCCATGTGAGGAGTCTTCTTAGATCCAATGTGCAAGAAGAAGGGGATTCCATCCAATGGATCCTCCTTTAGAATAGTTGAATCTTAGATTAATTGATGCATTCTTAGTTATTTTATTACAAATACAAGCATACTATCCTAGATCTGGTTTGAGATCTATTGTTGATTAGTTCTCTATTTGTTTTTTTTTCATTGATGGGGAAGAAACCCATTTTGTAGATCAAGATTTTAATGTATTTAAATCCCCATATGCAGGTTGGAGTAGGGTCCAAACAAGCATACACGGACCTCACATAGGGCTGGATCTACATTTAGGTGAAGTTTAGATCCATAAGAGTCAAATGGTTTGGCTTGAAAATACGTTTTTATTTAAAAAAAGTCCACGCACAGGTGACTGACGACGGTCTCTTGACCGACCGAGGTAACCTCTGTGCTACCGAAGTCAGTTCCACTACCAGACGCTGGTTTGTGAGGCATTAATATATTTTTGAGATTATTATTTTAAATGCAAAGGATATTGGATTTGTACTAGGAGTAACTTATTATTCCAATTCATGATAGGTATAATAGTCTCAAAGGTATCTTATTCAAAAAAATCACCACAATGTACTTTCAAGTTTGAAGAATTACAATTTATGTAGTATATAGTGACCGATGTTGGTCACAGGAATGCCAACGATGGTTCAGTCACTGATGCCAGCTACTGTCAATTGAGTCTATTCTTATAAATTTTAGCATATCTTTTACATTTTGATATCTACACTTTTCTAAATGACATTTCGAGACAATCATCCATTAAATTTAAGGTTTGTTGAGAAAATCATAATATCATTTAAGTTGAGATATAATTTAGAAGTTAAAATTTCAAAAATGTAACCATGAAACAAGTGATCTGATGTTAGTACTATCTACACCGAATGCCAGTTTAGATTGACTAGATGTCGGTCACTGTGTAGACTAGAGAGCTCTAAAAATGAATGTTTGAAGGAAAATTGATATCAAGAGATAACTTTAACTTTACATATATCAAAACCAGAGATTTTTTAACTGTTTCAAACCAAAATAAAGCTATAAAAACATTCCCAATTCACATTGTAGATCAAAACACTAAGAATTTATTAAAAAAAATTTCTTTTAACGCAAGGTAAATTTTAAACATGATATCCACTATAAATCCTTCCTCTACATACAACTAAATTGAAGATAAAGGAAAATACACATTCCTTAATGATATTTATTCAAATATGATATTACAACTCAATAATAAAATATACAATATAACGTTTCCTTCAATATAATCTACTATTCTTCCACCTTAAGTGGGAATTGACAAGATAAATTTCTTACAGTGAAGGATTTCTTTTGATCTTCAACAAATACTCCAAGTCCCAAGTCTTCCACAAGAGCTCCACCATTCATTCACTTTAATGCAAACAACAAAAATGGGGGAGAGGCAAACACGCTCAACCCCAGCAAATAATCAAATGTGGAGAGGAATCTATCCTCCTCATTGAGCCCAAAGCCCCAACTACACTGCAATAAATGATGGATGTAACTCATGGAAACTAGTACACAATCCTTCAACTTAACAATACATAATTTTCACCACCACTGCAACAGACATTCCAACATAAGAAAAAAATCACAATAACGAAACTTATAAAAATACTCAAGGCTTGAAAATGTAAGCCAATGGAGCAATGGATCTATGGGGAGATCATTTATGCCTCCCAATCGGATAAGGTTATCCACCTTAAAACCCTCCAAAATACAAAACTCAAAAACTCCTACACAACTCTTATGCCTTACACAGGATCCTGTTATGCCTCCCACATTTTCCTATGCCTCCCTACAATCTCTTATGTCTCCCTCAAAAGAACCAAATAAGAAATGCAAGAATTCTCTTATCCAAGGTGGGGCACCCAACCCAGCTCCCTCCTAAAACATGAAATAAAATTTTATACCTCCCAACATATAATATCCCCATTAGGCTTATCCTACACCATGCACTTAGGCATTCTACCCAATAACCCAACAAGCATACTAAAACATTCACATAACATGCAAATACACACGTATAAGGGACAGAAAACAAGTAATAAGAGTGTAACTCCTACATTTCCATAGTAAGAACTTGATAATGGATATTCACACCCCAAGATCCTTCAATATCAATCCAACTCCAATAAGCTCCAACATTTCCACAAGTACTCCAAAAACTCTCCAACTCCAAAAAATACAAGAGCCCAAATGAAATGAAGTAACCCCCAAACAAACAAATAAACTTACATATATAAAAAAGGAGAAGAGGAGGGTGAGGTGGCTCCATGTAGGATGCCACATCACTCATCCTCAAATCCACATCAAAGTCAAAACCTCAACCCCAATGCACAATAAATTGGTGGTTGAGAGGAATGAAAAGCCTCTTACACACACAATCCAAAGCCACACCCCCTAAGGAAAAAATTTAAAACCCATGTAAGTAAAAGTGCAATTAATGTCACTTTTTGTCTTACAAAACACATAATGGGGTATATTTTGACCCCCCAATCCATAGGTAGGGTTAGTGTATAAGAAATTAAGAGGTGTGGGACAAGCTTAGCTTGTCCCACAAGCCTCCAAAAATGGCCCTTAAGCCCAAATCCGAAATTCCAAGGTAAGGTAGAGTGTAAAACACTCAAAGTAACTTACACTCAATCAAAATCACATAGTCCAAAAGACTAACAACTTTAATAAATGACTCCATTTTTGTCACATCCCCAATATAACTTAATAACATGATTAAATTACTTAATAAAGACACATTAATCAACAATGATTAAATAAATTACATCACAAATTAAATCACATACTCTACAATAAATTAAAGTAAAAGGGGAAAGAATTAGCATGCATTCTCATGGTAGACAATAGGAGGTCATTCCCCCCCATGGGGACCCCCTAACAAAGTTAAAACAAACCATAACACATCACATGAGTTATCCATGGTGACCTTCATTGTATTCATCTATTATTCTACAGTGGTTGGTCTCCAATCGCCCTTTTGATTGTTTTGATTTAATTACCTGTAAAATTGCACAATGCATCCTTTGGCCTCACAGACCACACTAAAAAACTTCCAAGATAAAATATACGAACATATCAATCAATAAGCAACCTAATATAATTAAATCATCATCTTAACTAAAAAATGTTGTCATTTGTCCAAATTTTTAACAAACATCTCAATTATATCTTTTTATCAATATCAACAAGATTACACGATTAGTTAAATTAGTTAAATCCTACACATCTTGATGAGAATTCTGAATTTGAGGTAATACATATATGCCAACAACACATCATCATCTTCCAATATAACATGTATCTCTAAGTATCTAAGAATCCACTCAATCATACTATGAATCACAATCCATCAATAATAAGAATATCTCTATCATCTAACATCATGCTAAACCAAAATGATACAATAACATCCATGTCTATAGTTAATAGTGATCAAAATCAAAATATATTCAGTGTCAAAGAGGAGTGGGCACCACAAAAATGTTAGAAGAAGAGGTCTATGTCATACAACCACATGGATTTGAGATTCAAGGGGCATGAGAACAAAGTTTACAAGCTTAAAAAAGTTTTGTATGGACTTAAATAAGCACTTGGGGCATGGTACAACCGTATAGAATCCTATTTGACAAGAAATGACTTTAAAAAACCACACTTTACATCAAATAAAGAAAGAAAGGTGAGATTCTGATTGTTTTTATATATGTAACTGATTTAATCTTTACTAGAAATGCAAACAAGTCCATAGAAGAGTTGAAATCAGCCATGGAGAAGGTGTTTGTGATGATTGATTTAGGAATGTTGAAGTAATTTCTGGGCATTGAAGTCAAGAAAACAGAGTATGACCTATTTGTGTCTCAAGAAAAGTGTGCAACTAAGATTTTGGAGAGATTCAAAATGCTGGACAAAAAACAAACATCTATACCAACTAAAATAAGTTTGAAACTATGCAAAGATGATTGAAGCAGCAATGTGGATCCCATAAGGTACCAAATCATGGTAGGAAGCTTGATGTACTTGACTGTAACTAGACCAGATATCATGTACAAAATCATCTTGATTTCTAGATTCATGTAGACTCCAAAGGAGACACATTGGCAAACAAGTAAAAAAAAATTGAGCTATGTGAATGACACAAGAAATTATAGAATTTTATATACTGTTGATAATGATTTTCAGTTAGTTGAATACAAATAGAGTGATTGGGTAGGTATCCTAGATGATAGAAACAACACATATGTATATGTGTTTCATGTTGGGTCAGGATCCATTTCATGGGATTCAAAGAAAAAATACATTTTTTCTCATTCGATGACTAAAGCAGAGTATTGGTGGTAGAAAATTCAACCAACTTACCAGGTGATATGGATAAGAAGAATCCTCTTAAATTTTCATGAGGATGAAAAAGGAGCTTCCACTATTTTTTGTGATGATATATCTTCCATTTCGTTGTCAAAGAATCATGTTTTTCATGGATGAAGCAAACAAATTGCAATCAGGTATCATTTTACTCAAGAATTGGTTGAAAAAGGTGAAATAAAACTTAAATTTTACATGTTAGAACACTGTCTTGTTGACATTTTTACCAACCCCTTATCAAAAGATAGGTTTGAGCACTTAAGAGAAAATTTGGGCCATCATTGATGTTAATAGATTCAGTTCTGGATTAGGTAGAAGAAGCTCCAGACTTAATACATTTAGCTCCAAACCAGGTTGAAGCATATTAAGACTAAATAGTAGCAACCTTGGACTAGTATACAAGTAGCTCCGAACCAGTATAAAAGAAATTATAGACTAGTCATATAGGGAGCTTTAGACCAGTCATACAAGCATCTCCAAACCATTTGTTTAATCAACTCCGAATATCAAAAAAAATATTTTTTGAAATATTTTTTTTTTAAATTTTTAGTGGATCAAGATTAAGGGGAGTGTTGAATATCATAATCTTTATCCTATTTTTGAATTTTTAACTCCTTCAATGTACCCCTCTAATTTTGCAATTAATGTCCACTTTTTGAGCGCCCAAAATTTCAAATCCCTATTTTAGAGGGAATAAAATTTATTGTAAATATGTTTTTTGTATTTAATATGCTCAGAACTTGTGCAACTATACATAGTAGCATATATAGTAAAAAAAGAGTTTAAAAAACATAGAAGGAATATAGATGCATGCACATAGACTTAAGAATAGAGAAACAACATGGCATAGAAGAATGTTTACGTGAAAATATAGAAGAAGCAGAAAAGGAAAGAATAGCAGCCTATAAATACACATCAAGACTCATATTATATTAACAGTAGCTAAAAATGGAGCAGAAATTCTAAAATCTTTGTACTAAGTTTTTTTTTGGAATCAATATAATCTTATTTTACATTTTCTAGGTTTTGTCAATATTGTTGCATTTTTTGCATTTGTTTATTGGAAACCATATTTTTTTCCAACAGTTTATTGTTGTCCTAGATTTACAAACACAGCATACTAGTTACATTTATTGTTGTAAAGGAACCAAACATTTATAAACATGGAAGATGACTTTAAAAATTTATGTGCGTCTATGTTTTATACTTAATTATGATTGTCATTATAAAACATATTAAAAAAGCATGAACCCCTCCATGCAATTAAACTTCCTGGTTTGAAAAAGAGCATTTATAGCCTTTATTATAAAAATTATGTTCTCATACTTTCTAAGTTAGGGCTCTTCGCTCTTATTTGTTTTCTTATGTACATTTCATCACATTCTCATTAAATTTCTATTTAGGTTTTATAATTATGTTGAATAAAATTATCCAAAGGGGAGTGAAACCTCTTAGCTTTGACACGTGCTATAGCAATCTACGGCTCGTGTTGTGGCATATGTCAATGTTCCTTATAGAATATTACATGTCATTGATGTGTTGGAAACTAACATCCAATTTAAATGCATCCTATAACCACATCCAAAACGTGATGTTACTACTCCATCTGAAACAACCATCCAAATGGATCATACACATGAACCTAAATCTAACACATCTAGCACGCAATCCCCTTGGCTCTGACTGTATCATATAAGCATTCAATCTCATTAACACGTTTCTAGCTACCCTTATTATAGAGATAGTTATAAGATGACCCTCTCACAAATGCCTCCATCCCCAATCCTCATGCTTCCATCCCATACTATCACCCTCAAAATAATCCACTCAAACTCATTTGTGGAAATAGGTACATGTATTTACCATAATCATACAAAAATCATGCATTATTCCTAGCATTTTAAAGATATAATGCTCATTCTCCCAGCTCTTTGAGAAAAGATAAAGTGCCCTTTTCAGTAGCCTTTCTTTGAAATTGCACCTACATGTATAAAAAAAAGAACATTGAATTAAAACATGGAAAACCTATTGTGAGATTCTTTAGTGCTGCCTTAACCGAATTTATTCCCTACAGTTCAATCAACGTTTTGGACTTTTCCTGAAAGCTATCTCCTTTGAAACTTATTTTTGGCAATGATGTTTCTTGCACCAACACCTATCTTATCTTTCTTTATATGGATCATAAATGATATACCAATTTTATCTCTACATTTAAGAAAAATATTGGTTTTTAAACAATTGATACATAATTAGCAAAGAAATTAAGGTTGTACCTGATGTCCCTCGATTTAGTTTTAAAGGCCCTTCACCAGCTTCAACAACCTTTCCGCTGGGTGTATGACTTATTCACTTATGCCATAAACCTTATTCCATCTCAAAAAACCCTTCTTTTTGCTTCACCTTATAGGAAAGATATGAGACCTGAGAAGTTATAAATAAAAATAATAATTTTACGAACCAAATGTCTGGGGAGTTTTCAAGGAAACGCCGAGATTCTCAAACCCCATATCCCCTCACACTTGGACATTGGAATCATATAAAATAGCCATTTTTCAATTTTAATGTATTTATTATAAAAGTTTAATAAATTTTGGGAGATGGCATACTTTTATTTTAAATATATTTATATATATTTTTTTAGAAATTTATTATTTTCATTATCTTATTTATAATTCAATCTTGTCATATTATTTATATATGAATGGTGAGTTTTTTCCACGAGGGAAAAATTTTATATTTCACATAATTTGTTATAATTTTAAATTAATCCATGGTGTAACATTTCCATAACCCCACGACGCCATTTTCATAGTATGTCAAAATCCTTCTCTTGAACAAATTAATGCGGCTCACACATCCACAAAAATGATGTACGTGAGCTCTTTCTTTTAGCCATTGTATTAAAGGATTATATTCTAGAAAATGTTGCTCTAATATATTCTATCTGTGCTAGCTTCCAACTCCCCAACAATACATTTCATGTTTTCTTTAGACCACCAGGATTTTTAGAGAACTGTTGACTAGACACACCATTATAAGTAGCAACAAGACATTAAGTTTTTTTCATGTGTGGGTTATTTATAATTAGGCCACTTGTGCGAATGATTACTTTTTGGGTAAATACACATTGAATTACCAAAAATATATGGAGTTTTAACAGTTATCTGGAATATAAGATTTTTAAAAATAATGTTAAAAGGTAATGAAAACAAAATCCTTTACTTCTTTTAAAGGAAAATGCACATGTAACATTATCCAAAAACACCCAATGGGGTTATCTTCCTATCTCCTGATGTAAACATATGGTGCACTATAATTGAAGAAAAAGTTAATGTTGTTGATTAGGCGGAGCACAATGACTAAAAAAACTACAACATTATTCTTAAGCTCCACACTATTTTCAATTAACTGGACTCATGTTACTACTTATTTCATCATATTAGATCTTCACCAAAATGATTCTACCCTTATTTCCTCATTGATATGCAAAATATTTTAATCATACCTTTTATAGATATGTTAAAATATCTTCCTGAATTTGTCACTTGTAAAAAAAAAGTATAAAACTAAACCACCCCATCAAATTTAAAATGATAAAGTTTCATAGTTACATTGGAAATAACTAACCCTTAGTAAACCATGAAGAGGCCATTCTATCTATTTTCCCTCTTTTTGAGAATTTCATGATTCCCTTTGGATATAATGAAAAAGGAAACCCCTAACATTAATACATTTATGCTTTTTTTTATCTTTATCAGCTCATTTTTTTATGTGTGGGAATTGTTTCCTATTTTGTGCTACATGAATATCTCATGAACCACTTCATTACTAACTAACAAAACTATTGCAAAAATCATGTTCTATAAATTCAAACATAATCTCTCATCCATAAAATATTGCAATGAATGGACCGGCTATAGTGTATTATTGTTGATGTTCACCTGCACACCCATAAGCCTTTGAAAAAAATAAACATATTTTTTTGCTTTCGAGATTTTCAATTGAGAAGATGATGATGTATGATGTCCTAAGCTTTCTCAACAAATATTTTTATGTCAAGTAAACATGTTCAACTCTAATGTAAACAAATGATGAACAAAAATGAAAATATGGTATATTAAGACTATACTTCAAAAAATATTCTAGGGGTTGTATCAAAATTTCCTTGGGGTCAAAGCATAATAAAATGTACCACTTTTTTGTATGTTTTGTACCTTTATAAACATGAATTTTCAATTTCATTGATTTTCTAAAGGTAATAGCCACAAAACCGTATGCATTCATGAAATTCCACAAACTAATGGAATGTTGTGTTTAGAGTGTAGAATACATGTATATTTTTTAATTTTTTTTTGGTTAAAATTTTGGTGTTTATTTTAATTTTATTCATACGTTGTTTCTTATGTTATAAAAGAGGAATGATTGTCCCCTGGTGGTGTTTTTAAATGAAAAGTTGTTTTTTCACCATGAAATTTTAGATATATGTTCAAGATTTGACTTTTAAGGTCCTGTCAAATTTTTGTATTTTTTTTACTTATATATTTTTTAATTAATTATTTAGTAAAAATATTTTAAAATAAATAGTGTACATATGTCTATGCCAATAAATTTTAAGATTTATATCAAAATTGAGTTTTTTTTTCATAGGTACGAAGAAGACTTCAACAAATAGTAAGTTTATTTTTTTTCAAATTTTTTGATATATTCTACTATTTTTCAAATTTGGTTGATTGTGTACTATTGATTGTCCTAAAATACCATATGTTAGTAAAAATTAAAAAATAAATAACAAAACAAATTTTAAAAAAATGAAAATTATATTTTTAGAAAGCTAATAAAAATTTGAATTTTGTGTTAAAATTTTGTAATTTTACTAGTTCGTTTACCCTAATTACATGGCACCTAAGTGGCAGATTTTGGCTTACAATTATCCTCCAAAAGGATTTGGAGCCAAAATGTGCCACTTAGGTGCCACGTAAGTGGCACTCAGGGGGTTCGCGTGAACGTGGGTTCACGCGAACTACCTTTCACGTGAACTAACCCAAATGTTCGCGAACTACATTCACGCAAACCCCCTTGCGTGACGCCCCATGTGCACCAAAGCGCCACCAGAACGCTTCCTTCTAAATTTAATGTTTTGCAATTTTTTTTATAAGTAACGGTGTTAAAATAATATTGTTCATTTTTAATGTTTTAAATTTAGTTTTTTACATATTTTTTGTTTTAAACTAAGTTTGGTTTTTTTTTATTTTTTTAACCAAAAATATGTAATATGTTATTATATTTTTGAAAAAATATTTTTTATTATTTATATATAATAAAATTGACTTTAAAGCATATAGTTATTTTATTTAAAAATATATTATAAAACTAAATAATTGTATATTAAATATAAATTCTATTAAAATTAGAAAAGTTGTTTTAAAGTTATAAAAAACTAAAATTAAAAATAACCTAATTTCTAACCTAATTTCTATTGAGATTTGTATATAATAAGAGTTGCATGCACATATAGTTTTGTATCGAGTTTACTCTTAGAAATTCAGATCTATCTCAATTTATGTGTGTAGGTGAAAATTATTGAAGTGGATGAATCATGGGAAATGCAAAGAATGAGAAATGAAAAAATATACCGAGGAAGAGAATGTAGAGAAGAATGCTAGAAGATCAGTTCGTAGGAAGGCACAAACAGAGAGAGAGAGAGAAGACACAACAAGTGAAAGACAAGGCTGAAAAAATTGGTACATAAGTAGAAACCCTTGATAGATCGTAATTTTATTTTTCGTTCTAAGGTAAATATGATAATATGTTTTTTAGATTGGGTAAAGGCAAGGGTTTTGATAGGATCCCATAACCTAAAACAATAGAAACAATATGTGAAAATAAAAGGCTCTAACAAAAACAACGTAAGAACCAACCAAGTACCGAAAAAGGATCCACACAGAAAAATCATTCAACGAAACAATAATTGTTGAAATATCAAAAAAACATGGTAAAAAATATAAAACATGGTAAAAAATATTGCAACCACTCAATAGTATAATTTGGATCTTGATCTAGCCATCTACTTTGTTTTTTATTGCTTGTTACTCTCTAGGAGACATGGTTGTTTTTATCTCTTAGTTAAATATAGGGTTTCTATTTAACATCAACTTCCATTCTTCAACATCCTCTCTCACCTCTTAGAAAGGCTCTATTTTAGTACCCACCAACACCTTTCTAACTTAATCCTCATATAATTGGGTCATTCCCAAAAAACAAGAACCTTTGTATTCCTCCCATATATATCTCTATAGTTAACCCCTTGACATTTTGTTTCGTTATTCTACATTTTACCTTCTCATACATCTTTCAAAATTTGGCATTTTTCACCCATCATGCTTATGTGTTCCATTCAAAATAAATTTTCTATCTCTGGATATAGGCCTTAACCCAATTCCTCTTTATCAAGGGTAGCCTCTAAATTCTATCTCACCATCATAAGATTAGCTCCCAAATGGGTCATATTCCTTATTTACTTATTGTTTATCTAGCTATAATATATGTTTTTCCATTATTTAGGTATGCTTCTATCATTTTCTCCTTTCTAACCTCACCTTTTCTCACTCATCATTTCTCTCTTTCAGCTGTGAAAAGGTTGTCTTCATCTAGATACAAACATGATCCTCTCAACATACCTTTATTTCTTAGCACTCTTGCTTTATCCACATACTCTTCATGTGGAGATAAAACACCTTCCAAAACACTTTGCAGTAAAGAACCACATTAATTTTTTCCTTGATTCCCTCTTCCAAACATCCCATTATATCATAGATCATTTTGTGAGAATGATTAAGTATGATGTATAGCACAAGAGATCCTAGTCGAATGAAATATTAGGCTTGTACCATGCCATATTTCATAAATTAGATAGCTCTAACACCAAATATATATATATGATTTATGAAAAAATAATTGAAAGATCAAATGATGACTTGAGCCAATATCTACTATAAGGAAATTTTGATCTCCTAAATAAAATATTAGTTGGAAATTTTGATCTCCCAAATCAAATATTAGTAAGGATTGATATTAGCATGTTAATAACATCCTATGCATATTACAACCTTTGAAAAATTAATATTTATATGAAAAATTTGGTAATTGTTCATTTGGAGTAACAAAGATTCATTACACATGCTACATCAACATTAAAATTATAGCTATACTCTATGCATATTAAAAATATAATAGTGATTTAATATTTGATTACTCCATACTACCTTAAATAGTTTCTTAGTTGTCTTAGACAATGTATGTAAATTTAGATAATAGTTTCATCCTGTGTATGTATATATATATATATATTATATATATATATATATATGTCCTATCCCGTCAACTACATAATGCACGTCAAATCCAAGGTTGATTGAACCAATGCATGGTAAAATTATTTTGAGTTAGTAAGACTATTCCTCTACATACTATTTTCTATCACAATGCATGAAATTTCCTAAACCTTTTGAGATTCACACTAAGGCATCCAAATATGCATTTGGTATCCAGTAGTCATCCAACAAGGAAATTAAGTTGATTACTAAGTTTAGATACGTTCGATGACATGGTGAAAATTTATTCCACATGACTATGTGGTATTTTGTAAGAAAATAAAATAAAAAGGAAAGTGGGAAAAGGGGAAAGTAGGTTTTAGACCAAAGTAATCAATAATAGATCATTATGTCACACTCAGACATGCTTCTAAGTTGAAAAAGTCTTGAATACAAATGCAAAAGTATTGTTTAGTAGATTTCAAGAAGGACCTCATGAAGCTATCTAAATACAATTAGCTTGGTCAACTTAATATTATTGTTTACTAGATAGTAAGTTAATTTTTTAGATATTAAATTGTTTACTAGCTTGGTCATTAATGGTGTAATCACATTTGTATGTTAATTTTTTTTACAAATTTTGGTGTAATCACATGTGTATGTTTATGGACACAGATCATGATGCAAACATTATGCTGAAGTGATAACAAAAGTTATGGAATTACTTCCCAAGAAAAATGTGAAACACTTGGTGAAGATGGATTTACAAAAATTAAAAGAATTTTCCCAACAAGAACCACTATCACGAAAGAAAACAACAAAAAGTGTAGAGATAATATATGGTGAATTTGTTAATTTGACTACAGTTTCTAGAGCACATTTGTTGGTTACATTCTTGAATCATGTTGATATGAAGGAAACATTAGAATTGTTGGGTGTTGATTTTGGATGGGAAAAATTCAAAACGTATAGAAGAAGAATTTGTTGGGAATGTTTCTAAAGGAATAAGTTCTTTGGGTACAAAAACTAGGTCTGCTGATAAGAGTATTTCTCGTAGAGAAATATTAACTTCAGTTGTAAGTGAAGATATGACAAAGAATCATCATGTTACCATCATTGCCAAGGCATTGGGTTTATCTAGAAAGATGGTCAATAGGTATGCAAAGAGGAGGAAGACATTGGATGACTCTACTATGGAAGGAAATTGGGCACTAATGTGTAGAAATCCACGTTCTGATAAAATAGAGGATAATATTGTGAAGATAGTTTCTTGATTTTTGGACTGAGAGGACTCGTCCTTCTCTGAATGTGAGGGATGTTTTAAAACATAGGATAACTCACAATAACTATGATGAACATATAAAACATTGGCTTGAAATAACTCAACATGAGATGTACATAAAGTTTATAGAAGAAAATCTAGATGTTAAGATTGGACAACGAATGTTTGAAAATTTGAAGCCTTGGTATGTGCAAGCTGATAAAGTCCTTGACACATGTTGTTGCCGCTATCACGTTGAGTTTGATTATCACTATCAGGTACAAAAAAAATTATATCATGTATATATATTTTGAGGTGTGCTTTCATTTATATCTATATATTTGAAATTTGATTAAATTTCATTTTTTGAGATGTGATTTAAAATTAATGTATTTCAAAATCTATGTTTTTCAGGTGTATAGAAAGTTACGGGAAGCATCAAATGGTCCTGAAAATGCCCCACCTACACGTGTCAGTGAATTCATAACTTCAATTCTTTGCACAATATCCGATGATCATGTCGACGATCATATGACTTGCATCAAAGGTGTCTGTGACAAGTGTGGGGACTTGAAATTATTTCCAGAAAAAAATGAAGATTTGGACACAGTTCAAATGGTGGCTTGTAAGAGGTGATTAATATATATACATACATACATATGTGTGTGTGTGTGTGTGTGTGTGTGTGTGTATATATATGTATATTTACACACACACATACATGTTTTTAAATTTGGATGTACATATTTTATTTTTATTTTTATGTTTACTACAAATGAATATGACAATTTTTCCATTATGTATTGATTTTGTAGGTTCAAATACATAAAATATTCAACACGGCTTGGAAAAGATGCAACCAGGTTAGATTTGGTAGAAGAGGAAATCCCCATTGCTACATTCATGTAAAGTTTCCAAAGTTTAATTATTAGTCCGTACATCAAACATTCTCACTATGAAAAGTGGCAGGCTACACAATTCAAGACTAATAGAGAACACATTCCCTATTGGTTCCATATTGTCCTGTGGTTGATTTTGCTGAGAATTACTCATTTTCTCATCAAAAAGAAATTCAGACACAATATTATCATACTGACCAAGTTACTATCATGGTTCAAGTATTTTATAGGCATGCACAATTAGATTTGGATGGGGTTGAAAGTACATATGTGAAGCGAATGATCAAGGAGTATCACTTCTATATAAGTGATGAAAAGGAACATGACACCCACTTTGTGCAACATTGTTTTGGTTTGTTCTTTCAATATCTTCATCAACAAGGAGTACAAATAGATCAACATTTTGTTTGGTTAGATGGTTGTGCATCACAATTCAAATCCTCTCGCCCTTTCTTTGCACTCAGTCGTTATCATCATCATCACAAAATACCTCATTTATGGAGTTTTTTTAGAGTGGTCATGGGAAGGGAGAACACGATGGTGTGGGTGCATGCATCAAACGTGCTCTAAAGAAACAAATCTTTGATTATGAGGGAGATCAATTAATTGATGCCCACACCGTTGTTGAATGGTGTAAGAAACATTTTACAGTTTAGGTTTCAACCTCACAGGCTTCAACATCACACACTTCAACCCTAGAGGCTTCAACCCCACACATAGTGTTTTGGGAGATAACATGTACATGCACATTTAAAACATAGATATGTAGAATCTTGATGTGATTTATTAAGTTCTACAAGTTACAAACTTTAAAAAAATTATTTCTGAATTTTGATGTTTGTTTTAAACTTTATTGATATTTTGAGCATGATTAATTGAAGGTATTGATCGAAGGAAAAAGTATGGATGTGAAAGGATTCCTAATTATAGGTCTTTGCACTCTTTGATGACTATGGATAGTAATAACTAGGCATATCTGTACAAGAGATTATTCTTGTTTTTGTTATGAATGCATGAACAAATCATATTCAGAGTGCAATAGTCAAAAACATGGGTATGTAGGTGAGTGGAAGTAAGTTCCTTTAGTTGTGGATGACACATATGGATCAAATCATGATGATAGTTTTGAAGATGTGCCATTAATTTCAACTGATTATGACCACATATCTGGACTGGTTAAACAAGGTATGTTTTATTTAAAAGGATTGTATAATTTGATAATTAAATATATATGTATAATTTATAGTATACATGGATCATTGAATGTTTCTTTGCATTTTTTGTAGTGATGTATTTGCAGTCATTGCTGAAGAAGACAATATTGAGAAAGTGGAGTACTACTTGTTGTGTTGCACAGAAGAGAGAACAAAGCTAACATGTGAAATAACAAGTGAGGAGACAACATTTTATACTGGCTCGGTTGTAGTGCAGGGAACATACTTACAACAAGTGAAAGCCCTCCAAAGTGGGATTCACTTTGTTGATTATAAACCTAGACAAAAAGGTGTATCATTACACCCATCACATAATTGCTACAGGGTTACAATTGCATCAAGTGAAGACTAAAAGTGGTCAACGCAAAAAATGGAGACTAGATGTAGAAGACCATGAAATTTTTTTACAGGTCATTGAACAACGAGCAGAGCCACTTGGTATTATATAGAAGGACCTAGAATATTATATATTCATGTCTTCCAGGAATAAAATATTTTATCTATTTTATTTTTCATTTGGCATACATATTTGACAACTTTCTTGCTATGATATTAAGGATGGGTTCATTAATGATGTAATTTTGTTCCCTAGTATCTCCAATAATATTCTTTCCATATATATCAATTTTTATATCATGAAGGATTTAGAAACTTGAACCACACAAAACACAAACACACACACACACACACACACACACACACACACACACACACACACACACACACACACACACACACACACACACACAACAAATGAGTTTTAAAAACTTAATGTTAGGTCTACCTAAAATGTCTTGTATTGATGGTGTTTTTAGATATTGTGTACATGTAAAATGACATTAATCACCATTTTTCAAAAATTGAGTTGATGATTTCTTCACTTGTGGATGGATGTAAAGAAATGGATATTAATTTATATATATTTTTTCCTCATTTTAGTTTCTCTTTTCTGATATCTTTTATAACAATTTGAAACAAGTTCTTAGTGTCAATAAATCTAACTTGAATCATTTAAAATTTCATGTGAGCAAAATGATAGACAATTAAATTTTGACATAGACAATTAAGAACTACATGACTCAAGGTCAAGGTTACTCATGATGAAGATAATATTGCATAGAAGTGAATATAACATTATTTCTTAGGAATTGGTAGATAAATTGAAATTGAAGAGGATAACACATTACATTCCACAATTGGGGTATAATCTACACATTAGTTCTTAGATTGAGTAACATATTACTCTTTATGAGGTAGGTTGCCACGAGCTTTATCTCCAAAGACTTTGGTTTACAGAGAGGCATTTTACGTTAGGTGTTTTAATAGGCTATGCACAATGAACTTAAGCCTTCATCATATATGATTCAAATCATAATTTTCAACATTAGATGTGCAGTATGACATACTTATTTATATTTCAAGATCCAAGTTTTAGATATTCAGGATAGATAAAGAAAGGGAATTACATATTATTTTCACCAAGCTTTTAAGTTACTATAGATTTGTAGAGAGATAGTTTAATACCAAATACACTTTCCTAGAACAATGAATATTGAATTTGGCAATATTTACCTAGACTCAAATTTTGAGTTATAAGACTTAGTAGTGATATGAATAAAAAAAGTTAAGGTGGATAGGAAATGGCCTTTGAAAAGATTTGACAATTGCATGAGTAAAGAAGCATTCAATTAGCCATGGAATGTTTAATGTAACATAAAGTACTACTAAATTACCTAAGCATCAAATGATTCACTATAGAATTTTAAAGAAGTTTACAATGTTATATCAAAAAAATGAAGGGTATTTAATATCTTATCTATCAATATACCTATTACGATATCATCAAGAAAAAGAAAATGAAAGATAAGGGGGTGTCTTATATTCAGATCCATAATTGTAAATATAAACTAGAACTCATAAAAATATAATAATAATACACATGTCTAAGAAATATATCAAAATATAATAATCATGTCTAGAATGAATATGAGTATATATACATGTCCAAAATATCTAAAATCATGTCTAATGAGTATATACATGTCTAAAATCTATAAAATATCACTAAAGTCTCCTCCGTGCACTAGGGCGAGTGCCAGACCCCTCACTACGCTCTACTTCACCCTACATGTTAAGAAAAAGGAATATACACATCAGAAACTATATATAGCATGTACCATATATTACAATTTATAAGCAAAATTCTACAACAATTTCTTAATTAATTAAATACATCATATAACAAACATATACAATTGATTACCTCAGTATCTGTCCCTGGGCGGATGTTGGAAGTATGTATGCTATGTGTAGATCTCTGTCTCATAGATCATTGTGAAACAAAATAATAAAATGTAAGAAGTTGATAAATAAGTTTTTTGAATAAAGTTAATTATTTTCTAACATTTCAATTTAGATTAAATATTAATTCTATTAAAACACATGTATATATACCTCTGCGGAACGTGTTTCCAAATCTATGGGATTGTCACCCATGACCTCAACACCATCAAATACGTCGCCAAGTGAGCCAAGCTAACTCAAGCCCAGAACATCAAGATCCATGTTGTGCTCAATCAAGAGCTGTGTGTATGTCACACGGGTAGATGGTGTGGGCTGTGAAGCTCAACACACTAGAGCAGAAGCCTAAACACACCAGTACATGTTTAATTTTAATATTAATAAATTGTAAAGTAATGATGAAATAAAATAAATTTTAATTATATTAAGGTTTAATTTTCACACATCGGAACAGAAATGTGCTTAACATCAGATGTGGCGATCCCATGAATAGGAGGTCTAATTATAGTAGTGACAATAGTACCCTGACTAAAAAGTACACTGCCACTCTCCTCTATAAAATCTATAACCCCCGATAGTGGAATGATGTAATTCCATGAAATCACCTTGTATGTAAGCAACAACTCAGCAACCATGATGCATCCTAGCCGATGTGTCTGAGTGGGATCTGTAACTACCTCAAAGTCATATGGGGAAATCAAATATGCACGAGCGTATACCTCATTGAATGCATCACTACTTCTCCTAGCACCTCCACTTCTAGTATCATATCTCTGAAGGTACTAACCCACACGGCCAGAAGAGATCAATTGGGTCTCACAAGCAATGCCAACAAGACCCTCGATAGTAGCCTCATGTGTAGTCATAACAACAAGTGTTGGGACATCTTGAAATCTTGATAAGAATGGTTGTGGCCTTGGTACAAGCTTGTAACGCATCAACAACTGTAGTAGCTCCCTCATTTATATACACCTCCCTATGGCTGATACAGCCACGCCCCTACCGCAAATAACTAGGGATGTCTAAATATTTCACCTTGAGGTTTAGGTGAACCTCAACATGTAGCATCATTATGAAGTATAATGGTAATTGGTCATTATTCAGAAATTAGCCTTGAGAGGCCACAAATATAGGATAAATCAAAGGGGCACATAAGGGACATGAACATTTGTTTACATGATATGGCCCTTACTTTCCACCATCTACATAAAAACTCCAACAAGACCTCTTAACGAATTCCTTATTGAAAAGTCGTAATGTAATCTCATTATAACCTACATCTCTTGAGACACTTGATTTTAATGAATCCATAATTTTTTTATTGACTTAGAATCAAATGGGTTATATGTTTTCAAAATTGTCTCTATTCTACAAAGATCAACCAATATTTTTTCACAATGGGCTTTATATTTCCCGAATGTAGTTAGATTCTTGAGAATAGATTACAATTTTGCAATCTCTATATTGGTCCTCTCAAACAAATTAGGAGCGAAAGAAGCCATGAATGTAAAAAATTGAAAGTAAAATTCAATTAATATTACTCGTTAATGAAAATATTCTCCAAAGATATTCTCCTATTTTAATCAAAATAAAAATATGATTTTCAATCTTCAATTCAAATAATTTAGATAATAAGAAATTACATATATATTATAAGTTAGTCATCCATGAGTGTAAGGATCACATAGATTTAATGGAACTAAAGGATGAATTATCTAAATGTAACATGCAGTTTTTATAAGTCAACCATTCTTTAATACATATGTAAAATGGACTCCACCATATCCATATAAAATTCTAATATGGGAACCACCTTATTTACAAAAAAATATAGGTTGGGCACGTCCTAATGTATCATAGAATCAACCACATTGTAACACTAATCAACCTTAAGGACCATACATGGTATACCATAATTATAATTAGGGCTAGAACACTCCATAGATGTCAAGTGTAATGTGTAACATGGGGACACCAAGGTGGTCTACTAGTAAATAATATTCTGGCTTAGAGCCTCAACCCCAAATGTGGTCGTTTTATACCTTTATTGAGAGACAAATCACATTTTACAATAATTTCCATCTAATCAAATGCAAGAAACATATTAATATATCCTAGAGTTCCTAAACAACATCATTACATAAGACTATACCAATTTTGGAGAAAATGACATGTGGCTAAGGGATGCCTAATTACGTAATGTGTCACAAGGGACACAGATCTTTAACAACAAACCATTCTTAGACAAATATTTAAAATATGGAATCAAATTTCCTACCAATATTTATAAAAAGGATAGTTTTACTCCAAGTTTACACATACAGTACAAGGATTACAGTGATCCCAATGAGGATATCCATATTCCATTAGAGATACCTTTATCCACATTAGTTTGGATCATGATGTGGATGAATAATTCATGCACATGCTTTTGAGTGAATAGTTTTTAATGAGAATGTCTACAAATGGAAGACCAAGATCAAAATCTTTATTTTGGTTAGAAATAAAATACTTTCACAAATAATTTTGTGGTGCATCTTGACATATATTTTTTATACAAATTCCTCATTATATTATTGGCCCATTTTTCTAGGGCAAACAATAAAACTCATTTTGATAGTTGGTGGAATAAGATAAAACTTCCTAAAATATTTACCCAAGCAAATAAAACATGGCCAAATAGTTTCATAGTGAATGGGTATGTGAGGAGAGAGATATCGACTCTCACTAAATTTCAGAAAACCGTAGGTTAACATTGATCAGATTTCATCAAGAAATAATTGGATGCCACTGGAGATTTTTCAGTAAATTGTGACACTAAATTCATCTCTATGACTAGTTTTATTGAAGCTATTTTGATTTTCTATAAGCCTTCTAGTGAAGAACTTCTATAGTAAGAACATTGAGATAGTATTTAAAAGGACTTTAATACACAGTCTAAATAAATTAAAACTGGATCTCAAATTAAAATCATTCCTTTATATGCATGAAGAGACGATATAATGAAAATGTTACAGAATGCAAAATGAAAAAATGAAGGGAAATGTAAAACATCGAAATAGATTTAGTAACATTTTAGGTGGAGAGAGTTTATAAACTCACAAAATTCCTCACTTTCAAGTGTACATAGGTGAAAATACCCATTTTTAGAGTCCTCGATGAATAAGTAGAATCCTTGTTAGTTTTTTCTAAACTTGTAACCTTCGATATTTTTATTATCTATATGATTTTCCTACAAGAGAAAAATGTCACAAATTTTAATATGACACTTGTGGAAGTTCTTGGTGTACCTTAGGAACACATGAGTAACATGAGATTTAGCTCATGATGTTTGAAAACCTTCCATAGATGGATTTTGAATAGTATGTGAGTGTGGCTAAACAAGAATCCATATACTTATCTTCATCTAGTATAACCGAAAGGGAAACCCATAGGATATGGAGTTGGAATTCTAAAGGAGGAACACATTAATTGAAACCTAAAACGAACCATAGAAATAGGGTGGAACATGTGGGCATGTGTATGTTAGTCCTATAATCCCTTAGGGAATTGATATAGTTATAATTACCAATCCCTTTTGTCACTCTTAACTATATTTAGCATAATGGACTTCAATATATTGTTTCATTTCTTAAACTTACTCCATTGTCTTGAGGATAGTACAAAGATGAAGTATGGTGTGAGCACACATAATTTCTTGTCAGAAATCGTGCAACCAAACCTTGGGATTATGTAAAGGATATTCTATTATCATAAATGATGACTTGGGGAACACATATCAAAAAAGGATTTCATAGGTCAAACTTTCCAAAAATAATGAAATAATTTAAAGTGCTAAGAGAAAACTCTATTGATTAAAAAGTAATTTTTTGGCATACAAAATATATTTGAGTAAATTAATGTAAATATGGGACCAAAACCTAAATAGATCCAAGATAATTTATTTCACATATATAGTATGGATGCTTCACTTCTAATTGTAGTTTGTGTCTTCTAGATAGCTACATTCAATAAAGTAGGTAATGAGGTTAGTGTACGAATGAGAAGAAGTAATGTTAGGAATTAAAATGTAGTAAATTACTTCATAGGGAGGTTTAGTATCTACTAGGTATCATAAATATCATGGATTTTCATCAAAAAAATAAAAAATATTATCCCTTTGACATTCTAGTTGGTGTAAGTTAGCTCAAAATTTTTGAGGAGATTGATCAAATGATGAGCCTTCTTAGAGAGAGTGTGTTGGGTCAAGAATGTACAAAGGAATTGAGACTTGAAAATTACTTTTGTTTTCTAGTTTACCATATAATGGTGAGTCATTTAGTCTAAAATGCTATAGGGAGGAAAACAGTCTTGGATTTAGAATAATGAGTTTCCTAATCTCAGAGGATGGAGTTGATGAAGTATATAACACATTCCATAATGTCATGGTCCTCTTCAAAAAACATGCATGCCAAAGGGATATCATATGCACGTATATACTTGATAAAAGGTTTCTCATACCATGGTACCATGAGTGTAAGAAGAGATGGGAGTAATGTATTAATGTCCTCAAAGGCCTCATGCAAATATTGAGTCCACTAGATTACTTTATTTTTTAGGATTTTATTGAATGGGTTGATAATGTATGTAATATTATGGATGAATTTGCATATAACCCGTAACTTTCCCAAAATTGATTTGATTCCATAATTCACTTGTTGGTGGAACCATTTCAAGGATAAAACAAATTTTAGTGGGATCAATGTCAATTCCATTCTTAGATATGATATAACCTAGTAGTTTTTATCTCGTCTCCCTGAATACACATTTTTATGAGTTCAATGTGACATAAAACTCATTGGTTCACATCACCATTATTCTACATAAGGTATATTTAAATTTAATATATCATTACAACATAAATTATAGTTTTCATAGCACCATTATTCTACAGAAGGTATATTTTAAATTTAATATATCATTATAGTAGAAATTACAGTCTTCACAGCACCATTATTCTACATAAGGTATATTTTAAATTTAATATATCATTACATAAAAAATTATAGTTTTCACAACACCATTATTCTATAAAAGGTATATTTTAAATTTAATATATCATTACAGCATAAATTACAGTCTTCATAGCACTATTATTCTACAGAAGGTATATTTTAAATTTAATATATCATTACAGCAGAAATTTATGGTTTTCACAACACCATTATTCTACAAAAGGTATACTTAAAATTTAATATATCATTACAGCAAAAATTATCATTACAGCAAAAATTACTGTTTTCATAGCACCATTATTACCTTGCATTGACTCTAAACACTGAAATTTGTAAGCCTAGTTATGATACAAGTGATTTTAAATGGGGTTTTACAAAAAATGAGCTAGGGTTTCAATGTAGAGGTAGATCAAAGAAAAAAATGAACATATGTCTGTTAAAAATGATTAGACAAAAAACGTATCGAATTGGCTAGGGTTTTACAAAAAACAAGCTAGGGTTTCAATTATTTTACACCTAAATCCATGGGATCCTCCATTTTCACCAATAAAACAACATATTTCATACCTGGTGCTCGTCAATGGCCTCGTTGGTCGTCAGCGGCCACACTAGTGGGCTCGTTGGGCATGATCTGCACTTGTGGGCTGGGTGGGTTGTTAGGTTAATTTATGCATTATATTGCCTTAAATATTTAATTATTTAAAAAGGTAATTATTTTATATATTGTATAAAACTTTATAACAATATTTTTCATATTATTACATATGTTATAATGTTACGTAGTTTGTAACAATTATTATTTATTTGTATTTAATTATTGTTGATTCCCAGATGTATTTTAGACGCTGTTGTGATTTTGGTTATACATGTGCAACCCATTTATTTGTTTGTATATTGTTTTCCAATATGTATAAATATTGTAGCACTCCATTGTAATGGTCGGTTAATTTCACATTAATAAAATATTACAGGTTTTCATCCCTTTTTGTGAAATTACATTTTGTGTCAGAGTAGGTTGAAGGATATTGGAGGATTGCAGTAGAGTTTGAGGAGCATTGGAGAAGCTTGTGCAAGAAAAGGAGAGCTAGAGTTGCCTCTACAACTTCCCAGCCCCATCCCATGCAATACCATCATCAAATTCCTCAAAAGTACCATCAAATTCATAAAAACCACCTTTATTCATTGCAATTAAGGTTGATGAGGATTTAATACACTAAGGAAGAGATCACAAGGTCAAAAGAAGGAAGAAAATTTTGGGTACTTGAGTTTGCATGCTATCCTCATATCATGTTGATGATATTTTCAGTTTTATAAGGAGTTTTTGGATATGATTTTATATTTTGAATACATTTCATAGTTTTATCTCATTATATGTATTCATGAGACATTGATTGTCTTGAGAGCTCTTTATTGTATCTTGTGGATCATTGTTGAAGAAACTATTGTTGTGATCTAATTTCAGCACATATATATACATGTATGGATCTGATTTTACCCACTACCAATATATGTGTATTTGAAATTATATTGGATTTTCCTTGCATTGAGTTTACTTCATTGAAAATATTGAATGCTTTGATGTGTGTATACTGGGCATGCGTGGTTAGGGTTTGAAGAACCCTAGTGTTAGAAAACTTTCATTGGGGACCGATTGACCTCCACCTCTGCATATTCTTGTCATTCTGAGCAATAATTGGTATCAAGGAAGGCCCTATCCAGAAGTTAGCATAAAAAGCTACATTTTTGCAGATTGTTTGGTGACAAGCTAGGTCACCTTGTAGATTTGGAGACTATTCACGAGTAATACATTTTTGATAAGGAATTGGGGTAGGTGAGCATGGTGAACATATTTACAAGATGTCTATAACTCATGATGAAATAGTCCAAGTTTTGCATGCTTCATCATACTTGAGGAGGCTCAAGTTGTAGGTTGAAGACTAAGGGAGAAGAAGCTTAAAAATAAGAATTAGTCAAGGTCCTACTCAAACAACTTGAGGAGACACAAAATGATCTGAAGATCAAAAGGAATAGTAAATAGATTGATTATGAAAAAATCTAGGCACCATGACGAGCTTAGGTAATAAAGTTCTCAAGCGTTCAGGTATATAAAGTGCCTAAGGGAAGATACTTACGAAAATCAAAATCCGTATGTGACTAGGACTGCACTTAATGCCTAATATAGCTTCAAGAAGGGCTTGTTTGGGCATCACCCCTTTACAATAGAAGAAGAGTCAAGTAAAGGATCAAAGTGAACAGACTAGGAAGCCAAGAAATCCGTAAAACGATTTCAAGGCATAAATCCACCTCCTGAGAAGATCATCCAAGTATCATAGCGACAAAACGTGTGCATATGATGTATGGTTTCTTTCAGCCGCTGTAAATAATTTCCCTAGACCCAAAATGTGTCAGTACTTTTGGCTAGTACCACGTATTCAAAAATTCTTGTGTTAGTATTTTTACAACAGTTTCATGTACCATTGGCTATATAAACAAGGGTTAGCTTCTTCTTTGTATTACTGGGTATTTTGGAAAGTGTTTGCGTCCCTCATATATCCCAAGTGTTCGGTATATGGGCCCTCACGGTATCCCTAGATTCCCCGACCTTATACCTGAAGTGGTAAGAGCCTAAACCCTGGCTACAGAGATTTTGTACAAAATGTGTCCCTTGCATACCTTATGCATCCTAACCATTTCGGTTCTCTGCATTCCCACAACTACCCAGAGGGAAGCAACTATGTTGCATCCAAGACAAAAATTGATACACAACATGAGTTTCCTAGAGATCCTTTGACTAGTGTGAACATGGTAAGCTCAGTACCAGAATCAGTGTCCTAATGTTACAACATGGACCATTTGTTCAAGTTTTTTCAGACTTGTTTGATGCTAGTGCCTTACTGGATCTTTCATCTTTTCCGGTCCCGCATGTCCCAAGTGATGTCCCAGCCCTACTATTTGAGATCCCACAACAGCCTTCTTTTTTTGGGATAAATTCACCCACTGCGGTTGTTTCAGTCTTTCAAGTCCAAGAATGTCCCATACTAAATTTAGGCCTCTCATGTTAATTTTTTCACACACTGACCTGCAAGTATAATGGGAAAATTGAAGTCTGTCTTAAGAAGAGTTCTCAAATATCTCGAAGGCTTCACTTCTAGTGCCCTCATTAGATTACTTGTCACCGATGATTCTCTCATTCCCATGGTGTTATATAAGATGGACTGGGTTCATTTTTACACCATCACAGTCACAACACCAAATCATGTTACGCATCTCATTCTAAGTTAGTTTTGACAAGTTGATAAACCTACTATAATCACCCCCAAGCCATTTTCAAAATTTCAAAGTGTTTTCTGATCCTAGGGAGAAGGCCACTCATTCACATCAATAGCTGGAAAGGTAGAATTTATGTAAATCCTATGTGTGATTTCTAAGGTCCCAATCCTATCATGAATCCCTATCATATGTTTTCTCAACAGAAGAAACAATGTATCCTATCTCCTATTGTTCCTCAGCTCTCTGACTTCCATCATTGAAGGTCATGATCATGTTTCATCCCTTGATACATCCAGTACCCAATATAGGAGATACAAATGTACAAAACTCTTACAAGGTAAATTCTAACTACATTTCAAGGGCATGAATCAGGGGGAACTGGAAAGCAAGATCCCATCAACCTGCTGAGCTCAAGACATTAAATATTCAGATGGGATGAACACATACAAGAGGATTTACACTGTCTTAGCTCAATGTGTAGACCATCAATGTCTTCTAGTGCATTTTCTACCCATTTTGACCCTAGGATGCTAATTGAGACATCGCACAGACCACTTAGAGTACAAGTACTTACCTCAATTAGGGACGTGGGGTTGTATCACCATGTTTCCCTTGGGTGATGATCCCATTCATTTGACAGATGTTAGGGTCCTTTCCATGGCACAATCCTCAACCCCTTGTTTGATGCAAGAATCTGATAAACTATCAGATGTACATGGTATGCAAAATCCATAGGTTCAAGAACCCAGAATCTTCTTGTAGTCATTCCAAATTTCCCAGATCACAATGTACCGATAGTGATTTTAAAGAGGAACTCATTCCGACATCATCATTATGTATGATATGATGATAAATCACGAGGCTCCCTGAAAACAAGTTAATGAATACTTGATTATGTGGATGCATGTTCCAGCTTCATCAATATCATATGTGAAGGTAAACAGGAACTTGTGGACTTGGGGGAAATCATTTTTACCAACATAACTGAACAATTATGGCTACCATGCATACAACTCATACCTTTTATCATGTTACCTCTTAAGTATAATGAGACACTATTGGGGCATACACGGATATGGTACATGTGATACTTTCTCTTCATATGGACACCAAAAAAAATGATCCTCAATATATGAGTATAGTTTACAACATTGACCCTTGTTCTAGAAGAGTACATATCAAGCTCATTTTCATCTTGATCTGGTTCATACTGATGCCTTTACAATTTGATACAACCAAGTTAGGCTAGATTAGAAGGAGATAACACTAAAATATTTGTCTGAGGAAGCTTCAAGGAAAATGTGGATATCTACTTATGGCAAGATTATTACATTCAAGCTTCAGAAATATCTCTTACATCAAGTTGGAATTAGTAGTTGAGAATGAAACTGGTCATCACATCATAACTCTCCGCTCATGTTTTGTAGTGACAAGATGTCACCAGTGGTAGAAATTTAAATAGGTAGCTTGATAAGCTACACAGGACTTCTCGACAAATGCCTTCTCCACACACACCAGAACATAGGGGTGTTATTGACAGAAGAAATCCTATTACTCATAGGAAATGGTATGATGCTTGATCAATGACTTCCTTAGACTTGCTCAGAAATATCTAAGTAGAAGCGGTGGAAGACTTTCAATTTTCATTTCTTTCAACAGAAGTGTCCTACAGTTGATATTGAAGGAGTAACTATTGACAACAATGGTCAAGCAGATTTCATCTATTGCATCACCTTAGAGTGATTTGGGTGCAAAGAATACTACTGGGTAGATTTCTCAGGACAATTATGAAAGCAATTGGAGATGAAGTCACTAAAACTCATCTTTCATTGGGTACAATGAAGATCAAGGATTTTGGCATCTCTAAGGTACTTGATGAAATGCAAGATGATGATGAAGAGTCTACACTATCTCTTAAGTTTGACAAGAACTATTAGCACAGTACTCCTCCTCTGAAACTCACTTGATTGGTCAAGAAGTAAAAGGAAAAATTGTAAAAGATTTAAACCCAATCTTGGTCAAGACAATGAGGATTGTGGTTTGATAGGAAAATGGTGATCCTGACAGAAACACGACAAACGTGAAATCTCCTTCTTAGGAATCATATTCATCTCAAAGAGATGTACTAGCACATTCCAACACCTGCAAGAATGGATGCACCACTTAGATACTTCCCCTTACCCTCCTGGAGCTTCAAGGACTTGGGTGTACACCAAAAGATAGGAAGATTGAACTTTTCTTTGATGAGAAAAATTCAAAGAAGTATGATGAAGCCCTCTAGAGGGTCCAAGAAACTATCTTCAGTCCAAAGCAATCTGGAAAGCAATGCTATATACTCTAAGAAAATTATTTAGTCTCTAATGAAAAATGAAGAAGAAGAATCTAGGAGAACTTCCATGAGGAAAGAAACCCATTGAATGTAGATGGAAACACAAAATAAAGTACAAATCAGATGATGATAATGAACAAGTATAAAGCAAGACTTCAAAGGTTGCAAATGGTGCTATGCACAGAAAATCCACATTGACTATGAGGAGAGCGTTTTTTTCCACATATTAAGATTAAGATGATCATTTTGACAAGTTCTCTAGCTACAAAAACCTTTGGTTGCAATGGGCACACTTTCACTTGGACCTAAAATGTTCCTTATACTTCTGATCGCTTCTTTTACAAGAAGAAGTCTACATGACTCAAGCTGAGTGGATATGTAGTACTTGGTCAAGAAAAAATACTTCATCTCCTATAAGAAAATATCTCTGAAATTGGCCTGCAAACTAGCTACTCTCGGGCATAGGAACAAATCCAACTCAACTTGCCAAGAAAGCATCTCGAACAACTTATAGATTGGTGTATGAAATCTCATAGGACCGACAATTTTTAGATATTTATAAGCGTAAAATGGATAAAGATGAGAAATATTTGATTGTTGAGTGATCTAGGAATTGACAAGGATCCCTTTGGGAGAATCTATCACTGGAAATTTAGTGAGGATAATCGATGTAACTTAACAGAAGATCTTAATGTGATAAGGTCGACATGAGAGATCTCAGGAAAAAGGCATTACAGTCTTGGATTGGAAGCTTCTTGAAGACAATATGTACATTCTCTCATATTTTATCATATCTCTGCTAGCAATTGATACCAGGTAATTGATCCACACTCCTAGAAATGTAGGATGACCTCCCCCTGATTGTCCTAACCAAATAATAATTTCAAGTTATGGAGAATATATTCATAAGTTATGCTACCTATCAGATCCAGGTGATGGAAGTAAATGGTGGACTCTCTATTGGCTAGTTGATTAGGAGTCTGAATTTTATGGATGAAGCTATACTAGACCAGTATATAACAATATCTTTCTCAATTCAATATTCACCACAGGGTAAGTGCACCAAGTTGGGGGACAATTAAGTGGACATCAAATCCTGAATTTTACATTAAAAACAGCAAAATATCAAATTTAGTCTTCCGCAAACTTGAACCATGCCGAAAATTAAAAACTATGTCATAAAAATGGTACCATTGCGTAGGGGAGACTATTAGCTTTGTAGAAATACTGATTTTAAAGTGAATAGAAGAGGATAAATATCATTTTATAATTTTTTACTAATAGTAGGTCTTTAAGACACTTTTTTCCTGTGAATTTTTATGTCTACGTTTAAGACGGCAAATTTGTTTTCACTTATCAGAATGTGATAAAAATTATACCATCCCAACCGTGGTGAAATTATATACATGTTCAAAAAATAATTTATTTTATTTCAATATTTTTTGATGAAGTTATGGCAGGCAAACAGAAAAGTGCTCTGTTTTCTTTATGTTTTCATACCACTTTCCTAAAAAAAAAATCATAAAAAATAAAATATTACTCAAAAAAATACAAAATAAAATCCATCCCAAGATAGATAGTGGCATATAACTTCTCACAAAAGGAAAAATATATATATCAATTTTTGGTCATCCAAATTGTGGGCAAACGGACTATAATCTTATCGGCGTTTTTATAAAAAATATACCAAGTCATTGAATTTTGAGTGTTTAATATAGCTAACCTTGTCCATTTTTTACAAAAATTACTATTTTAGAAACTAGATTCCAGATGCTACGATTCATATTAATATAATTTTGATCTAATTTTGAGTGTATGTATTGCTAATAATCCCTACAAGTTGATATTATGTTGTTATTTGCAATATGATGTCCACGGATGACCCTATATTTGTCCATCAACTTCCTGCACTTACCCATATGTATCCAAGTTCATGCAAGAACCCAAAATTTGTCATTGGAAATCAGCAAGGCGCATCTTGAGGTATCTCAAAGGATTAGTGGATCTTGGTCTAGAATATAAGAAGAACGAAAACTTCTTCTTGTTAGGATATTCAGATTTAGATCATGTAGGTAACATTGATGACATAAAATCCACTTTAGGATTTGTGTTTTTTATGGGATGTAGACCAATATCATGGGGAAGCAAGAAACAACACTTTGTTTCTCGTTCTTCCATAGAAGACGAGTATCATTCTACAGGAGTAGTTTTCTTTGAAACAATTTGGCTATGTTACATACTAGAAGGACTTGGAATACCATAGGAAAAACTGACCACTATGTATGTTGACAATGAAGGTGTTCTCAAACTTGTTCTCAATCCAGTGTTTCATGAAATAACAAAACATATTGAAGTACATGTTCATTTCATACGTGAACATGTGTTGAAGCACAATATACAACTTCAATTTTGTCCAACAGCTAAACACAAATAAGATATTTTCACGAAGTCACTTGCACATGACAAGTTTGAGTTTTTCAGAGAGTTCCTCTTGTCATCCCTTGAGGCATTGCAAAATTAAGGTGGGGGGGGGGGGATGTTAGGTTAATTTATGCATTATATTACCTTAAATATTTAACTATTTAATAAGGAAATTAGGTTATATATTGTTATAAAACTTTATAACAATATTTGTCATATTATTGCATAGGTTATATTGTTACGTAGTTGTAACAATTATTATTTGTTTGTATTTAATTATTGTTGCTTCCCGGATGTATTTTGGAAGATGTTGTAATTTTGGTTGTACCTGTGCAACCCAATTATTTGTTTGTATATTTTTTTCCAATATGTATAAATATTGCAACACTCCATTGTAATGGTTGATTAATTTCACATTAATAAAATATATAGGCTTTTTTCCCTGTTTGTGAAGTTACAGTGGGCTCAGTCTGGTCTGTGTTATTTCATACCTAGTGCTCGTCAGTGGCCAAACTAGTCTACTTGATGGGCTCATTGGGCACAGTCTTCTCGGTGGGATCAGTTTGGTTTGGTTTGTGTAATATTTGCATGAAGGAGGAGGGCAGAGGAAAAGTGAATTCCTCTGTAACACCTCTAATATATAAATAGGGGTGTTCACGTGAATGTCCTTCACAAAAAATGGTTTTCGTACAAACACCACCTTCACGCAAACCACATTCAAATCCATACGTGACAAAATAATAACCTACATGTCACTTCGTGTGAATGTTGTTCACGCGAAGGGGATGTTCACATGAACCAATGCTATTTACCACCCAACCACACTCCCCACTCACATTTTTGGGACAATAAGTGGGACATAACACCATGCATTGACCCCTTTTCATTTTGTGTATTAAGTAGATGTTCTTAGAAAGAAACTTGTGTTGAGTTGCTTCATTGGTGCTCATAGTGTTGTGGTGTCATCGAAGTGAAAACTACCTCATGATTTAATATAAATTGGATTAAATATAATTTCAGAGTAACTAATGTAACAAATGATAATATAAAACAAATTTATAAGTGATAAATACTCAAACAATGTGAAAATATAAGAAAATAAGAGAGATAGAGGACTTAGCTAGTTTCTATGCAATATGGAGGTAGTCAAGACTGTGTATTTGCTAGATATGACTGGAAATAATGAAACAGTGGATGGATAAGAGTTATGAAACTTTTCTCTGTGTAGGACAGAATAACCCATAGAAGAATAGGAGTACTCGGGTGCTACTGTCTGTTCTAGGTGCTAGTGTCTATTTATATATTTGAGATCTACTCATTTTTTGGATTTGAGCATCTTTGCTTCAATATTTTCTTTGTCGCTTTGAGTTTGTTGTTATGGTTTTGATAACACATTTAACATGCAAAAAAAACCCTATCTACTTGCACAATCTCACAAACACAATATATATGACTAAAATATGCAATATGTAAAGTCAGATTGACCCCAATAGTTACCCGATGAGTGAACTTAGTACCAAGTGTTGCAATACATTTCAGACTCCATGTAGTTATGTGTGTGAAATAGTATCCTTAGGTTTTCCCTCGTGTTAATGACGTAAAGATAACTGCTATAACTATCTTTGACGTAAATGTGTGGTATGGAATTCAACACTTCCCCTTCCTATGTAATGTATGCAGCCCAAAATGTAGTCCCTTTTGATAATAGTGATAATAAGTAGATGTGATAACCCTTTTGAATTTATTTTCAGAATCATAGTGTGTATGTTTTGTATATATATGAATCTCTTGTTTTACTTTGGATACTAGTGACACAAAACGTTGACTATGAACATGGGATAATGATAAGAAAAGTGTAAATGCTAACCAAAAATGTCAAAATGCGCAAAAATAATAAACAAGACAGAAGTGCCCATAATGGACACAAGTTCCTAGGTGTTAGTGTCCAAGGAGGTTGCTAGTGTCCCTAAGATAAATAACAAAAAAATGTGAAAATATAGACACACAAGAATCCCTATGACCTGACCAAAAGTGGATACATAAATGACAGATCTAGAAGAGAGTTACTATAGAAAACAATCAAAGAAATAGATGGAAAAGAGATAATGTCACCAGTAAATACTTTTTGTACTTAATATTCATGCATATATCAACATACTGATGATATAGTAAAATAGTAATATGTGCACGATTTTGTGTCTACATTTTCCACTCATTTAGGCTATTTGAATGAAATTAAAGTAGTGTAAAGGAAGTAAGGAACATACTTGTATAGAGTCCAGAGAAGCCATATTACAAAGTGCATGTGAAATATAGGAGCTTGTAGCATGGTTAACCATGGATTGATGTTTTGACCCATGTGGCATAAGAGGAGATAAAAAAAATTCGTAAGGAGAAACTTGGAGAAATAATCGTGACGTAGTTGGAGATGTTAGATTGTTTGTCAAAGAAGATAGAGGGGGTAAGGAAATGATCAATTCCCAACCCGATTATTTGATAATGGGAGGATTTGGGTGTCCTTCTTCCACAGGAAGAGTGTTGGGGAGAGAGGTCTATTTTTATCTACTTCCATGATGCTTCCCTAAAAGGTCCTACCAATACAGATGGATGGAGACCAAATTTGTTCCTTGTTGAGTACCGATTAGTTCTGATTCTAACCTATTTGCTCATGATTGAAGAGCCCATATAAGAAAAGTGCAAGAAAGGAAATGACATCTCATTTCCCCTACTCCTACGGTAATGGGTGTTTTTTATTTGAATATTTCTATATAGCTTCTAGGTTAGGTCATATGGAAGCAATGGTAATGTAATGTGGCTCCCAAGTTAGGTCATTTGGGAAACATAGTAACTATGCTTATTGTACCAATTGACTAATCTGATTTGAGTGATAAGAGATTGTTTGAATAAGATGTATTTAGAAAAATTACTCATGGAGATATTTTTCTTTGCCCCCAAATTAGGTCATTTGGGGGGGATAGATTTTAAATAGTAGAGACTATTAACTATCGTATAGAATACTTGTAACCGTATTTAAATGAGATAAGAGATAATTACAATAGTAATTTATTAAGAGTGTAGATTGATTACATTGTATCCCAAGAGGGATTATAAGATGATCTTGATTGTATGCCCCCTCTTTTGGTGAAAGGGGGAAGGATGGAGAAATGATCATTGAGCCAAAATCAAGGATGAAAAATGTTATAATAGTAAATGAGAGATAACACAGGAGAGGTAGTAGTATTGATAAATAATGCATATATATTGATTAGTACATGTGTTCAATATGAGTATGGAATGTATACATTTGTGTGCTATAGGATACCATGATCTGTTTGGAAAAAACAAGGAGAAAAACAAAGTAATGAGGCTCCATATATGATCAAACCCATGTCCCGCGTATTAGTTGTAAAAATGTTGGAAAATAATATCTATAATATATGGTAAATATGAATTACTATATATAGTAATGTTGAAAAAGTGAATATTAATTTCATCTATACCAAGAGTTTATGAGATTTGAACTCTGAGCTATGAGAATGACCCGTGTTAGAGAATTTTTTTTGATGAGATTTGAGAGAGTGGAAAAGGCCGTGGCATCATAGACAACTGAGGAGTTGGTATGTGTGACCATTTTCAGAAATTTTTGTCAAATATGATTATTTTTATTAGGTTTAGTAAAATTTGCATCTTTGTAGTTTTTTGGTGTTTCTCACTAGGACAAAAGTGCACAGGGAATTTCTATCCTTTAGAAAACTAGCACATAGTTCCTAGTGTTAGGGACTTGCTTTTGGGCATGAGGAACCTAATTTTGGGTGCTACGGACTTGATTCTGGGCACTAGTGACCTACTTCAAGGTTTTGGCACTACTTTATGAAATGCATGTATTATGTTTAATTTTATGTTGTGATGAGCTATTTTGAAGTATGTTGGTGTGCTAATATAGTAATTTCATTTATTTTTTGTGTTATGTAGAGAGATATACACTCCATGGAGTTTCATACAGGTCGTCACCTGAGCACGTTACTTAGTTTGAGGTCATTGGATGATGATTAGGAGATACTAGACCATGTCAGATTGCATAACATTATTAGATTGGGGGAGATACCCAATAATATGCATTTATTGACTACTTTATGTGAGATATAGTGTACAAATACTTGTACATTTTGGTTTCCAACATGTGAGATGACATTGACATTGGAGGATTTATATAGGATACTATGGTTACCTATTATTGGAGAGAGAGTATAAATCATGTCCGTATTGGATGCACATTGTCAGATCAGAGCAACGTGACGACATTTTTCAGGTTCTCAAGTATAGGCCAATACATATATCAACTTGGATGTAATTGTGATTTCAGGGCTTCCGTGACTGTGGAAGTTTATTATAGTGGTACTAGCTTCATCGGTGGCCATGGATGGTGGAGGAGTTGGGATTTTGTATAGGATGCATGATATTTTCTTGAGTATAGAGGAACACGGTACTAGATATGCATGGGCACGGTGTGTGTCAGCCCATTTATAGAGAGACTTGTACAAGTTTACTTAGAAGGATCATAGAGGTGGGTTAGGAGTTACTACTTTATTTGATTTATGAGACTATGAGCATATACCTATATTGAGGCCTCTTATTAGGCTACAGGCTGATTGGGAAAAACCAGAGATGTTTGCAACAAGGTGGGTGGGTACCCACTATATAAGGACGGACATGACCATGTATAAGTTGATGATATATGAAATGGGCCTTGGGAAGATTATATGGAGGCCATATAGAGACTATAGAGGATGGGTGGAGGACATTGTTGAGTTATGGTGCATTTGGCATACCATGTGGTTAGAGGATTGATTCCTAGGGGTAGTAGAATTTTTTCAAGGAGAGAAATTTTCTAGATAGTTTCGTATGACCCAGGATGTGCCCTTGGACCCCTATAAATGGTGACGATCTATTAGGGAAATGATAAAACCAGGGTCGAGGCCAAGGCTGATAGGAGAAGAACTAGTGCATCTAGGGCTAGATGAGGTAGATCTAACCATAGGGTCTATACAGGTTGATGACACTTGGTGCACAATGATGTATAGTCAGTGGTGGGAAAAAAACCAATGGGTGTTGTTATTTCCATTGGTGGTAGATGTTGCAGGTGAGCCGATAGTTAGAGGAGTTGAAGGCCAGGCACATGCCCTTGAGGTAGACGTTATAGTAGTGAAATATGCAGAGTGTAAGTATCATTTAGCTTCATGTGTTAGTTATTTCCTAATTGTTATAGTGTATGAATGTAATGATGTGTAATAACTAATGTTTGTTGTGTGATTGTAGGAGACATCTACCTATTGAAATTTGATTGTAGATACCTCCATACGCATGCTGACATAGAATGTGCTCCTAGATGTGTTCGTGTAAGGACATGTACTAGAGTGTCTCGATGTGATTGTGGGGGAGCATGCCCATTTCTTTGAGCTAGTGGCTATAGTGGAAATAATGTGTACCATTTTTTTGACCAAGTGCGATGAGGATCGTGCAGAGACAAAATGAGCAAGACAAGCTGTAGCAGAAGGAGGCCTAGCTCAGGATGTATTTACATACTATGCGGACCTATAAGGGTGATATGTAGAGTAGATAACTGATGTTGATGTATTACAGAGTCAACTTAAGAGATATATAGGACATGATCAACGATGTAGAGTTAAGGGTGAAGCTTTGAGTTCAAGAGCTCCCATGATTGTATATAGTGAAAATTAGGATGATATATGATGTAATATATATGTTGTGTTGATGTATGGCAGATTACCCCCCCCAAAAATGATTTTATTTTGTAACTTATCATTTTTGAATATATATATATATATATATATATATATATATATATATATATATATATATATATATATATATATATATATATATATATATGCGTGTTGGTAATGTATTTGTTATTGACGTTCAATTGCATACTATGCGATGATTTTGCTTTGCACTTAGTAGTGATTGTTTAGTCTGTTAGATTTGATATGCATTTTTTGAATGGTTGCTTGAATATATATTATGAATGTGGAAATTTGTTATGATGTGGATGAATTACTAAGTAATACAGTGAATAGGAATTCCATGTGAATAAAAGTGAATAGTATAGAAAATTATAAATTTAGAAATGTTTGTATGATATGTAATGTGGTAGATAAAATGGAAATGGTAACATGATTTAGATAAGATAAATGAATGAACTAATAAGGCATAGATAATTACATAATGAGGAATAAGGGGGAAAAGACTTAGTAAGAGGTGGGAGACCTCAAAGAGGTAGAAGGGGGTGTTATAACATGATCCACAATTAAGTCATCTAAATCAATTACCTTATATCACAAAAGAGTAAATGATTAACATGTATCATATAATAGATTTTATTTTAATGGGGAAATTAAGCCATGAAAAAAGATAAATTACATTTATAGGCTGAAACAATAATTGATGCAAGATTTAAAGTGTAAAATGTTATCTAAGATTGGTTCTCTCTTTCCTTGATGTAAAGAACACAATCTTTCATATGTAACTTTGTCTAAAAAAAACATCCTCCATATCATAATAAGTACTAATAGATCCATTTAGTAAATGAGTATGCCGCTGGAGAGCATGATCAACAAGGCTATGATGAAAGGCTTTGAGTAACAATCAATCATTGGAATAAGAAGCCATGGCTAATCTGTAATTATTTAGATACAATTAGGGATTTCCTGTTCCATCGAAACATGAGAAAGTAGGCATGATAAAAACCTTGGGGAAAGTGGAATTTTTAATTTTCTTAGGAATGGGATTTCCAAGAAGTGAATTATTTTCAATGGATGCATAATAGGATATACTCTCAAGGGTAAGGTTATGAACTTTAGTTTTCAAAGTACCAATAACATGCATGAGAGAGAGGATGTCTTGTAAAAGGATGGGCTAGGAGGTGAGAGGACCATTGAGGGGTTGAATTTTTCCATTGTGAGTGATCATGGGAACCTGAGAAGGGGGGTGAATGTGGAAGGTGGGGATGGAGGGGTGAGAAGAGGAGATGTACATGAAAGCTCTACAAATGTACTAGGTTTAGGATCACGAGACATTGTAAGAGGTGTAGTAGGGGTAGGATTGGTGTCAACATGACCATCATTGGAAATAACTTCAGAAGTAGAAGAAAGAAGAGGTGTAGATTCACATAAAATAATTTTAATGGAAGAAACATCATCATGAACATGTGTAGTATCATTATCATAATCTAAATAAAAATCAGTCATATTTTCACAAGTAAGGATTTCATCAAGATTATCATCACCATACAAAGAAGTGGTAGGATTGGTAGCATTAGATCTATCATGGCAATCATTGGAAACATTTTCATAAGTAAGAATGGTAGGAGAGATAGATTCACATTAGACTTGTCTAATAACAGTAACATCATTAATTATATTTACATTTGGAGCATAAGAAGTAGAGTCATTAACATTCATGTTTTCAAAAGAAAAACTTGTTTTCACGCACCCTTATAGAGAATGGTGTGTGTACTCTCTCTTCTATTCACAAAATTGGAACACCTCAAGGTTTTGGGTAACCTATGACTGAGGTGAACCTCTAGAGAGGGCTAGTTCCCTTGTGAATCACCTAAAACTAACAAAATTTAATAAGGAAAAGGGAGAAGGAATGCATAAAATGGGAAATAAAGGTGATACACCAATGATTTGACACACATACGTACTACTGCATACAAATAAGACAAAGATCCACACACCTACACAACTCTAAGATAATTTTCAAAATTAATTCAAATGTTTGGGTGAAAATAAAATAGTAGAGGGAATAATTTCCACACTAAGGCAATACAATACTCTATTGAACATGATGAAAACTCAAAAAAAAAAAACAATATGAGAAGGAAAATGAAGCTTTTTTATTCAGAAATGGAAGTACAAGCTAGGATTACAATAGTAAAAAAACTAGAAGTAGTGTGTACCATTATATCTTTACAAAAATCCATCTAATGAGACTGCTGCATTCCAAAAATAGCCGTGTCTACATGCTAAATATTTATTGTATTTAATTCATCACCCCTTACCCCTACTGACAACATGCAATGAAGAAGAAAATAATAAAACAATGCACTCCTAGGCGTGTTGCGCCAAAATAGAGATATGTTGTCTTTAATTTATTAACTAAATTCATCCTTCACCCTTGTTGGCACTAAAACTAATTGTAGTTGCTATATTTATTAATTAAAAATAACGTCTCTCCTTGATGCATTGGCGTAGACTTTTATATTGCTACATGCTTTTTATTTTTGTCTTTTCCTTTGCTTTTTACTTTTGTCTTTTTTTTTACTTCCTTTTTGTTGACTTCTATGTAGAATTTTACTGTTATTTTCTTTTATTTTTATTTTATTTCACTTGTATATTGCGCCAAAACTGACTGTAGACAACAACATGATCATAAATTCCCTTCTTTTCCTTTATAATTGGCATCTGCCATCAAGATCTGACTACTATTGCAATTTAATATAAATAAGCATATGCATATCCTCCTCTCCTTTGGCAAAATTCTATAAGTCAACATGCTTTTATTGAACTCTTATTTCTATCTTTAGCAAGAGGTTAAAAATAGCACAAAGTTTTCTTTTCTCCTTGAATGCCATGTTCTATTATTAGCATGTGATTTTCCACTCTAATTTTGGCATCGAAACTAATTTTAACCATTTCTTTTATATTTATATTCATTAATTAGCAACCTGCTGCTGCTATTTTTAGCTTCAATCATGTGTGCTCTTTTTTTCAACCTTTGGCACAAATTCTGGGGTGCATGAATTTGTGGTGACACGAACCTCATCATGAAAAGAATATACATTAATGCTATCATTTTCCATGGTACAAGAAGAGGAGGATGGATGATCATTCATGGATAGGGAGAATTATGGAAAACATATGGTAAATTTTTAGTTAGGGGAAACTATGCAAATATCAAGGGTTTGGAAACCAATAGGAAGAGAATTTTGAAAGTCAAAGAGTTATTGGAGGACCTTTGGATCATATTGAGGATGATGGATGAGGTTACAAAATACATATTCTTTAGTGGAATTGGAAAATACTAGTTGCATGTGCATATAGGTCATATCATGATTTGGAGATGGGTAGCATTATTAGCCATGATGGTTTGGGATCCTAGGGAAAGGAGTTAAAAAAAGAGTAGGGTTAACCAAGTGATTTAATATAAATTGGATTAAATCTAATTTTAGAGTAACTAATGTGAAAAATGATAATATAAAAAAAATGTATAAGTGTTAAATAATCAAACAATGTGAAACTCTAAGAAAATAAGAGAGATAGAAGACTTCACTAATTTATGTGCAATCTGAAGGTAGTTGGAACTGTGTATCTGCTGGTTATGACTTGAAATAATGTAATAATGGCTAGTTGAGAGTTCTGAAACTCTTCTTTGTATGGGGCAGAAGTACCCATAGGAGGACATGAGTGCTTGGGTTTTAGTGTCCATTCTGGGCGTTAATGTTTGTGTAAATATTCAGGAGATGCTCCTTTTTGGGCATGAGAGTCTTTGCTTCAATATCTACTTTCTTGCTCTGAATTTTTTTTTTGGGTTTTGATAACACCTTTAACTTGAAAAAAAACCCTATCTACCTACATAAGCTCACAAGCACATAAGATTTGAATAAAATATGCAATATTGGAATTCAGACTGATCTCGACAGTCACCCAATGAGTGAAGTTAGTACCAAGTGTTACACTACATTTTAGAATCCATGTAGTTATGTGTGCTTGTGTGTGAAATAGTGTCCTTAGGTTTTCTTTCATGGCAATGATTGATCTATAGGGATCCAGAAAAACACACCACTTCATCAGTTTCATCAGCACCAAGAAGAAGAAGGACAAATAAATAAATTGAGGAATACAGAGGTTCTGGAAGGAACCACCGCTCTGTGCAGAGTGGTGGTTTCAAAACCTCCGCCCTACAGGGTGGTGGTCCTGAAACTGTAGCCCAACCAGGGCGGCGGTCCTGTGACTGCCAGTCTGCTCCGGGTGGCGGTCTAGACAATTTTGAACAAAAAAGAAGAACATAGCATGAATGGGCACAAATTTGAAGCGCCCACCCGTGTCTCTTCACTTCCATGCCCCTTCACATCCTCCAGTGCACTGGAGGACATGGGAAGGCATATCAATACATGGAAGCAGAAAGAGAGTAGACATTCAAAGGTGAATTAGACATTCGAAGATCCAGAGAGATCAAGAAGCAGAGTATAATGAGAGAAGTAAGCAAGATCTTCAGTGTTGGAATGGAATTGTAGGAGCAAGGTGTAGAAACAGATCAAGCAAGTAATTGGAGAGAAGGTTTACATTGTTGCTTCTTTTCATACTTATTGTAATCTGTAATTGTCTATATTAGACCAATAAAAGTTAGAAGAAAGATTAGTTTCCCTTCCCAATTGGTTTTCCTCATTGGAGGTTTCTAGGATAAAATTTTTGGTGTTGAAGTTTGAATTATGTCCTTCTCTGCAATTTCCTCCTATAGCACTAGATAATCACTCACAAAGCTCTAATATTTAAGGAAATCTGTCATTTTCCAAAGTTGAAAGTAGAACAACATAATTGTGTGATTTGTAGAGTTCCAAAGTAGAAGTTTACAGATCATTTTGGTATTAGGGCTAATTATATATCTAGGGTTGTGGTATTTGAATCTTGGTTTTGATTTTGTATGACAGTGACAAGGTCCAAAGGTGAAGAAGTTTTACCTTGCGAGCCAGATATCTACGAAGAAGTGGACATAGAGAATTCGAGCTCAAATGGAGGAAGAGAACTTGGTCCGTAGAGTCGAGATGCTAGAGACCATGATGGATAGATTGCATAGAAAACAAGAAGAGATTTCAGATCTGCGAAACACAGCTTCGGTTAAGCAAGATTCCATGGACTTGGTGGTTCAAACACTAGCCAAAAACTTTAGTATCGGAAAGATCCATGAAGAGGAAGAATGGGAAGAGCATGAAGAGATGCCACTTGTAAGCGAGAAGGTAAAATATGCATATACGCCTTTTAAAGTTGAAAGAAAAGTGGAAATAAATAATTTTTAAGGACGAGTAGATGTAGAATTACTGGATAAATGGCTAAAATAGTTGGAAGTCTATTTTAGTGTGCATAATGTCACTGAGGCACAAAGGGTCACCTTTGCGCATCTCAAAATGGAAGGTCATGCTTTGGTTTGGTGGGAAACCCATCTAGCCACTTGTGAGAAGAAGAAACGTCCTATTGTCAGTACTTGGAAGGGTTTTAAAGAGTTGATTAGAGCTAAATTCTATCCTATTGGCCATAAGAATGACATGATGATTAAGTGGCAATACTTTAGATAGGGCAGTGGTCAGAGCGTGCAAGACTACACTATGGAATTTCGGAGACAAGCCATGTTGCTTAATATGGACTTGGAGGATGAGGAAATTTTGACGAAGTACTTAGGAGGACTTCACACTCACCTTCAGAGGAAGGTAATCTCCACGAAGCCCAAGGATCTCAATGAAGCTTGTGTACAAGCATACTATATTGATGACAAGAAGAAGAAAGGAGAAATAGAGCCAAAGGAAGACCAGTCAACAAAACAACAAGACAAAGAACAAGGGAAGACAAGTAGCGGAGGTAAATGGAAAGGTAAACATGCCACTATTGCTTTGAATACTTGTAAATATCCTAAGAATTTATGTAAGAATTGTGATGTAAATGGACATAATGACGCCACATGTTGGAAGTTGCATCTGGAATTGCACCCAAAGCACTGAACCAAGGATTCCAAAAAATCCATGGCCACTGTGAAGACAGAAAGAGAGGTGAAGTTTGAGGATGATTCAGATGTAGACGAGAGGCTAGGATGCATGGCCACTAACATGTATAGGGTAGCAGTAGAAGAAGAGATGAGTAAGCTATTTCAAATCAGAATCCAAATCAAGAAGACCCAGGTAAATGCTTTAGTAGATTTTGGTTCTCAGTCAAATTTGATTTCTGATGTAGTTGTAAAATGACTTTGTCTAGAGACTTACGCGCATCCACATCCATACCCACTGGGATGGGTGAAGAAGGGTGTAGAAATACAAGTTACAAGGAAGTGTAAGTTTTAGTTTGGTATAAACACCCAATAAATAGATGTATTAGAGGCTGATATTATTCAACTTGATGCATTTGATGTTGTCTTCAGAAGTCTTTACTTGTATACCAGGGATGTTGTGTTCACAAGGAGGGAGAACCGGTTCAGATGGGTCAAGAATGGAGTTGGTTTTAACATCCAAGCACACTAAAGAAAATCAAAGAAAGCTATGGTATGTGCCAACCAAGAACCAAGACTCATTCAAGAAAATCATCAGTTTTGTTGCTTTCATTGGAATAAAAACAAAATGGACGTGAGAGCGGATATTTCTAACCAAAGGATGGAGAATTTGGATAAAACTTGTCAATTTTTGGAGAAGAAGCCATCACAGGAACTTGTCATTCAAGGAGCAAAACAAACTTCTGCTATGCAGTCACTGTATCTACCTATGGATTCACTGGACCTGACCATGGGGCAACAAGAAGAAGAGGAGATATAAGGACCAGTGGTGACTATAGAAGAAGGGTACTTGGAAAGGATTCGGCCAATCCATCTCAAGAGACAAAGAAAGTAAAGGACTAAACCACTACAGTATGGGACCTTCGCCATACTTGAGCAGGTTAGAGAAGAAACCTTTAGGCCATACTTCATGCAGATGCACGCGATAGTAAGTTGCAATAGCTTGCACCCACTAATGCCATCTATGCATGACAATGAAGGAAAGATACAAAAGTTACCTTCCAAAGAGGATTTTACTCGGGGCATCTCAGAGGAGGATGTAGCATTGGAAACTAGAGATCCACAGGAGTCTTGGCATGTTAGACGAGAGAAGACACCAAGGTAGACCCAGTGGTACTCGAATGAGCACGACAGGAAGTTGATTCCTCTACCACTTCACCACTAAGATTTTATGGAACCAAAATCCTCCTAAGTAGGGGAGGTATGATCCATAGGGATCTAGAAAAACACTCCACTTCATTAGTTTCATCAGCACCAAGAAGAAGAAGAAGGAAAAATAAATAAATTGAGGAATACAGAGGTTTTGGAAGGAACCACTGCTCTATGTAGAGTGACAGTTTCAGAACCACCACCCAACTAGGGCGGTGGTCCTGTGACCGCCGATCTTCTCAGGGCGGCGGTCCTAGAACTTTTGAACAAAAAAGAAGAACAAAGCCTGAATGGACGTGAATTTGAAGCACCTAGTTGTGTCTCTTCACTTTCATGCCCCTTCACTTCGTCCAGTGCACGGGAGGACATGGTAAGGCCTATAAATACATCAAAGGAGTAGGAGAGTAGACATTCAAAGGTGAATCAGACATTCAAAGATCCAGAGAGACGAGAAGCAGAGTATAATGAGAGAAGTAAACAAGATCTTCAATGCTGAAATGGAATTGTAAGAGCAAGGTGTAGAAACAGAGCAAGAAAGTAATTGGAGAGAAGTGTTACATTGTTGCTTATTTTCATACTTATTGTAATATGTAATTGTCTATATTAGACCAATAAAAGTGGGAAGAAAGAGTAGTTTCCCTTCCCGAATGGTTTTCCTACTTGGAGGTTTCTAGGATAAAATTGTTGGTGTTGAAGTTCAAATTATTTCCTTCTTTGCAATTTCCCCCTATAGCACTAGATAATCACTCACGAAGCTCTAATATTTAAGAAAATATGTCATTTTCCAAAGTTGAAAGTAGAACAACATAATTATGTGATTCGTAGAGTTCCAAAGTAGAAGTTTATGGATCAATGATGCCAAGATAACATGCTATATCTAGCTTTAATGAAAATGTGTGGTTTGGAATTAAACAATTCCCCTTCCTATGCAGTGTATGCAACCCAAAATATAGTCCCTTTTGATATTAGTGATAGTATGTAGATGTGATATCCCTTTTAAATTTTCACCTAGAATAAAAGTGTGTATGTTGTGTATATATATGAATATCTTGTTTGAATTGTGACACTAGTGACAAAAAGGCTGACTATGAACATGGGATAAGGATAAGAAAAGTGAAAAGGCCAACCAAAAATGTCAAAATGTGCAAAAATAATAAAGAGGAAAGAAGCGCCTAGAATGGACACAAGTGCATGGGCACTAGTGTCCAAGGTGTGTGTTAGTGTCTTGAGATAAATAATGACAAATGTGAAAAGACAGACAAAGGGATCCCTGTGACTTGAGAAAAAGTGGATACAAAAATGAAAAATGTGGAAGAGAGGTACATTAGAAAAAAATTAAAGATGTAGATGGACAAGAGATAGTGTCACCATTGAATACTTTTCATACTTAAGATTCATACATATAACACCGTACTGATGACATAGTAAAATAGTAATGTGTGTGTGATTTTGTGACTACACTTCACCCAGTTTTATTTTCATGGCCATTAAAAAGGTGTTGCAGGGGTAATAATTCCATCATTACCTCTTATTACCATTTTTTAGCCATCACGAGGCTAAGATCTCCCCTTAGGTCAGTCTTGATTCCCTCCAACAGGAGTGCTTCCAAAATAGACCAAAACCAAACTTGCAAGTAATTATAATGGCCTCATGTTAGTGTTTTTTTGGTGTTTTCTTGACTTAATGAGAAATTTTAAAAATGGAAAAACAAAACTTATGGTTGATAATAGTGTTTCATCACATTCACCTTCTTTTAAGATATTTAAATCTATCATTTTCATCTTCTAAGGCTTTCTCTTTTTCACCCTCTACTTTATCATTCCTTGTTATAAGAATATGGACAATCGTTGACATTAGAGATAAAGAGCAACATGGGTGTTATATTCACAGATATCAAAAGAACCTAAAACCATTTCCATAAAATTATTATCTTTTCCATCCTTTTTTGCATAGGAAAATAAATAGTTCTATATTGTGGGTCATCACGGTCCCTCGGTAGCCTGCGAAAAACTTGGATTTGGAATAGAGTAAGACATTTCAAAATTATATTGCCTTGTCTTCTAGGCATGGTATAAACCTTTGGCCCACCATGGATTTCATTTGTATGATTTAATAATCGATATCTTCATCTCAAACTTGCATCCTTCTTGATCCCAATTACAAGATATTCTTCAAACCCTTCCCTACCTCCCAACCAAAATTTTCACTATGAAAATTATATCTACCTTTAAATATAATAGGCACTTTAAAAAAAGAATATATATGCCATCCAATACAAAAACGTGCTATCAATGCCTTGAAAATTTTAAATTCTAATGGTTTGCATAGGTGAACTAGATTCTATGTTGATTGTAAAGGCCATCAATTCTCAGTGTGAAATAACATAGACACTTGTCACTAGCCAAAGGTTTTGCACTATCTTACACTAGTTTAAGAAATGGTTCTTGCAACAGTACATCTTATTTTACAAGTCTCCTATGCAAAAGGAAGGCAGTACAAATACACCATGTATATCATTAGCTTCTACCAAAATATATCTTTCATTGCCAAACACCTCCCTTACCATATTTTAGAACCAGATATTTTTCTTGTCCATTGACAAGAACCTCAACAAAAAAAACATGACTTTTTCATAAGTAGGAAACATGTTCTTGATTTCTTGGAGTAGAAATTAGAAAAATGTATGTTAATGCACAAGAAACATAACATATGTTTCAAACACCACCCCTTTTTCTTTGCATCAATGAGTTCACTTCAATAGAAATAGGGAAGAAAAATTTGCAACGTGTCTTGGCAAATGTCGATGCTCCTTTGGAATCATCATTCTTCTTTGATGCACTTAAAAATAAACCCTCCATACTTGAAATCCTATCTTGCAATCAAATTGTATCCATATGATTTGATCACCATTCCATTTTCAACTAATACAATGTTCTCCACTATGTTTTTCTATAATAATCTATTTAGCCATTACTATTTATTTATTCTTCCAAGTCAATTTATTTCATTTTTGTTTGTTCAACACTCAGGGCACCAATAGGATAAAGAAATCATATCTCATTAATACTATCGAATTGAAATTCATATCAACAACATCTAGAAATATTTCACCTTTGCTTCTACTTGCACTTACTAGTGTTGTGACATTCAAAATTTTAGCATCCACAATACATGCTTGTCTATGCATACTTTTTAAAGAACTTAAACCCTTTGATGGGAAAGCCTTACAATCTTTTAAAGACTCAAACAATTTTAGTATATTATTATTGATGAAATTATTTTCATTGGACCTAAATTGCTCAGTAATATGAAATTTCAGTTGCAAGAATATTTTCCATAGTTCAAGACATTAGAATTCAATGACAGATCTATAATCCTCATCAATGAGCTATGCCAACTGTCGCATGTCATGCACATTCCATATATGCAAGGCATGCTTATGGCACCAACATTTTGAGGGTATTCAATACCTTTTTCTCTTTGCTGAACTATTTTCCATCAACATGGTTCTTTAGCCACACAAGTTTCATTCCATTGACTTTTTCTCAACATCCTTGATGCATGTCTTCAAATCGAGGATTGTCTTTTTCCTATGTTGCGAAGTGATTCTTACATTTTGTAGGAAGAAATTCAAAACTTCAACAACTCTCCACATTTTTTACAAATAATGATCAAACCTCACTATGTTGAAAGCTTTGAACCTTCATGTCACTCGTTCCGTTTCAAAATCTTCTAGGTATGTTAGTTTATAGGATCTCGATGGCAATCAATTTCAACACCGGTTTCTTATTCATAAAAGAGAAAAATTCATTCTCACAACGAATTTGTGGGTTAAGGACAACCTTCCAAATGGTCCAATAGGCACAATTGTTGACTTTGTTTACGAAAATTGCATGACACCATCTAGGCTATCTCTTTTTATTGTATTCGGATTTGACAGATATATCAGACCATGTAAACTCCCATACATGTTCCTCTTCCACCAATTTCAAGAGGGACTTGTAAACAACCACCACTCAAAATCGCTTGGGCTTTAATTAACCACAAGTCTCAGAGTCTTACTTGGAATAAAACAACTATTGTCATTGGTAGCATGGTGAGATAAGGTCTTACTTTCAATGTTATCTTTAGTGTCTCATCTTTTGCAAATCTATGCATTTTCCCTCCTTTCTCTTTTGATAATTACTCCAAAATGGATTCTTCCACTCTTCTCCAACTACAAAGAAGGGTAGAGTCTCAACTACATTCTCTCACCTCTTTACAACACTTTTAAAACTATTTACCTCCCCTCTAACACCAATATGTATTTCCGTGTCTTATTATCACTACTCAATTAGGTTTTGGAATTTTATTTTGCCTTTCCTTGTGCATATAATTGGATTTCCATCTTTCAACAATCTACATATGTCTTCCTTTTCTCTCAGTCTCATTTTCCAATTCCGCACAAAATATAAGCGGATCTTTCAAAATTCAATCCTTTTTCAAGACTTTTACAGTATCTCAATTTCTTTTCTCATGCATGTGTCCTCCCTTCCCGATTCTCGTTTGTCATTTTCTAAAAATAAAGTTATTACATTCAAATTTGCTCCTTTCTATATCCTCCACTCTTCATTCTTCCACATGATCCCTTTCAACGTTCACATTGCATGTGATTGCTAGTCTTATATCTTATCCTATGACAATCTCATACAAGTGGATCTATTCTTTAATGCATTTTGTTCAAACGCGCACATGCAATTTATTCCTACGATCTGTATTGACATAACGTTTACAACTATTTCTTGAATTAGAGACATGTCAAGACTCATGTAGAACTCGTTATTTTTAAAAAAGAACATAACTTTTTTTGTTTACATTTAGGAACTCTGATAAGGCAAAGAAAACATTGATCTTTCCTCGAAAGAATAATTATACACGTATGAACGAGACACCATGTAACATGATGAGTGCCATCAATTATTCACAATCAAATCAGAAATAGACAAATATGACACCTCATATGGCAAGCATTACAAGTGCATAAATGTAAAAATATGCATAAATAGAAAAGAGTTCGAATTGAAGGTGCCTGGTTGTTGCCGGAAGCGAAATTGTGGAAACTTGAAAGAAGAAAGAGGAATTTGTGAAAATGGGAATCTGAAAGTAGGGAGGGGAGGAAAACATAGCTGGGGTAGTGAAGCATTGGGCAATTTTAGAAGAGGCACAGTGAATGCTTTAAATGGGGGAACGTTTAAATTCATGGTAGAGGAGGTGCATTGGGGAGAAGTGGAGTTCTTAAATTTGGAAGGGGAGGAAAATTCAAATGAGGGAGAGGTGGACCGCTTAGACTTGGGAGGGAAGGGGCTTTTTGGTAAGGAGGAACATGTAAACCGGGGGGAGGTGGAATGCTTAATTTGGGGAGAGTAGGTGTATTTGGGAGAGGAGGAACATTCAACCTGGGAGAAGTGGGTGCTTTCGGTAAAGAAGGAAAACTAAACTTAGGAAGAGTTGCTACACTCGGTAGAGGAGGAGCACTCAACTTAGGATAGCGTGTATTGGGTAAAGGAGGAACACTCAAATTGGGAAGAGGAGGAGCAACAAATTTCGGAATATTGGGAGGAGATATTGCAGAGGGGGGAGGAAATTTCAATGCGGGTTGAAAAGAAATACTAGGAAGGGGAGGAAGAGAGAACTTGGGTATATTTGGAATGCTAGGAAGAGAAGGTGAATAGGATGTTGCTTTCGAAGTAGAATCTTGCAGTGCTCTACGATAAATGAGAGATAAAATGTTGACTTGTTGTTCTTGTTTGGTCGATGGACGATAGGATAATGGAGTTGACTCGTAACTCTGGATTCCATTGAAGGTTGATAGGGCGAGATGGGATGAGGCGAAGATGGAGGGTATGTTGCAGGATTCATGGGGGCTTTTGAGAAGATTAACTGAGCATGATCTTATTGGGTTAATTTTGAGATTGATGGGAATCTCCACCCTGAATTCTCCATTTTCATCTGTTTCTCCTTGAATGGAAACTATTACATCGCTGCTCTTCCATTTCCTGTTGCTGTTAATGTTACACACCACAGAAACCAAGGCACCTGCATACCATGCAATTTCATCAGTATATTCTTGATAGCATCCCATCATAATACACATTATCAAAACCAGTTAGGACTCTATCATCTTAACTAAATTACCTGGTAATAAGTATGTGGAGTCGGAGAATGAGTTCTCTGGATGGGTGTCACAGAATACTGTGCCCTTGACCACAATATCTTGTTGGTAACTGTTGCTGCTGGTTGCCCCAACGGCACAATTTAAAAGAAAAAGAATTCCCACTACACGATGACGCCATAAATCTGCTTTCTCCATCTTTATCAGAAACGACTTAACTGTGTTATTAAACGTAGGTGCTGTAAGCTTTTAAAGAGCCACGGTCTCTTTAAATTTCATGTTAACTTATTCGAGTTTGAATTTCGCTCTCTTCACGTTCATTCACGTTCATTAATTTATTAGTTTGTTTAAACTTTCACACTTCACAACCACATGCAAGATACCATTTTAATTAATGATATTTGTTTTTTACACTAAACAATCATGTGCAACTTAATTGTAAATCATTAATGTTTGTATTTATGCAACTCGATTCATAACTTATGACAAATGTGTTAATTTTATGTGATATTTTAAATTGGATATACATGATAATTTTAGTTTTACATTTCATATTTAGTTGACAATCATTAATTTTTTTAATTAATATTATTGTTTAGTAAAATTAAATGAATTTTAATAATATCTTAACTATGACAAAGTTTAAAACCTTTTTGAGTTTAAATAGTATTTATTTATCTCGAAATAATTAAAGAAGATGGTAGGAATCTAATACATTTTTTTAATGTTGAGGACTTAAGTGATTTGGTAGCCCAAGTCGGATAAGTTTGAGCATTTATGCTCTACCTAGGTTCAAACCGCACTAAGTCCATACAAGGTGTGGGGCTCGCCTTTGGGTAGATTGAAGCTCCCACCCCTCAACGTTGATAGAAGTAGAATTTCTCAAGCACACACTACACGAGCTATGCAAAGACGCAGACATAAAAAAACTAATGTCTTTTAATAAATATATTTATAATATATGTATTTATATTTAACAATTACGAGAGACAATATTATTTACACTTAACAATCATATGCACTAGCATAATTATCTTAAATACATCTATGTAAGAGATACAAAGAGATATCAATCTCGAGGTGCCTATATTGGAATTCTCACATAAATTAGATAGGTGCCTTAAGATTGATATCTTTCAGTTTATTTTAGATAGATGTATTTAAGATATTTATGCCAGTAATAGCTGCTGGTGTTTCACGTAAAATGTAAAACCCCAATTTTTTAAAATAATCAAAACCTATAACATAAAGTTTTAATCTAAATGCACAATAATATACATCACAATAAATGAAAACTATTACAAATATTTCGTATTCAAAATATACATTTTAAATAACAGTTATATTAATACATGAATAAAGTCAAACATGTGGTATGTCTCCATTGCCTCAATATCTCTTTGGATGATAATTTTTGTGAATAGGCGTCTATACACTCATGCAACAAGATCTTTAGGGTTATCAACATTTGCAAGATGTATCAACATTTGTTGATATGTTTACGCAATTTTCTCTACTTTTGTTAGGAATCCATCCCCTCAATATCTCTTTTGATGATAATTTATGTTAATAGGTGTCCATACACTCATGCATTGGGATCTTTGGAGTTATCAACATTTTTCGATATGTTTATGAAATTTTCTCTACTTTTGTTAGGAATTCATGTTAATGTTAACATTATCTTAGTGGGTTAATCATGGATGTAATTAATAAATGTAAATATGTGGGTAAGTTATTAGTAATAACAACCCACGTAGGTTGTTTATTATATTATTTATGTGATATTTTGTTGTTAAACCAAACTCAATATTTTGGGAGAATGGTTGTAGGATGTTTCCTATTATGTTGGAAATATCCTGCCTATATAATTGCATTGTGCACATGATGAAAACAAATTTTATTGTGTAAATATTCTACTATAACATCATTTGGTATCAGAGAAAAATGAGATCTTGAGCAGTATACAGGGTGTAACCATTGTTTTTCATGGTTTCCCCTCTATATGGAATTTTATTGGTAAGAGAAGGAATCATTGTAGTGTATTTTAGGGGTTTTCTTCTGCATTTTATAAAGCCATTTCTAATATTTGATCATGAGAATAGAAGGGGGATAAAAGTGCGGTAATGCATATGTGAAGTTTCATTTTATATTAGATTGAATTCATTGAGGATAAATACACCATGATACATCCTTATTGCCATGAAAAATGTTAAGAATAAAAGATTCAAAAAAAAAATCATAACAACCTAGTCCACATTAGAATATCCCTCTCCTGGTCAATGTAAACCTATCCTCCAACCAAATCAGTTACTATGCTACCCTCATAATGGCAAAGAGGAATATTATAATGTGATTTTCAAGTGTCTTTCAAGTGTAGTGAGGTGATTCATGGATTCATTCAGAACTATTAAAGAAAAATTACTCCCAAAGGCCCAAAAAGGCTTAATTTAAGGCCTTTTTACACTGGTTGACACCTAGGTTTGAAGTTGACTATTAAGCAATAACCACCTAGGATTTGTGAAGAGGAGATAAAAGATGCACTGAGTTGATTTATGGATGATTAGGGAATATTTGGAAGCTCAGGAAACTCTTCTCCAAAACCAGGTTATTTTTAGTTAGTGATGTGGATTGCCTTTTCCTAAAAAGTAGATTTTTAGGCTTCAGACGATTTAGGATTGTTAGCAGGATTTGGAAAAAAATCAGATACTCATTGGCAAGATAAAAGTGTCTACTTCATTTTGTAAAGGATTTCAAGAGATTCTGAGTAGTATATTTGTAGATTTTGGCCCAACAGTGTAGATAAAGACCTTCAATCCTGGTGAATATTCAACTGAAGATTATTGGAGTTGAAAGGAGAGTTGGAAGAAGATAAAAAGGAAAAATCAAATAAAATGTGACCATTTACATGTATCATAGGTTGAATTGGATAAAAAGGTAGATTTTTATTTGGTGGAAGTTCGACCTTCTGAGAACCGTACATGACTAGAATTGCAAATCGGATTAAATTTCAAAGAGAATGAAAAATCAAGTCCTAAAAATTGTGTAATTTCATTAATTGGTTATTTTACACTCAAAACGATATAATTTTGGCCTAGGAAACGATAATGGAAGCTCTTGGGGAAAAAGTCACTATGTCAGGCTATTTTTAGTAGTGCAATGGTGACACCCAACTTCCAAAAGTAACAAAAAAAAATTTGGAGACCCATGATGTCCATCTTTACCTTTGACCAAAGTTAAAGGGGACATGGGGGACACAAGATTGTTCCACCATAGAGGGAGATGGAGAATTAGAAGCTACGTCACTTACAAGACATCTTTGGGTGTTAGAAAAGTGTTTTCCACTCACTTGAAGACATGATCTCTTTTTCATGTTGAGAAGACCCTATGCACACTGATGATTGGGTGATGTCCCTTTTCCCCCATGTCCAAGGTGACATGGGAGACACAAAAGGGCACCACTAAGGAGGAAAAAAAAGTTGTGTCACTTAAAGTTCACAACAAGCGGTGTTAGACAAGTGTCTTCAACTCACCTTCATAACATGTTTTGGTCCCTTATTCACGATGATCCTACCCTATCCTAATTTATTCACCCATAATGTCCCTTTTTCCTTTATTAAATGTGGTAATATAAATGAGGGGGTTGACACCCATTTAAATTTTTTTAACCCCTCCTTGAAGTCTCATCTAACCCTTGTTAAGCAAGGTAAGTTAACTAGGCAAATGGGAGCGAAAATATTTTTTAAAACGGATCAAGGATTTTGAAAACCAACATGGCTCAAAAATTAGAAATTTTTCCATGCTTATCCATGATTTTCAACCACCCTCCATTGTTGTTCTGGCTATCAAGAAAGACCAGACATCCACCAAGGCCTAAACACAATTTTCTCATTGCTTGCAAACCCCACCTCTGATGGCCCTGAAACTTGGAATGTGGCTTACCCGTGAGAATGAATTTAAGATGAATGTTTAAATTACCTAATTAATTATCTAATACATTTTTATAGTATCCTAAAGTTTTCATCCATGAAAAATGTCTCCTCAAATCTATGGAGTTGCAAGAATCCAAATCGCCTCAAAATCAGAGATGGTGATCTACAAAAAATCATATTTCTAATGAGAATTTGATTGCTATATGAAATTGAATGTTCTTGAAGATATGGATGAATATTATTTTTTTCATTATTTCCCATATAAGGATTCATTTTATTTGTAAAAGGGGTTGGATATTGGTGAATTTGGATGTAAGAGACATAGGTTTTGAAATACAGAAGAAAAAACTGCTTCTATCTCCATTCTTATTCTTTCTATCTTCCTTTCTAGTTCAAATTTCAGTTTGCATTATGTTTTTTTTTTGAATTTGAAGCTTTGTATTCTTGTTCATGGGTTAATATTTGATGAAATTTGATTCAATTTGCATCTTATGCGCCGTGAAATTTCTATTTATTCAAGCATTTATATTCTTTAATTTAATTTACATGAAAGAGTATGATAAGACCTGTAATCTTCTTATCTGAAAGTGTTGTTATTACTCCCTCCCATTTTTTCATTCCCATGGTACTCTTGTAGAAACAACGAGGAACAATGTGTCTTTTATTGATAAGTTAGCTATAATTTTGTGTCCCTAATCTATCTGTTACATTCTTCTATCTTTCTTTTTCTTTATCTATCTTCTATATTAGAAATCATGGGGTTATTTTTCCTCACGAATATCCTCATTAAAATTTTATTAGTTTGTACATTTGTAAATATTTTAGAGTTCCAAGTTTTTGCTTAATAAGAGAACCTCCTCATTAAAGATGAGGGAATGACGTCCCTTAAACTATTAATTTCTTCTCTAGTGACAAATTTTCCAACCAAAAGTTTTTTTGACACTTAATGTGACACACATATCATGGAATCCATATAATGCTTTTCACCACAATTGAATAATAATAAATCTGGAGGTTTTTATACACTAGTTGTGAAAGGAATTATAAAAAGATCATTTCAAGCCATGAAGATATCAGATGATCATAGCACACCACATTTGATAAGCTGAAAGAAATTTACCATAATAACATTACAAAAGAATTTGCAAACAAAGAGGAGTAATATCATATATTATTATAGAACTCTTTTGAGTACAATGAGAATGGGACTTTCTTATATAGGCAAACAAGATCAATTTAAGAACCAGTCAAAGTCATAGATCAAACCATAAATCAAGGAAATAACTAGTCAAGAACATAGATTTAAGAAAGAACTAGTCATGACCATAGATTTAGGAAAGAAATTTTCATCACAACTAGATAATATCTTCCTAATATCTAAATAAGATAAAATAAATATCCACACATGAGTGGGTGAGGATGAATAAAATAGAGGGTAAATAAAGTACCTTGGTGAACATGAGTTCCTGTAAATACCTACTCTAACACCCCCCTCAAGTGAATCTAGGGGCTCAAAATTAAAGTGGCATATCCACAGTATGAGTCTTGACAACTAGGCTTGATGAGGTACTCATGTACAATAATTGGGAAAAAGGAAACATCGCTAGGTACCTAAAACTAGTAATAACAAAGTAGAGATAGAGAAAAAAACCCCTAAAAGGCATCCCAAGAGGATCAACTCAAAAATTCGTACAATTTTGAAGAAGTTTGGTGGACACTGGTCTGAATCCAGTGCTCGATTACAAAACTAAAAAAAATGACATTGAGATTCAACGTAATAGCTCCATACAAGGATACTATCAACAAAGTGATGTCGAAAGTGCAAAAGAACACCAAAAAAGTTTTGATCAACTGCTAAAAATTGGTGTGTCATGATTCAAGAAAAAATAATCAAGGAAACAAGGCAAGGACACAAGAACAAAAGAAATAAGAGTGCCACAATCCAAGAAAATCCAAGGTAACAAGGTAAGGGCATAAAACCCAAAGAAGCAGGATCAACACCACACTCTCCCATACTGCTGAATAGGGGTAGTGGCACTAGAAATTTGTATGAACTTTCAAAAAAACTACTCGAACATTGAAAAACTAACACTGGGCTTGACTAGAATATCTCACCCACAAGAGAGACTATCAACATGCCAAAAAATGTTGAAAACAAAAATCTAAAATATCTAAAAAAAGGATAGATACACTACTCTTGCTTAAAAAAATTCTCAAAACAAGGATAATTACAAAGTAAAAGGTGTAGAAAGTGGAGAAAGATGCAGAATGGTGGAGGAGCCACGCCTGTAGAGTCCTCTCAATGAATGCATATGTCACCACCATGAGTGATCATATATCCACCCCAAATCAACACAGATGGATGAAGAATATGCCTACATATGACTTGGTGATAAATGCACAATGGGTTCATGCAAAGGAACATCAGAATGCGTGTGAAGTCGATCATGTCTGAAATATGAAATCTCAGGTTTTTAAAGCATGAGTGAAGGTGCAGAAACCATGTATAGCTCATGATCCTCAGAAAGATTCGAGTGAACAAAAAATAGGAGCTCTATTAATGTGTGGTCCTAATGAAGTACCTTTTCGAAAACAAATGCCATGGCGAGAATTCCACTTAACATATGGAATAAGGGAAACAATACCTTATGAATGTCTACCAATACTTCCATTAGTGAAACCCATAGAATGAAACATACGAGAATTAAATGCAGTGGTATTCTTCTCAAAAGAGCCATGCATGTGAGTAGAAGTAGGATACACAGTATGTGTTATTACAATAGGAACAGATGTGGAAGAACATGCAATAACAAGCCTAATATGCTTAGGAGCATCAAGAGTAGGATCAAACTCAGAAACTTACAGATCAAGGTCAGTGGCTACATGAGAAATAACTACAAGTGGACTAGGGGCATGGACATGACTTTCCACAATATGAGGTCGATGTTGTAAGTGAGAAAGTGTCTATTGTAGGGAGTGTATTAGTGTATCCTTCTCACAAATGAGGTTATAAAGAAGAGAGTTTTAATTTTTAAGTGATCTATTTTATTCCAAAAATTTGACCATATCCTCCTAAATCCCACACACTTTAGAGAAATGCATGTCATTCTCAGAATCTATGATAGAGACTAGAATGAAATAACCAAAAGTTCAGGACATCGGGATCAGCCAAAATTGTGTCCACAAGTGATTACAACACCCCAAAATTTGGCACTTTATAATTGAGTCCGTGTAAATATTACAATGAGTAAAATTTATTTTACATTTGAAATATATTGTGTATAAAATGTCACCATTGTGAAGATATTGAAAAAATACACAATTTCAAAAAAGAATCACCTTAATCTTTGCTATAGATTAAAATTTATGAGCTCTAGAAGGTTTCGCTATTAAAAAATAATATATTAATGCTGACTTTTTTAATGGTACACATTACACCCAAGTTTTCAAAGGGTAAAATAGTGCATCCACAACATACAAACTTTTGACCAAAGGGTAAAATACTATGCCAAAAACCTAAATGTCAAAAGGGTAAATCATTGCATCAGGAGGGTACACGTATATATCTAATGGATAAAAGAATGCACCCAGAAGCTACATATTTGTGTCTAGTGAATAAAATATGGCATAAAACAAAAATATCTAGAGGGTAAAAGAATGCACCCAGAGGGTACACATCTATATCTAATGGATAAAAGAATGCACCAAGAGAGTACAGATTTACAGATAGTGGATAAAATACTATATCCAAAACAGAAATATCAAAAGGGTAAAATAATGCATTTAGAAGGTACATGCCTATATCCAATGGATAAAAGAATGTAAGTAGATGGTACAAATTTGTGTCCTATAGAAAAAATAATGCATCTAAAATAGAAATATCCAGACGGTAAAAGAATGCATCTAGAAGGTACATGCCTACATCCAATGGATAAAAGACTGCACCTAGAAAGTATAGCTCTGCATCTAGTGGATAAAAGAATGCACCCAAAATATATAATTGTTAATACAAACTTAGACTACAAATATCTCTTTCTCTAGCACTGGTATTAAAAACAAAGAGAAACCCATAAAGTTTCTCAAAAAACCAAGAAATTTAATATTTTTTTTTTGTCAAAAAAATTTGTTTATACATAATTGTACGGGTTTGTTGAGAAATGTGTCAAAAACCCTAAAAAAATGTCCAGATTTGATTATCTCAGAAGATGGTCATATTTACACTCAATCCTAGGGTTTTGACACCTTCCAAATCCAATTGCTCATTCCATTTTTCATAAAAATGCATGGTGTAGAAAAGTGTAAACAAATTACAAATACATGAAAACAATAAACCCTTTCTTGCAAATAAAAACTTACAGATGGATGTGTACATCGTCTATCACTCTAATATCATGAAAGGAATGATAAGAAGATATTTCGAATATGTGAAAATCTTAGATGATCATAGCACACCACATTTGATAAGTGGAAAGAACTTCACAAGAATAAATTTACAAAAGAATTTGCAAATAAAGAGGAGTAATATCATATATTATTATGGAACTATATTTAGTAAAATGAGAATGTGTCTTGCTTATATACGCAAGGAAGATATATCTAAGAACTAGTCAAGGTCGTAGATCAAGCCATAAATCAAGGAAAGAACTAGTCATAAAAGAACTAGTTAAGACCATAGATTTAGGAAAGAACTAGTCATAACAACTAGTTAAAATATCCACACATAAGTGGGTGAGGATAAATAAAATGGAAAGTAAATAAAGTACCTAGGTGAACATGAGATAAGATAAATACCTACTCTAACAGGCTGAACGGAGGTATACTCGTAGTCTAAGAGATCAAGGCATTAAAGATGATAATTTCTAGTTTACATAACAACATTCTTTTAAGCCATCTCTAGAAAGAAAGGGTAAAGGAAATAGGTATACAAACACACCTCCAAAAAAAAGGAAATCTAGTTCATATTCACAAGTACATTTCAAGCTTTGATTTTATTTGGTATTACTCTCCCTCTATAGATTATTTTTCCCAAAATGGTTGCACTTGTTCCTTGGCGCCAAAATATTGGGCCCTTACCACTTTCCCAAGCACCATGGTTTTCCCAATGGAACCCAAAATAATTTTCCAAAATTCATAGGTGTTGACAATGTTCACCCTAATGACCATCTCGTTGCATTCTATGTTGTTTTTGGAGTTCTCGGTGTTGCACATGGATTATCTATCAAATTGTTTGTTTAAAGTTTACATGACAGCACCGCTGAATGGTTTCATCATCTTTTGGATAATAATATCACCAGTTTGGATACGATGAAAACCAAATTTTAGGCTAAGATTAAACCAAGAGAGGATGATCATGTACTTTTAGCACAATTATCTCACATGAGGAAGGATCCTTATGAACCAATGAGGGAGTTCACTACAAAATTCAATCGATTCATTCATAAAATTCCAGCTACTTCCCAACCCACCACTGAGAATCTAAAATTTTTATTCATTATTGCTCAACTTCCTAAGGTGCATTTCACATTGAGAAGAGAATGGTTAAAAAATCCAAATTAAAATCAAGAACTAGCCATAAGTGTTGAAGACGATTTAATCATGTCAGGTAACTTAAAGAAAGAACCTTCTAATTCTAAGGCTTCCACTTTTGGTCCAACTAATTTTCATCAATTAGTCCAAAAGTTGGCTAATGATTTGATTTATATAAAAAAGAAGCTTTCTTAAAATATCCCTTACAAAGATATTGACGGGAAGAAATATTAGCCAAGGAATCATTTACCACCTACTCAACCCAAGTTTGCCATTAAATTTCCTCCTGTAACAGTCCCGGTGAATACAGCCTATGAATTTCAAGAAGCAGAGGATGAAATCATTACATAATAAGTTGAAGAATTTGAATAAGAATATGAGGAAATCAATGAAGACATTGTAGATTATCAAATTAGTTATGTTATGTATGAATATGAAGAAACAGTGGAAAGAATGAACAATGATTCTTATGCATTCATGCCAAGAGAGAAACTGAGTGAAAAGAAGGATATTGTTCATCTTAACAAGGAAGAGAAGGATAAGAAATATCCTATTGTTATTCCAATTGTTGTAAAGATAGGACTGCATATCCCTTCTGTGACTAAGAAAGTAAGTATTGATGCACCTTTAATCGCCCATTCATCTTCAACATATGTGTCTAAAGTAACAGTAAATCCTAAAGTTTATAAGCCTACAAATCCCATTGTGTTTAGTTAAGAAATGGTTTCTTCTTCAAGATATTTTGATATAATTGAACCTATAAATAAAACCAAGATTTAGATCTCTGAAGCTGAATATTATCAAACCCACTTGGAGAATTTTTCCCAAGTTTTAAAGTTTGTAAATACAAAAATTTCTCAATATTCCCCTTCTTTTTTCTAAGGAATTTATCCTACTCCTAAATGTCCCTCTCAAAAAAATTTAATGGCCTCTAATACACCCATATCTAAGAAGATTGAACACTTTTATGTGAATTTGTTGATAGTTGGGAATGAGTTAAGAAATTGTGTCATTAATTTTGGAGCATCAGATAATGTAATACCTACAAAAGTAGCCCATGCATGAAGTCTTGGCATAACTCAGAAATTTGATTCATGTTACTCCATAGAGAGTAAGGAGGTACCTATGGTAGGAATAATAAAAGATTCTCAAGTAGCCTTTACAACGTTTCCTGAAAAAAGAATTAAGGCTACTATCTTGGTTATTGATATACCTCCCTCTTATGGAATGCTCTTAAGCTAATTTTTTTGTAGAGATGTAGGAGGATAAATATAAATGGAATGGTTTCATGCACTGATCCCTGTGAAAGAAAAGATGATTAAATTGTTACTTGAAATATATGCTAAGTACATAGCTCAAAAGACTGATGAACCTCAAGCACAAATTTTGTATGAAGACATTAGACATGGTAACAACATGATAATGTTTCGTTCAGAATTGAATATTCCTGAAGTTATTCAAGATGCTTCGATTGATATCTGGACCCTTTAGTTTGATGGAATCTATTCTACAGTTGGTTATTGAGTAGGGGTAGTTCTTGTCTCACCTTTGGGGAAAATTCATCCATTACTATACAAGTTAAAATGTTCTAATAGTAATAACACTACTAAATAAGAGGATATTCTTCTTAGTTTGGCAATAGGATAAGAGATGGGAATAAAATTTTTTTATACAAATGAGGATGCAAAACTTATAGTAAATAAATTCTGAGGCTCATTTTAAGTCAAAAACAAGAGGTTGAAACATTATTGAAATAAGTTATGGAATTCCATTGAAATTTTTGAATCCTTCTCAATTGATGCAATGAAAAGAAACAAAAATTTCAGACTGGATTCCTTGGAAGTTTCAGGATATTCGTTAATTCCTAATCCAAAATTCACCGACGATAATTTCGTAATTGAGATCATCTTTAGTCCCAATGTCCCAGACAATGTATAAAATTGGAAAGTCTTCATTGATGACCAAATTTTCATTTATTTTATTGATTTAAAGGAAAATTGTAATCATTTGTATTTTAAAGGTAGCAAATTTGGTTATCATGAGTCAATTTAATTCACAACTAAGGAAGGTATTGAATCTGAATTTGATGAGGATGGGTGTATCAAGATGAAAGGTAACAAAATACCTAAGGTTGTCGTCAACTTAGAAGATCTGTTTGATAAAAATGATCATTATGTCAAGATAAATATGTCATAGAGCATCAATTAATCATCTGAGTATGAAAAGGTAAACCTAAGAAATGATAAGGAACCTAAGTTTTTTAATGTAGAAAATGTTGTTCTGTTGATGAAAGAAAGAAGTTAGTTGAATTGTTAAGTACATAGATGTTCTTGCATATTCCTACGAATATTTGAATAATTTTAAGCCAAGATAAATGCAACACTATAATCTCTTGAAGCCAAGTAACCATCCTTTCAGATAGAAACAAAGACAATATAATGCTAAGATTGTAGTAAAAATTTATCAAGAGATTCAAAAACTGTTAAGTGCTAAGATTAATTTTCCAATTCATCATTCAGCTTGGATTTCCAATATTTTTTTGGTTCAGAAGAATAATGTAGAGATAAGGATTTGTGTGGATTTCTACAATCTAAACCAACCTTCTCTAAAAGATAACCGTCATCTTCCCATGGTGGATCAAATTATTCAAGTTATTTCTGGTTTGTAAATGTTATGAATGTTTGACAGATTTTTTGGCTATAACCAAATTGAACTAGATGTCCAGGATCAAGACAAGAATACCTTCAAAATTCCACAGGGAACTTTTTCTTATTAGAGAATTCCATTTGGCCTCATCAAAATAGGTGCGAATTTCTAAAGATCTATGGATTGAGCCTTTTTAGATCTTAAAAATAAGTGTATTGTTAGTTACTTGGATTATTTTAATGTTTTTTCTTAGAACAGGGAAGATCAATTTTAATATCTTAAGATTGTTCTTCAACGGGGTAGAGATCACGACATATATCACAACCCCAAAATATTTATTTTTAGAGTTATAGAGGGAAATTTTCTTGGGCATATTTTTTCAAGGGATGCAATTAAGATATACCCAGAAAGAGTGTAGGCTATATAGAATATTTCTCTTCCAACAAGTAAGAAAGGAGTTCATTTTTTCTTCAGAAAAATCAATCTCCTCAGAAGATTCATTCTAGATTTTTCTGAACTGACTTGAAGTATAGCTAACATGATGAGGAAATTTTTTTCCTTTCATTGGAGTTCATAAGTAAAAAATTATTTTTATAAGATACATAAGTCCATTACAATAACCCCTATTCATTTTTTCCTTGATTTATACAAAGACTTCATCATTTATTGTTATACTTCATAACACACCCTATCGACCATCTTAGTTAAAAATAATTTCAAAGGGTGTGAAGTACTAATTACTTTTATGATATATGTTATTAAGTATCATGAGTTGAAGTATTCTCAACTTGAAAAACATGTTTTCTCTGTAGTGAAGGCTGTGAAACAGTTCATGTTTTATATTACTAATTCCCACTCCATTGTTTTCATTCTAGATACAGTTCTAAAGTCTATCCAAACTCAATAAAATTTTTGGTCTAATAGGGGTAATTGGATTAAAAGATTTAAGGATTATGACCTTGATATCAAACCAAATAAATTGGTCTGAGGACGAGGTCTATGTCAACTGATTGCAGAAAATTCAAAGGAGAATTCAAGTAACAATGAACATGCTAAAATGACCATTGTTCTATTCTTAAGTTCTATAGATGAATGGTATTCCAACATTTCCCACTTCCTCAAGGTATGTTGTTTAGGAAAAATTTGTTTTCAAGAAAGAAATTGATGGATGTTTCTCAATGCTTGTAGACAAGGAGCAACAAAAGACGTTGTTAAAGGATTATCATCATCAAACATGCAGAGGAAAGTTATCTTCTCATGTGAAATTTCATAAAAGAATTTGAGGAGGATACTATTGGAATTTTTTTTTCAAGGATGCAGCTAAGTGGGTCTCAAAGTGTGAATCTTTTCAGACCTTTTTTGGACAACCTATGTTGGAAACTCTTACATTGTAGCATGTTGTGATCGAGGAACCTTTTCAACAATGGGGATTAGACTTTATTGTAACTCTCGATCTAAAATCCAGTGCAAAGAGAACCCATGTCCTAAATGCAAAAGATCATTTAAAATTTTTTTTGGAGGCCATCCCATTCAAAAGATTGACATTTGAAGTTGTTTGTACCTTTATAAAGGAGAACATTCTGGTTCGATTCGTAGTTCCCAAAAAAAGCGTAACAGACAATACTCCTAAATTTTCCTGTTATGAAATCATAGATTTATACTATGGATATGGAATTTACCTTTCACATTATTTAGATTATTACTCATATGGAAATAGACACGATGAATCAGTTAACAAACAATTTGGTAACTATAGTCAGAAAACTAGTTGATGAATCGTAATGGAACTGGCAGAAGAAGTTGTATGATGTTCTTTGGCATGATCGAATAAAACAAAAGAGAGCTATTGGAATGTCACCATTTCATCTAGTGTATGGAATGGATGCTTTATTTCTATTTACTCTTGAGTTACCAACCTTGCACTTTCCTAAGGCCATTGAAGATGAATAGGTCGAGGATGCTCTTGAAAAGAGAATTATGTACTTGTACAATTTGGAAGAAGAAAGGAATCATTTGTTTAATCACATCTCAACTCATCAGGAAAAGGTCAAGGATATTTTTAACAAGAAAGAAAAGTCCCATGACTCCCAATTTGGAGATATTGTTCTGCTTTAGGACAAAAGGAGAGAACCTCATGGGATCCATGGTAAGTTTGACTCACTTTGGCTTAGTCCATTTAAAATTCAACACTTCTCTAGTGAAAATTATTATTACTTGGCCTATATGGATGACACTTATCTCCCATTTCCATATAGTGGAAAATATCTCAAGTTGTAAAAGTCTTGATTGGGTGTCGATCCCTTGCACATAGTTATTTTTTCTTTTTTCTTTTTGGTTTTGCTTGTATCTTTGTCTGTTTTCCTTTCCCCTTGTTTTGGTTCTCTTATTTATATTTGTTTCTATTTTTTCCAATGGATATGTAGTTTTTTTGTGAACCATGAGATTTTGGAGTTCTTCTATTTTCCTTGTTTTCTCTTTGTGTCAAGAGAAGTCAACTCCTAGAAAGATCTAACTATAGTCATGGGACCAAAAAATGTGAATTTCTTTTTTAAATTTTTTTTTAGGCTGAGTATTTATCTCCTCTTGGTTACTTTACCTTATGTTTTTCAAGTCCATGGAAGAATGATTCATGAGTTAGTCATTTTTTATTTGATTTGGACTAAATGGGATAAATAGATTATTTGAGTAATAGGAAGAATTTTTCTCTTATTCCTTTGATTCCTAGCATTGCCACTTTTCCCACTTGATGCAACTTTGTCTGCTAAATTAGTTAAGTAGTGTATTTCAAGCACTGCTATAATAGGTGGAACCATTCATAAATTCCTATTATTTACCGCTTCCCCATCTTCGGTGATTCACTACACTTTACTATGCTAATTAGTTAAGTTGGACATTTAAGGTAATGTGGGAACCCTAAGGCTCTCCATCCACCGATCAATCACTTCTCCCGAATCTATACACACAAATCAGATAAGTTGAGCACTTTAAGAACTTGTGGAATTATTCCTTCAGGCCCTCCCTTCCTTGAAACCACAACGTCTCTGCAATATTAAAGTTGGGATTGTGTAGTGAGTATGCCATTAGTTCCTCCCAAGCCTGACATATCTGCTTTAGAGAAAAAAAAGGTAGAGCTTGTTTTATAATGTGTTATGTCAGGCCTCATTACACCTGATTTATTGTTTTAATGGGATATGTGGACTATTTAACCCTAATCCATATATAAAATCCTTCCCACTCAACCTATTTTCACATTTACAATGAACTTATCCACTATTGTGTTGTTCCCTATCCTTTTTCCCACCTACAAGGTGATAATTTGCTCATAAATCCATCACTTAAGTTGTCTCCTTCATTTACATATAATAGGTGAGTAATTTTACACTTGTTTCATCAAATTTGGCAAGGTATTTGGGTTATTTCCTTATTCCCTTCAAATTTCCCCAAAAATCACTGTAAAACTACTATTTTCCCCTTATTTTTTACTGAATTTACAACAATGAAGTTCCAAAATGCTGGATACGAGTATATCTTATCCCATAAGAACTCCATCCCTGAGATAGGTGATAACAATGTAAAACAAATGAATTTAGAATATTTTTGGTCTAGAGTAAAATAATACAACCTTACCCCCACTGTTTTGAAGCATTATAAACTGTGGGTTATCTCATGTAACAAGCTTGCTACATCAGTCCAATGTATGGAAACAATCCTAGCCTGTTCCTCTAAATTTGATCCTCACACTAAGGAGTTAAAATATCCTCATGGAAAATTTATTGCATAATTGGATGCTCATCATATTAACCTAGCCTTGGGTATTCCCACATTTGAAGACTCAAAATTCCTAACCAAGGAAGAATCTCAAAAGGAATATGACCTCACTCTTGTCAAATGTAGACACAAAATCATGCACTTGGGTACATTTCTAGGTCCTAATCACATTCCACTATTCATATGATTCCTAAATGAGAAAAATAGAAATTGTGAACTATCTTTGGCCTTTTGTCTATGTTTATTATTTTCTATTTGGCTTTCTACAACATATAGCCAATTTTAAAATTCATTGTTTTACCTTTCATGAATCTGGACACCAACGCCCAGATAGGATGCGAACGCCCAGGTGCTCTCATCCTTCTAGCCCTAACCTCTTTCTACTTTACTTTCTCTTTTTGGGATTCTTTTATCTTTTGGACATACTATTTTCTTATGGGTTAACCTTCTAGTTGTCAATTATGAAATTCAACGAAGGGAATCATATAAATACAAAGCTATGTGACCCAAAATAAGGGACCAATATTTAAGCATGTATTATCACCACCTAAGATTACATCCAAAGGAATATATGAGCATCAAAGAAATTCCTCTAGTTATCATTCAAGGGACAATGGACTGTATTTTCTGCATACACTTCATAGGATGGGAATTTCATATTTCCATCCACACATCTATTTACATTGGTACATATAGATATTTCTTGCTATAACATGAAATTACACATGGGATTCCTAAGGCATTGATCTTTTACACAGACACACCACAAGAACTACATGGATTATGATATGTAGTGCAGTGCTTGGTCATAAGTTCACTCAATCAGGTGATCATCAGGGTTAGTTCGACTCCCCGTATTGCATATTTTACTTTTGGGATTTGATTTAGTTTTAGGTTTTTATAGGATATCATTTTTTTGCAGGTTATATCAGAAATATGCTATCATCGAATGACATACAAGTGAAAAACACAAAAGGTCAGTGACTACCTTGTGATACAAGATAAACCATTTTCCAACCTTCTATGTAGTCATCGGGGCCCAACAAATGAATCTAGTGCCTAGAAACTCGTGACCCAGTCTAGGATCCTTAGTCCCAACTAATATGACATTCACAAAAAAAATTGTGCTCGATTGCGATAATATTCTCCTCTTGTTCAATAATTTTTCCATTCTAGAAAACTTTGGGATCAAGTGTGAAATAAACTAAATATTATTCCCTCACTCTTATAGTTAGGGTTTCATTTTTATCTAGCTTATTACTTGTGTCATCTATATTCCTGTAGTTGCTTAGAATTTTTTATCATACCTTACTATGCAATATTAGGGTTTTAAAAAATTATGTATTTATTAAATCATTTGTTTAACCCGTTCCTTACATGCCCATTATCAGATCTTTCATGGCTTCCCATTTCAATGCTTTCTCATTCTATACCAAGGCTCAAATCTGTAATATCCTTATTAAGCATGTTGTAATGGATTGTGGATCTAGTCTTAATGTATTCAATCTTTCCTTTCTTCATTAGCTAGTACTTTTTGTTATTCATCTCAATCCATATACTCTTCATATCCGTGGATTTTATAATACACCTAAGAAAGTGTTGGGCACAATCCCTCATCCCATTACTATGAGATCTTGCACTCTTAATGTTCCATGTCATGTTATACCTCATAATTTTCCTTTTACTATCCTTCTAGGTAGTCCTAGGTTACGTACTATCCATACACTTATTTTTATCCATGCCAATATACAAAATGCACTTAATCCACCTTCTTTTGTTGATACTATTATAGTACATTCCACACCTCATGTTTTTACTGCTTTTGATATTACTTTTTTGCATGATGCTCATGATATTGTACATTATTCCCCATTTGGGATGTACCCTAGTGCTAATGATTTACATGATAATTTTCTATTGGAATCCAGGGTACTCTGTATCACTCTTAATGAACTTTGATTGATCATATGCTTCATGCTTTCAATGTTGCATCTATCTTCACATCTTCCTCATTACATGTTAGAACATTGTATGTTGGTTTTACACTGGCTCCTAATCCTTTCACTGTCCACAATCCTATGCATGATTTATTTTCTATGAATACACCTTATGTTGTTACGATCATGGGGGCCACCCGTTCAACATTTTTTTCTATGATCATAGGGACTAGTTCATACTGATTTATTGCTAATAATATTCCAAAATTTTACTTATTATCTTTCATTACTATTGATGAGCACCCAAACATTACATATTTTATATATATTTTGATTTATATGTCAATCCACATGGTCGTGCTTAATTTTTCCACTATTGTCAACATGCAAAATGATACACCTATTCTATTTTATATTAATGGACACATTTTTATTTATTGTACACTTCCTATTTATCCAGTGCAGATCTTAGACTCCATCAGGTTTTCCCCTCACCATGATGACACTATTACCTGGTAGTTTTTGAATTCTCCTACCCATTCTAATTCTGCCACCATGGCATAGTATCTCTCACATCATAACATAGACCTCCCCCTTACTTGAACACTTGGGGGAATCATGCTTACTTATCCACCCCTTCTACCATCATCCGGTGTCTTTCATTTCAACTCATATGCTATGTGCATCATACTTCATATTTTTGAGCATCATTACACAACTTGATACACATATTGTATCATCACATTATCATATGATGCAATATTGTGCTAAGGTTCACACTTGACTATTGAGGGCATACTCCATATATGAACCTCACACACTACACATTTCACAGTCCACACTTTAGGATGCATTTTTCTAGCATCTTATTATCACACATCATTAGTTCCCTATAACACACTATAGTTCTATGATTCATACTCGACTATTGAGGGTCTAAATATGAAATGAAACTCACCACATTGACACTCTTTACACTATATGCTTCATTGATCTTTCCCGATGACACACTCTTTTTCTATGGTTCATTCATGTTTGATGTTTAGTATTTTATAAATGAACCTCATCTCATACTCATCCGCATCCACTCGGGGGGCACATTGCACACCATTCCATATCACTCATTCATGTAACATACTACATATCTTGGTTGCATTTATTATTGCTTACTTATGCTTACATGTACACTTTGCTTCCTATGTTAGATAGATATCCAATATGTCATATTATTTTCTATATAAACATGCACATTCACTTGTTCTTTAGTTGTGAATTCATACTTTATATAGATCCTTTCATGCAACAATGATGCTTGGCACTATACCTCTTACTAGTCCCACCAATGCCCCTCGAGGCATCTACGTTATTACACACTACAAGTGCTATGGTTTCATTTTATACTACTTAATATTATTGTTTGCACACTACTTGTTCAATCGATACGTACACACTAAATGACATAATTTTAATCTTTATAACATTTTAACGAGAGCTTCATGTGCAACATTTTCCTTAAAGGAAATATTTGACACCATAGTTGTCTGTGACACTTTTCTTTCTCTTGTCTTTTATTGAATGCCTTTTTTTTCTAGATATGTCCTATGTATTGTATGTTCATTTCTTTTATGATTTTTTACACTTTGGCCCTGATTGTTGTGTGACATTGTGAGTGATGTCCCATGTTTGCAACCCACTTTTCATGGTCCATATTTTTCTGCACAATTGCTTATTTTCATTGTCTTCTATAACCTGATTGTAACTTTTTTCTACCAACACATGATTCTAGCCATATTGTTTTCATGTACCTTTGTCTTCACCATGCACATTCCCTCTCCTTGCAGGGTCTTAGTTTCAATTCCTATCCTTTAGGCTATATTCTCCTAGTGATGTTACATGTACCAAAAATGAGGGGGGGGCATATATTGGCTAAATCAGTCACCACATACAACAACTCATAGCTTTAGTACAGTCTTGCATAATATAGGAACAAAACAATCTACATTTACAATAATGGAACATAGTTTTACATGGGTCCTTAGTTTAGTACAGACATCAACGCCCAAATAAAGACACTAGTGCCTAGTTTCTCTTGAAATTTCCTAGGCTCTTATGACTAAGGGTAAGTTATAACTACTAGTTGAGATCAACATTTTTTTAGAAACTCATAAAGCAATTTTCATAGTACAAACATAGTTCTCCAATAATTAGAATGCATTCTATCTCCTTTTTCTTCTTGTATCAAACTAGAACAACACATAACTAAGCACAGATCAAACCACTTCACACCAGCTACAGTGGTGTATATGTCTTAGATGTAATCATGGATGGATATAAAAACTAGACCTCTCTCCCCAAAAATCTTCTGCCATGGTGTGAGATCACCCAAAAAACTCGTTCTTGACATGAGATCCCCCAAAAGATTTCTCTTGGTGTGAGATCTCCTAAAAAAATCACTCTTCTATAGAATTTAAGGAACATTTTCTATCCTTAACACTCTTCATGGATCAGGTGCATACTTTCCTTTTACCATTTTTTCATGCTTTCATACTTTTACAAAATTTTACAGTGTTTTACATATACGCATATTTGACTACTTCATTGCTCTTATTTTTCAGGCATGTCCTTAATACACAATAAGAAACAGTTCTACATCAAGCACAACAACATGTATAATAAGATACAACACAATATGCTCCACCCCTAGGGTCGCTTCCTCTTTCTTAACTTCCATGCTTCATTTTTATCACTCCACGCTTTTACTTTTTTCTTCGACACACTTTCACCATCAATCTACAAGGAAAAAAGGTATGAAAATTCTGAACTTATTCATGTTATCAAGAATTTACTAAACACCATAAATTAGGGGCAAATGTAAACACAAAATCACACAATTAGGTATATTTCTATGTCCTAATCATATACCACTATTCATATGATTCATAAGTAATAAAAGTAGCAATTAACAACTATCTTTAGCCTTTTTTCTATGTTTCCTATTTTCTATTTATCCTTCTACATCTTGTACAACAAAGTCTGAACTCCATTTCTTTATCTTTCATGCCTCTAGACACTAGTGCCCAGACAAGACACTTGTGCCCAAGCGCCCTCGTCCTTCTAGGTGACCTGATATCTTTCTACTTTACTCACTCTCTTTGATCTTATTTTATCTTTTGGGAATCTTATTTTATTATGGGTTGGCCTTCTAGTTGTCAATTATGAAATTCAACGAAGGGATTAATATATATACAAAGCAATATGACGAAAAATAAGGGACCAAGATCTAAGAATATATTATCACCACCTAAGATTTTATCCCAAGGTATTTAAGATAATAAAAGGAATTCATATAGCTATCACGCAAGGGACAAGGGACTACATTTTTTGCATACACTTCATAGGAGGGGAAGTTCATTTTTCTATGCACACATCTATTTACATTTGTACATCTAGTTTTTTCCCACTATCATGTGCACTTACATAAGGGATTCATAGGGCATCATTATGTCACACACAGACAATAACTACATGGATTCTAAGATGTAGTGCATTTATTGGTCATAAGTTCACTTAGTCGGGTGACTGTCAGGGTCATCCTGACTCCCAATATTGTGTCTTTACTTTTCAGGATTTGATGTAATTTAAGGGTTCAGTAGGATACAAGTTTTTTAGGTTATAGGTGAACTCTATGGTCATCTAATTACATATAGGTGACAAATAAAAAACGTTACTGACCACCTTGTGACACAAGAAAAACTAGTTTTTGAGCTCCTGCACAATCATAGATGCCCAACAAAGGACTCCAATGCCTAGGCACCCCTAATATAGTCCAACTTCCCTAGTCCCAAACTTTTTATGGGTTTGATTGTGATAGTCTTCTTATCTTGTTAAGTAGGTTTCTAGTTGATAATACTTCTATATCAAGTGTGAAATTAGATAAGTATTCATCCCACATTCTCACACTCAGGGTTTTATTTTTATCTAGCTTAATTATTGTGTCATCTATATTCTAGAAGTTACTTAGTATTTCTTCATCATAAGTTACTATGTAATATTATGGTTATATAAATTTAATATTTGTTAAATAATCAAATACTAGACAATGATTTCCAAATCTTGGATACGGGTTAAACAAAAAGAGCCATCCCAATTTCCCAAGACATTATACAAAATTAAATTCTTGGAGGAGCTATCTGATATGATAACATTTATTGCAGGAGTAATGGATTTTCCCTTAACTAAGGATTTTTAGAATTAGATGAGTGTTTATATCAACTTGATTTTCGAAGGTACACAACACCTAAACTAGGGAGAAATCATTTTTGAAAATTTAACTCAAGAAACAAATTAGGTTCATCAAAATAAAACATTTCATATGACCTCCTACCTGATGTATACCATAGTTGGATATAGAATATGAAATGTCCTATCAAGCTAGGATATCAAGAAAAATCTTGTTATATATGATTTATATACACAACTTACCTACGAGAACAAAAAGATCCATTATAGGAGTGTCAATGATTCCTTCATAATTTTTTGGTGAGATTGTTTGAGGTAAATGTAACTAGTAAGGTATCTAAAGATGAAAGGAAATTGATTTTAGTATATGGAAGCTTGTTCATACAATTCAAAAATTTCTTCTACATCTAAACAACTGTATTCAAGGGAGCTCCATATAAGCTTATGATATACTATAGTGATAAGATAGTTTTTGTTAATATTTACAGGTAGTTGGATCTTCTTTATAGGACTTGCATATATAAGAAAATATCCATTATACAATTTCTCATAAATTTGGGAAATTAGAAGTGCAAAATAACTCTTGACACACAAAATATTGAAAGGACTACTTCCCCATTCAACCTACATCCATACCAAAAAAGGGATCATTTTAATAGTAATAATTTGATTGGAAATAAACCTCAAGATAACATACCACCATTTTCTAGCATTTCAAGACTATTGGGAAGATTGCATTGATGATTATGAGGTCAGAAGAAGAGCTTATGGAAGGTCATCCTTGTAAAAAATCAAATATTTTAAACTATATGTACTTCTAAGGGGAATGACATATGATGATTCATATATTTTTACTATACAATGCATAAATTCAATTCATTACACTCCTCTTTTCACTATTGACTAATCACAAAAGAGAAGGATAATCCCGATGATTTAAACACCCCTATGCTCCCAAGGTCAATACATTATCTATGAATATTAAGGTTAATGATTTCAATGAATTTTATAAGATAGATTATTCCCATGAAGAATATTATTCACAAAAGAATTCCCGTTCTCAGAAAACTCCTTCTTCCTCCCCCTAGATTCTGGAACTAGATTTTACACCAAGAAATATAAGGCCAATGAGGTAGAAAAGAAAGAAGAAAAAAATAAAAAAAAGTAGTGATCAAGAAGAAATTTAGGATTAAGGAGGTGGATTGGCTCCTGAACATGCAAAAATACATGTTGAAGAAGAGGTAGTTGAGAAGAAATAGGTTGAGTAAGAAGAAGAAAGTGGAGAAAGTGATGAAGAAAAAGATGAGGTTGAAGTAGCTTCCCTTGATTCGAGAAAAATCATTTCCTCGAGGAAAAAACTAGATGTTATAATACATCCCACCTCTTCTATTGTAACTTTAACTGTAGAGGTTTCATTTTCCCATCCTCCAAGTTTTTAGATTGGTCTTGCATTTCCTCCTTTGGAAAAACCTTCCCAAGATTCATTTACGTAGGTTTTATCCATAGTAGATAATAGAAAGAGAAAGGTTCAATCTAGGATTGTGGTTCCTAAGTTTTATGTACTGGTTACCCTTATTTGCATTTCCCCTCCTCCTCTAAAGAAAGCTAAAACCACCTCTCGTCTTGTTTCAGACTCTATAGGAAAATAATTACAAGAAATTTCTATGCCAAAGGAGGATAAAAATGAAGAAGATGTATCATTATTAGATCTTGAACTGAAAAATAATCTCATTGTGAGAATCAAATCAAGAGGGTGAAGTAACAAATCTTAGAGAAACTATATATAAGGTTATTAAGAGATATTAAAAGGGAAAGTAGAATCAAGAGTAGTTAGAGGAAAACTTACAATTTCTTCCAAGTTTTATCAAGTCTTTCCTCTTGTCTAAAAAAATCCATTAGATACAACTCCTCCATCTACACTTTCAACCAGTGTTGCTACTATTGGTATCTATTTGAATGAAATCATAAAAACTCACAAACATGCCAATTTTGGTTAACCATCAGAGGCATGGGTTAGCACATTTTTGTTTTAGGATTGAAATTTATCGATGAAACATGTAAAATATATGATAATATCATTAAATCTAAGGAAAAAATCAATTTAGGGATCGATGAAATTGAAAAAGAACTCAAAATTTAGGATGACATTATCCAAGAAATCCAAATCATGACTCTCAAAGATGAGAAAATCCTCCTTTCGGAGAAAAGTTTTGATGACTCTAAGAGAAATTTATCTAGGACTTGGAATTTCAATATAGAGTGGAGGATAAAATTTCTTGAAGAAACCTAGAATGAATTAGGGAATGTAGTTTAGAAAATAAATTCATTAAAATTTGAGATATTTGTATACTTGTAATCCCTTCGCTACCAATTTTTCAAATACAAGTCATTGGAAAGATGATCTGTTGATTAAATCAAGGGATATTTTAATGCACTTATCAAGGAGAATATTTTCAAGGAAGAATTAGTCAAAAAATAGAGGATGGAAGAATTTTTATATATCAATAATGTCATCATAGAGGTACTAAAAAGACATACTAAATATGGTGGAACAATGAAGGAAATGGATTCTTCACTTGGTATTTGGTTGACTTATCTCTCTAACACCATTGTACCCAAAGATACAAAAATATCAACTAAAATGACAAAGTTTTGGATGCATTTTTTAAAGCTCAAGGTCCCCGAATATTCCATTTATTTATTCCTTCTTCCACTGGTTGATAATGTCACTGGTTCTATTTTTTAATTGACTTTATTTAATAGAAGAAAAATTGTAATATAAATTCAGTGAAAGTAAATATATTAATTATGTGTTTTAACACTTAATTAAGACAAGTAGTTAGTTTGAGTAGTTATCATATCCCCTTTTCCTATATAAGGATTCATTTTATTTGTAAAAGGGGTTGGATATTGGTGTATTTAGATGTATGATACATACATATTGAAACATAGAAGAAGAACCCTCTTCTATCTCCATTCTTCTTCTTATCTTCCTTTCTTGTTCACATTTCAGTTGACATGTTGTTTTCTTTATCTAGCATTTGAAGATTTGTATTTTTGCCATGGGTTAATATTTGATAAATTTGATTCAATCTACATCTTTTGTGCTATGAAATTTTCATTTATGAAAGGATGTATGTTCTTTAATTTCATTTCCGTGTAAGCATATGATAATATTTGTAGTCTTTTTTTTGAAAGTGTGGTTATTAATCCCTCTCATTTCTTCATTCCTATAGTAATATTGTAGAAAAAGATAGATACAATGTGTCCTTGATCGATAAGTTATCTATAACTGTGTGTCCTTAATTTATTTGTCTTTCCATATTCTCTCTGATGTTTTTTTTCTATCTTTCCAGTTCTTTATCTATCTTCTATATTAAAAATAAAGGGGTTATTCATCCTCACCAATATCCGCATTAAAAATTAATTAGTCTGTAGATTTTTAAATTGTTTAGAGTCACAATTTTTGGACTAATAAGGTAATCTCCCCATTAAAGAGGAGGGAATGATGTTCCCAAAATTGTTGATTACTTCTCCAACAACAATATTTTCCAAGAAAAACCAGAAAATTCTCAAAATGGTCAGGGTTGTTCATCCTCCACATGCCTCACTTTTATGAAGATTCATGAAAAAAAAATCATGTTTGCAAAGGGTGGACAAAGGAATTATGCCACAAGAAAAAGGAAATCTCACTTGGATCCCAATTTTAGTCTCATAATGCATTCTAGTTCTAGAGGAAATTTCACTTCACCCTATTAGAGGAGTTGATCATAAGATCAATAGAATTGCATTTAATCCATCTATCCTACCCTCACCCATCTTTGGATGGGAAGGTTTCATGGTATTACATTTCATTGATCAAAAATGTTCTCAAGATGACATAATGAAGGATCATCATGATCCGGTTGTGCGAGCAAGTTGTTTTATGTTTCCATCATGGGAATGATTTTTCAAGAAAGCATGAAAGAACCTCATGGGAGTTAAATGTTTTTTCAAGAGACAGAAGACATACTTCATTATCTTCAGTGGTAAAATGTTCATCACCTCTCTTTTCAATGAGTCCAAATGTGTTACAGAAGCTGCATCATTGAAGGGAGGTCTCTAATGGGTAAAGATATCAAAGGATTCATCTTCGTCATCATCAAAGTTGATCTCTATTAAGGGCGAAGGAAAGTTAATCCATTCTTTAGAGCATATTATCTCTCCTCTCTTAATTCCTTCTCCTTTCTCTCCCCATTTCTAACTCCTCATTGTATGTAATCATGAAATTCTTTCCTATTTACTTAAGTGATAGAAAATATTAGTAAAATGTATGATTACTCTCTCAAATTATAAGAGGTACTTAATTTTCATCTTCTAAGGGTAATTTTGAAAATTCACAATTGATGACACATGAATAATCATGTGGTGGTAGATGAATATTTTCATTATAAAGATATAAATTGTGAGAGCCACCTCATTTCAAAGGATGGTTATTCTTGTTTACTAGCTCTCATAGTCTTTGTTAAAAAAAGTTATCGAATTCTTCTAATTACTTTTTATATGTTTACTCTCCATCTCAAAAACACTCCATGAGGATGTAATTTTTGAATGTTATGCACTTAGAATTTTTGTTATTTGAATCATATTCCTTATGCTATGTTAATGGTGTCTTCTCATTGAAATCATGGATATATTTTTGTTTTAATCAATAAACTCTATCATGTTATTTATTATGTAAAACCCTCTGACTATTATCTCTACACCTCTCTCTCAGATTATTTCCTCCCTTGTAGTATCTACAAGAATTTTTCCAAAGTTGTAGGGAAGTAACCTTGTGTGATTCTAGGTTGAAAGATGACTTGTGATTATTAGAATAATGTCTATAATTTCACTTTTATCAATAAATAGAGCTGTTCCATTCAACTAGAGAGATTAAGTCCCACAATGTTAGTGATATATCTCTAATTTTATTATGTGAAAAATTATTTTAAAAACATTTTTTAGTGACTCTACTGGGGAGAGATCTTCCCTCATGCACCCATAAATATATCTGAAATTAGAAAAAAAAAATACATATGAAAACCCGTAAAAAATAATAAATTGAAATAAACCAAAATTACCATCTGAGTGTGTTGGTACCAAAATTTAACCTCCTTCAAAGATAGAGCAACATCATGGGTTTGACAGGACACTCAGAGGAAGATAGACAATCATGTATGTCATTTTGTAGCCGGGAAGCAATCTATCTGACTTGTTAGCACTCAGGCTCTGAAGGGAGTGGGTAGCACATGCAAAAGGATGTGATATGATCCTAACTATTTTAGGTTGTGCCTTTCAACCAAGGTAAGAGAACCTATTTTGTAACCTCTATTATTTGAAAGGAGATACATGTACCTTTCTTTTGCATAAATTTTATAGATGAAGGCCTTGGGGAAAATATGATCAACACACCAAATCTGACTCTCACGAGTTGTCACTTCCAGATTATGGAGATATTCTCACAGCAAGGCAAAGGTTACTAAAGACATTTGAGACCCTAATTATTTCTGCATGTTTTGGTAACAGAGATTATGAATTTGTGTACACACATGACAAACAGGGGTATTATGGGTAGGATTGGTTGTTGTTAAATGAATTTTGGTGGGAGGGAGACATGATGGACTTGACTCACCAGATCCTTGAGAGCTTATGCAAAATGGAAAGATTCAATTAAAAAAATGCCACAAAAAGTTAAATTGTTTCCTCAACTAGAATATGTGCTTCAATGGAGGCCCAGATCAGCACTCTTTCACACAACCTGTGGGATTTTGTCACGAAGGATCGAGTCAAAGGACCCAATAAAGCACCAAGATTTAAACCAAGTCATGCCTGAGGTACACCAAGAGGCTTACAAATAATCTCTATCAACAAAATGAAAGAAAAGTGATTTTAAACCATTTATCCCATTCCCAGATGAAGGCTCTTCTGAGAAATGAAATTGTAGATGCCACTAAACTATCACAAGGACTGAGACCTGTGTGATTGGACTATATTTTGGTACAAGATTGCAATAGAAACAAGAAAAACTACCCATATGCATTCAGAAATGAAATAAATACACTTTACTCAAGATTGACACAAAATAACTCAAAGTTTGATCAAATTTATCAGCAAGGGAAAGTTTCCAGAACAATCTCAAAGCTTTCCAATGGTTGTACACTTGCAACCACCTTGACACGATCAAATTTGACACAAAGAGAGATATACAGGCTTCTCTAGATGGCTTCTCAAAATGGATGGGCTCTATCAAGATTTTTCTGCTAGAGAAAATCAGTCCTGATCTTTCCAAAAACTCCCAACCATTTGCACGATGAATTCATGCCCTTTATAACATTTCCAATAGATCCCCTTCCTCCTAAAAGATAAAAACTTTAAATGCACCAGTTCTTGCCATGATTCTTTCATGATTCACAGAATCAGATCTACAAAAGTCTCCAGGTGCTCGAGGGAAAATCTCTTTGATTTCTTCCCGCATTCAACTCCTTTCTCACGTAAAACACACCTCCATCCATTCGCCAACCACTTCCGCCCATATCAATCAAATCTAGCCCCTTGCATGCTCAGGAGAAGAAAAATAGAAAACCAGATTGGGCTTGAGAGTCAGACCGTTTTAATGGCGAAAGATGTCTCCAGATCTCTCCCACAAAACTCTAGATATCAAAATTAACTCGCTCCTCTATTTGGCATGTAGAAAATAGCAAGAAATCATGAAGACTCACACTCCCATGAGTTTTACAGAAAAAATGGGGGGAAAATCATATTTAAACTGCTCAACAGCCATTGATCTTTGATTTTGAATGTGGGTTGTCCACGTGGAAGATTTACAAAAATAGGCTCGGGGGCTTCCTTTGACCTTTTCTGACCCTTTTGAAAAAATGGAAAAAATTTCCCATTTTTCTCCGCACCTCCGCTTCTGAAAAATGGGCCTGACACATGTCTTGAGGTGGGTCCCAAAGGAATCACGGAAAAATTCTGCCATTTGACTCTCTTTTGGAAAAAAAGGAAAATTTTCCAAGTTTCCCCCATAGCTCTGCCCTTCCACTTCAAGTCCCTAATGTGGGTCCCAGCAGAACCCTGGGTCCTTTTATGCCTTTAACTCCTTTTTCCTCAAAGGGAAAATTTTTCACTTTTCCTCCGAAAGCCCGCACCTCCACCGTTGACTGGGGAAAAACATTGACTATTTCCCATCGGGCTTGTGGGCCATTTTTGATATTTTAACCTTTATGAGGCAAAGAGGCAAAAAGTTTAAGTTGCCTCTGATGGTCCTACTTCCCCACCCGTTATGAATTTTCAAATTGCCATGTGTCACAATGGCGCACCTTGAGGTGGTCCCAAAAATTTGATACCTTGAACGAGCATGGGCTCGCCATGTGTCCTGCTCTAGAAAAATTTGTTTGAAGGCTTGAAGCTCTGCGGAGGGCACCACATGTCAAGCTCCGAGGTAGTCTTCCTTGGTCATTGAAAATTCCAAGAAAATATGCAAAGTGAGCAGAGGCCTCCACGTGTCATCTTGGCACTTCTTATAAAATAAAATGCTCGGTTCCTCCAATGTCTCCATGCAACTTCAATATGGTTCCCAAAGTGGAGACATGTGTTGCCATGTTCCCATTCTACCAAACTACTTCCATCTGCATAAAAATTTGTCTAAGTATGGGAAATTAGCAACGGAAGCTTCCACATGTCTTCCTGTGCACTAATCATAGGCAAATCCCAAAATGCATCTTCAAATGAGTGTCATTCCTCCACGTATTCCTAAACTTCCAAAACACCTTTTGAAATTTTCTAAGTATGGGAAACCTAGCGGAAGCCTCCACATGTTCTCCCTGGCGCTACTCCAAGGAAAATCCCAAAAGTAGATCTTCAAATGAGCATGTCATTCCTCCACGTGTCCTGGACTTCCTGAAAACCTTTTGAAATTTTTCTAAGTATGGGAAACCTAGTGGAAGCCTCCACGTGTCTCTTTCCTACCAACCCTCCACATGTCCTCCCGGCGCTACTTCAAAGCCAAACCAAAAATTTGATTCTCAAACGAGCGTCATTCCTCCACGTGGACACATTTTAAAGTTGAGGCTTTTTATAGAATTTTTGAAGTGTTTAGCCAAGCCATGTCCAACCAAAGGATGCCACATTTCCCTGTTGATACAAGGATGTAAATTTGACTGGGGGAAATGCACCTGTCAAACCGTAAAGCATAGAGAAATGACCATTTGAGCCTTAAAGTGAAATTTTCTTCAAGGACAGAGATTTTAGAAATGTTGCAAGACTCAAATACGTTCCTTGGGGACACATCAATTCATTTCTCTTTGAGTATTTAGGGAGAAAAATGCAAGGACAACAGATCTTGACTGTGGAAAATGGAGGAAATGGGAAAACGTGAGTTTTGAAGGAATAAAGCACGGGAGACTCAAAATACATAGAGCTTTTCCAGAGGAACAAAGGAACCATGAGACAAATACAAACCCACACATGATCTTCAACCCAGGATAAAATTAAAATGGTAACAAAGACTAGCCAAACACAATATGGGGAAGGATAAAATGACAGAGGCTATAAATCAATAGATCTTCAAGGGCACAAATGGGGTGAGACTAATTCTGAGCACCAACATTGGCTCCGACTCAGGGATGGGCACTCCCTATGAGTGTCATAAGAAAAATAGTAGACCAAGTGTCAAAATATCCATTAGGTGATCGAGTCAGCTCGCAAAGCAGAGAAATGAAGCCATCTCCAAAAACAAAACAAGTAAGCCAGTAAAAACAGGTCACCACAGACTAGGATGAGCAAAAAACACAAAAAATAGGATGCAAACAACAAACTATACACTGTACAAGAGTGTTTACCTTGATTCAGAGGAATTAATCCAAGAAATGCTTCAGATGCCTACCATTAATAGGTAATTTGAGAAATTCACCATCTAGATCCTTCAAGAAGAAGTGTGTTCACCAATTCTGATGTCAATGGAGTAAGGGCCCATCCACAATGAGTCAAACTTGCCATGCTTTCCCTTATCCTCATGCCTGCTTTCCCATAGTAGCACAATATCTCCAATATTGAAGGCTCCGGGAGTAACCTTCCTGTCAAACAGTTTCTTCAACTTTTCTCTAAACTTTATATGTCTCTGGTGGGATGCCCTCCTCTCTTCATCAAGCTCAACAATCTGGTTAATGCGGGCATCATAAGGACCTACCTCTTGATCTTCTAGCTGCTGCATAACTGATATGAAGACAGTTGCATATGAAGAGGTAGCAAGGCCTGAGTCCCATACACCAACTCAAACGGACTCTTTCTAGTGACCTTCTTGACAGTGATCATATCTTCCTTGACAACAAACTTCAACTGTTCACCCCACCTTCTCTTGTTCAAATCCAAGGTTCTTATGATAATCTTTAGCAAATTCTTATTGCTGGACTTAGCTTGTCCATTTCCTTGGGGATTATAATTAGAGGCATATGTCATATTGATTCCATATCCTTTACACATTGCCACCAGAGGTCCTAGCCCTGAAACTCATGGCATTATCGGCTATGATTTTGACTGGTACTCCAAACCTGCAAACAATATTGTTTAGCACAAAATCCATGACAACTTGGTGTGTAGCCTTCTTGGTGGGGATTGCTTCCACCCACTTAGTAAAGTAGTCAGTGGCTACAAGAATCCACTTATGACCAGCACTTGAAGGGTCTGAAATCTCACCAATGAAGTCCATTCCCCATTTCTTGAATGGGGCTTCAATTGACACAGGCTGCAAAGGCAGGGAGCCTGAAGTTTTCAGTCTTCTAGAGAAACTCTGGCAACTCTCACATCTTCTGACCAACATGGTTACATCCTTGAAAATATTTGGCCACCAATAACCAGCCCTTAGGATCTTATGTGTTGTGCCTCTTGCAGCAAAATTCCCCCCACAAACTTCTCCATGGAGATCAAAAATTATTTTGGGGGTTTCATCTTCAGTGATGCATCTTAAGAGGACTCCTTCTGGGTTCTTCCATGCCAACCCAAAATTAGTAATGACATATTTCTGGGAAGCCAACTTAAGAGCTCTTTTCTGGTTCTTATTCAAATGCTCAAGGAAGTTTAAGTGTCTGAGATAGAACGTTACATCCTTGTACCACTCAGAATTTATCAATTTTTTAAAAAAAACCGCCCTTTCCTCTTCAACCTCATTTACCTCAATGGCTTACAAACTTCTCTCAGCCATAAGATTAGCTAACCGCAAACCTCTCACCAACTTCGTGGTTTGGATGTCCATATCATACTCTTGAAATTTTTCACCCATCTACATCTTCTACTAGAGACTTCCATCTCTGACAAGATGTCTTTTACCATGGTCTGGGGAACATAAGCAACAAGTTTTGAACTTAAAATATAAGGCTTGAAAACCTTTGTTGCTTTGACCAAGGAAAATGCCTGCTTTTCCATGATGGTGTATTTTAATTCTGCCCCTTGCAGTTCCTTATTGAAAAAGGCAATTCACCTCTCAGCCCCTTCATTATCCTTCTGCAATAGGACAAAAGTAATAGTGTTTTCTGAAGTAAAGGAAAACAGCTGCAAAGGTTTCTTATAATACGGGGCTACCAAAACAGGGGCATGCTTCAATGCCTCTTTGATTCCATTGAAAGCTTGGATGACAACCTCCCCATTTGATGATCTGATCCTTCTTCAACATGGAAGTGATTGGGATAGTCAACTCAGTAATGTTTGATATAAACCTTCTAATGAAGTTTATCTACCTGAAGAAGGATTGAATTCCTTTCTTTGTTCTTTGAATTGGGAACTTGCTGATGGCCTCCACTCTTTATGGATCAATCATCACTCCTTCTTTTGACACAATGTGACCAAGCAATTTGGTCTTCTACACTCCAAAATGGAATTTATTTGGATTGAGTGAGATGCCATATTCCCTACATCTGATCAACATCTTCTCTAAGTGTAGCAAGTGGTCACTTCTTTTTCTTGAAAACACCATTATATCATCTTGGTGAACAACATTAAAGTCATTGATGTAACCAGAAAAAGCAACATCCATTTCTCTCTGAAAAGTGGCTCCATCATTCATCAGACCAAAGGGCATCCTGACATATACATATGTTCCCCATGGAGTAGTGAAGGTTGTCTTGATCCTTTCTGATTATTTTACCATGACTTGGTTATAACCAGAGAAGCCATCTAAAGTAGAAAGCAACTCAGAACCAGTCACCAACATGAAGCATGTGCTCCATGTTAGGTAAAGGATAGTTGTCCTTCGTTGAGGCCTTGTTTAGATTCCTGAAGTCCACACACAACCTGATGTCACCATTCTTCTTTCTTACTGGAACTAGGTTGGCAACCCAAGAAGAATACCTTGTGGGCTAAATAATTCCTCCTTCTCTTAGCTTCTTAAGCTCCTCTTGAATTTTGAGAGATAATAGAGGATTAATTGGCCTCTACTTCTTCCTGAATGGTTTAGAACTAGGCTCCAAGGGAATCTCATGCTAGAACCTATGGTCTTCTATGTATGCTTTGAACTCAAAATAGGTCCAAGCCATGCAATCTTGGTATTTTTTCAACAACTAGATGTAAGAATGCTTTTCCTCTATGCTAATATTTTTGCCCAACCAAATCTTCCTTGGTTTTTCCTTCGTGCCAAGGTCATGCTCCTCAACATCCCTTGAGGCTGCCATATGCCTATTAATAATGTAGTCAGCATTATCAAAATTTGATTCAAGAGCAACCAGCCCTCTAGGAATGGTGTTGGTCTTTAGCTGGATGATGCCTTTGCCAAATAAGGTTTCCTTCCCCTCTATTGTACAGACCATTGGATCCCAATCAATTTTTTGATCAGCAAAAACTCCATCATTTTGCAGGAACCTTTTGAATCTGAGCCTCATCATCAAAAACCTACCAATGTTTTATATTATCAGGGATAGATGGTCTTGTCACTATCTCCACCTCATATTCACAATAAGGGGATGTTGCAGAACTGTCAAACCGAGACCCTGACACTGCAATCTTATCTACCGAGTCATTAAACCTCTTGTCATGATGCACAATGTTGAAGGAGTCAAATATCTCAATGAAGTCCCAAATTGCATGCTTGTACTATTTCAGTCATTGATTCTTTGTGGCATAAAATCTTCTGACTTGGTTGACAACTAGCTCTGAGTATCCTTTAATGATGATGTCCCTGACACCATACTTCCAAGCAATTCTTAAACCTAACAACAATGCCTCATACTCAGAAATATTTTTAGTACACTCAAAGTTAAGCTTAAAGGAAAAAACAAACCTTTCCTGGCTTGGAGAAATTAGGACAGCACCGACACCATTTCCAAATTTGGAGAAAGCTCCATCAAACAATAAAGTCCAAGGAGAGCCTACCTGCTCAAGACACTTAGACTCCTCAATCTCGTGCTCTTTTCTATCATCAAATCCCAAAAAGTTGTCAGCATCAATATTTGTATACAATACTTCATAGGACGCATTGTTGGGATCCTCAATAAGGTGCATCATTTTCTTCTCCCCATATAACCTGAGAAGGTTCCTCTCAAATGGGATGGTGGCATAAGACATGTCCATTTGGACACTACCACCAACACTTATAGCCCACTTTCTTGACAGAAACATACCCCACTTGGCTGGGTAATCAACTATGACAACATCAAATTTTAAATTTTTACCTAGGTAGGCTACAAGCTACACCACCAAACCATTCACACATCCCACTACTGGCACCTCTCTAGAGTCCATGGCAGTGCACTTCCCATATGATGTTGTTACCTTAATATTCAGGTCATTCATTACCTCCAAAGGCATGACATTGCATGATGCCCCTGAGTCAAACATGCAGTTATGGAGTAGCCTATCCTTGATGATCAAAGTAGTGAAGAATGGATCCACATTCAGCTGAGAATCTACCAAAGATGTCCCCAAATAAACCTCAGGTGGTTTAGCTAGCTCTTCTGATGCTGATGGTGTCTCAAGACTCTTCAATGACTAGAGGATTCTCCACAATGTTCACATTTATTCCTAGGGTTGTCTTCTCTTCACTCAATCCCAAGTATTCAAATGCTCTCTTCTTGTGCTCAGGAATCCTAAGCAACTCAACAATTAAAATAGAGACTTTGATTTGACTCAAAACTTGGGTAATGTCATATGGGACATTCTTGGGCAAGGCAATATTGAAAGAAAGGCTAACACACTCATTAGGTGGTACAGGACTCTTGATAGCCTGAGCATGAGGAGGGGTGTGATTTTTACTGGGAATTGTAGGGCCTTTGGCAGATGCATCTTTCTTAGGAGCCTCTTTAGGAGTGTTTAAAAGTAGGGGAGTTTTTGGCTTGGCTTGAGGCCCTGCACCTTTGGAAGCCCTACTTCTTGTGTTGTATTCCTTCTCTTGATCCATAACAACATTCATTCATTATTTCTTGTCCTCCTCAGATGGGATTCCTCCATCATAATTTTTTATCATTAAATCCCTTAAATATTCAAATTCATTATTGGGCAATTCAAAATCTTGTACATTATATATTTCTAAAGTATGAGAGGTAGTGAGAATATATACTCTATGAATGCAGTCCCAAAAAGTGGCAGTAGTTCTGACACTTATCACCTGAGTTGAGGATGCCCTTTTTGTGAGCTATTGAAGCATCCCATCATGCAAACATCATCATCAATATTATCATCAGCTGCATTTTCTTCTTATTGATCTTCTTCACAAGGAGCATGGGGCATGAAACATCTATCACACCAATCAATGACTTATGTCTCTTCCACCACAACAACTCTAGCAGCCAAAGGATTAGGTACATTCTATTTTCTCTACCTTGGGGCTGCCTATTCCCAAATCCAACAGGCCCTTTTCCCATGTCATCATCTATTTGATGATTTGTAAATCTATCTTGGCCTTGTTGCTTGTGTTGTCCCTGTGAACTCTGCCCAAATTCTTTCTCAGCTTAGGCTAGCTTATAGGAGATCTCCTTGACAACCCCTTCCAAACTTTTCACCACTTCTTCCAAATCAGTAGCCTTACTTGTCTGAGGTTTTTTTGGGATAACCAGATTCACACCTTCCCTCTTAGAAGGTTTTCCTATTGCCTTGATATTATTCTCTATTTATAGTGCCATAGTAAATGCTTTCCTTAAGTTGGTAGGGTTCTTGTCCCTTAAGTAGTAAGTAGCCTTTTAATCAAATGCATCAGTATATTTGATCAAACATGCCTCATGACATGGCCTTATCCTAATAGGAAATCTCCTCAAGGTCTTATTGAACCTTGTGTTGAAGTCATGTACTGACTCATTGGGATTATTCTAGCTATTTTCAAATTCTGATAGAAGAAACCAAGGGTCAGTCGTATCACCATATTGTAATCTGAATGCATTGCTCATCTCAGCCCAAAAGTCACTAGTTATCTGGCAATAATTTTTACCATTCAATTGCATCCTCCTCTAGAGTTTGAACAAACAATTTGATGTATACATCTTCATGTTAAATCTCAAAGTCTTCCATTATATTGAGGAAGAGATTTAGATGTTGGTCACTAGTTATGGCATTGTTTCCCTAGAACTTAGGAAGTATGTTCCTTACATCTTGAGGTACTACATTTGGAGAACCAACCATTCGCACAAAATTTATAGTTCCACAGGTGTTTACAACAAATGGAGGTCTAGGTTGAGCCACATTAATTCGAGGAGGTGATCTTGGAGGGGTGAAAAATTGATGAGGGCAAGGGGGTCCTTGGAACACAAGAGTGTAGTTTTCAAAATTGAGATCCCTAAAAGGCCTTGCTTCTTGGAAATACTTATCTACTTCAGAAAAGATAGGTGCAAAATGTGAAGAAAATATTTCAAAATCAAATGAAGGTCCTTCCCCAGCTATAGAATTCAATTCCACAAAGAGGATACCTGATTTAGAGTCACTTGAATGGCAATATTCAATGATGGGTCGATCACTTGTGTCAATGGAGACCCCTTTTCTTGTCTAATGTTCTCCCAGAACTCTCTAGGATTTTCTTCCTTCTAATTTTTCTTTTCCTAGCTCAGGAAATAGTGTCCTAGTAGGATCCCTAGTGAAGAAATACCTTCTTCCTTTTAGCTTTGCAAATGTTAGTAACAAAACTGATCTTGACAGAGTTTTAAGACACTGGTCCTTATCAAAATCAAATCAATAGGGAGTCGCCACTAGGGATTTCCACCTTAGTTGCGCGAATGCACTAAATATGATCTGTCAAGTGTCTATCAATGCAAGAGAGTGGAAATGGAAAGATTCTGACCTTTCTTCACCCAAATGTATTAAATGAAAGCTTGTGCATTAGGTGTAAAAAACTGAAATAACTACACACAGCACATGGAGCATACAAGTAATGTTTACCAGGGTCTGAGTATGAATTGTAATACCTGGTAACTACACCATTTATGTTGGTGTTGTTGATGGGTCAAATAGATATGGCTTCAAATATGTATGCACGTGGATTAAATTGAACTAAGTTCCCGGCAACATAAATCAAATCCCCAAAAATGGTGCTATTTATGTGGGTACCCAAATTTAACCTCCTTTAGAGACCGAGCAACATCATGGGTTTGAAAAGACACTCAAAGGAAGATAGAAAATCATGTATGTCATTTTGTAGCTTAGGAAGCAATCTATCTGACTTTTTAGCACTCAGGCTCTGAAGGGAGTGGGTGGCACATGCAAAAGGATGTGATCTGATCCTAATTATTTTAGGTTGTGCCTTTCAACCAAGGTAAGAGAACCTATTTTGTAACCTATGTTATTTGAAAGGAGATACAAATACCGTTCTTTTGCATTATAGAGAAGGCCTTGGGGAAAATATGATCAACACACCAAATCTAACTCTCATGAGTTGTCACTTCTAGATTATGGAGATATTCTCACATCAAGGAAAAGGTTACTAAAGAATTTTGAGACCTTGATTATTTATTCAAGTTTTGGTAAAAGAGATTATGCATTTGTGTGCACACATGAAAAACAGGGGTACTATGGGTAGGATTGGTTGTTGTTAAATGAATTTTGGTGGGAGGGGAGACAGGATGGACTTGACTCATTAGATCCTCGAGATCTTATGAAAAATGGAAAGATTCAATCAAAAAAATGCCACAAAAGGTTAAATTGTTTCCTCAACTAGAATATGTGCTTCAATAGAGGCCTAGATCAACACTCTTTCACACAACCTATGGGATTATGTCACAAAGGCTCAAGTCATAGGACCCAATAAAGCACCAAGATTTAAAGCAAGTCACGCTTGAGGTACACCTAGAGGCTTATAGATAATCTCTATCAACAAAATGAAAGAAAAGTGATTTTAAACCATTTATCCCATTCCTAGATGAAGGCTCTTCTGAGAAATGAAATTGCATATGCCACCAAACTATCACAAGGAATGAGAACTATGTGATTAGACTATATTTTGGTACAATATTGCAATATAAACAAGAAAAACTACCTGTATGCATTCATAAATGAAATAAATACACTTTACTCAAGATTGACACAAAATAACTCAAATTTTGATCAAATTTATTAGCAAGGGAAAGTTTCCAAAACAATCTCAAAGCTTGTCAATGGATATACACTTTCAACCACCTTGACATGATCAAATTTGACACAAAGAGAGATATACAGGCTTCTCTAGATGACTTCTCAAAATTGATGGGCTTTTTCAAGCCTTTTATGCTGGAGAAAATCTATCCTGATCTTTCCAAAAACTCCCAACCATTTACACAATGGATACGTGCCATTGATAACATTTCTAACAGAGCCCCTTCCTCCTAAAAAATAAAAACTTTAAATGCACTAGTGCTTACCATGATTCTTTTGTGATTCATAGAATCAGATCTACGAAAGTCTCTAGGTGCTTGAGGGAAAATATCTTCGATTTCTTCCCGTATTCAACTCCTTTTCCTCTAAAAACATGCCTCCATACATTCACCAAGCAATTCCACCCCATATCAATCAAATTCGGCCCCTTGCATGCTCAAGAGAAGAAAAATGGAAAACTAGATTGGGCTTGAGAGTCAAACCGTGTTAATGGAAAAATATGTCTCACAATATCTCCCACCAAACTCTAGATATCAAAATTAACGCACTCCTTTGTTTGGCATGTAGAAAATAGCAAGAAATCATGAAGACTCACACTCTCAGGAGTTTTACAGAAAAAATGGGTGGAAAATCAAATTTAGATGCTCAACAGCCGTTGATCTTTGATTTTGAATGTGGGCCATCCATGTGGAAGATGCAAAAAAATGATCAGGGCCTTCCTTTTACCTTTTTTGACCCTTTTGAAAAAAAGGAAAAATTTCCCATTTTTCTTTGCACCTCTTCTTTTGAAAAATGGGCTTGTCATTTGTCCTGAGGTGGGTCCCAAAGTAACCACAGAAAAATTCTGCCATTTGACTCTCTTTTGGAAAAAGGAAAATTTTCCAAGTATCCCCTGCAGCTCTGTCCTTCCGCTTCAAGTCCCTAATGTGGGTCCCAGTGGAACCCCGGGTCCTTTTATGCCTTTAACTCCTTTTCCCTCAAAGGGAATTTTTTTCACTTTTCCTCTGAAAGCTCACACCTCTGCCATTGACCGGGGCAAAACATTGACTATTTCCCATCGGGCTTATGGGCCATTTTTTATATTTTAACCTTTATAAGGCAAAGATGCAAAAATTTTAAGTTTCCTCTGATGGTCCACTTCCCCGCCACTTATGAATTTTCAAATTTCCACGTGTCACAATGGCACACCTTGAGGTGGCCCCAAAAATTTGATACCTTGAATGAGTGTGGTCTCACCACATGTCGTGCTCCAGTAAAAATTTTTTGAATGCTTGAATCTCAGCGAAAGGTGCAACATGTCATGCTTCAAGGCAGTCTCCTTTGGCCGTTGAAAATTCTAAGTAAAATGCAAAGTGAGTGGAGGCCTCCACGTGTCATCTCGACACTTCTTTAAAATGAAACTCAAAGGATGGTTCCCAAACACAATACGGGGAAGGATAAAATGACAGAGGCTATGAATCAATAAATCTTCAAGGGCACAAATGGGGTGAGACAATTCTGAGCACCAACAGAGTGTTTATAAGACTTATTGCAATCTTGTGGAAAATTTTACATTTTTCAAGATTCATTCCTCTCTAATGCTCTAAACTAACTGGAAGAGATAAGGCACACTTGAGAATATCATGTAGGCGACATTGTTGATCGAACATTTGCAAAACAATTGTAGCTTTATTTAAGACTTCCGCTCACTCAAATTGCAAGGAAAATATGTCAAGAGTATTTTCTTGAGTTTGATCGTAAATTTAATCTTTAAAAAAATATTGAAGGGTAATAAGTTGAATCATTAAATCTCATTCATCCAGAAGAATACTAATTTTGGGAAGAATTTGTAAAAGAAGAAAGAGAAGAGGAAGAAATTATAGGATAAGCACTTGTCCCATTGGGACCAAACATTGGTCTGTTGGCTTTGAATCCACCACTTCATGAAATTTCAAAAGGGGAAACAAATAGTTTTCTAAAATTATATGGAGATGGAAAAAATTACTAAATGATCATACCATAAATTTCACCATAGCTTCCGACATATTTGGGGTATAATATGAAGATGTTGTAGTATGGATATTCGTAGAAACATTAAAAGATGTCACTGCGGAGTGGTATTACTCTTTTCCATCATGATTAATTTCTAATTAGGGTAATATCAAAATAAAGTTTTTAGAAATATTTAAGACTACATAAGATGTTCATGCCATCCTTTCTCAATAAAATCAAATGAAGAAAGAACTGCAACATTCCATGAGAGACTTCATGGAAAAAATTAATATTTTAATCAACAAGATTCTCACCATTTCCTAACTTAATACAAATAATCTAAAAAATTTCTTCATGAATTCCCAATCGATTTTAGTTAGATTATTTCTATGGAGAATTAAACCAAAATATTTAGACAATGGTCAAGAAATTTCCATTGAAATGGAAGATGACATCATCTTTTCAAGAAATATCAAGAATAAGTCAATGAAGGATATGGCCCAAAATTCCAAAGATGAGAGAGTTGATTCATTATTGCAGAGGTTGGCTAATGACTTATAAATGTTGAAGAAGGAAGTTTCTCAATGGGCATCCAACCAACACTAGAATAGGAATCAAATTGTAGAATCACGTAGAATGATAGCCTTAGAGGCCCCATAAGTCAATGAAATATGTAGAAATAAATAAGACAAAGAAGAATTTATTGATCCAGAACAAGAAAGGGTGGAAAATAATGTCCTAAAGATTCAAGAAGTGGAGAATGATGCAAAAATAATATTACTTGAATATTTACAATGTGAAGAAGAAGAAGATGATGGTGCACCTATATTCTCAAGTGTAATGCTCACCCACTCAAAATATCATAAAGGAAGTTACTCTGCCGCTATTCCAAAATAGAATAAGATTGATGATCCTCTTGTGGTGAATCTATAAAATAAAATAATCAATTGAGGATCTCCACTTCCACCATCCATGGAGTCTGCAAAGGAGAAGTTAGATATCATGGAAATCAATAGGATATATGTTGTTCCAATTAAGTCTCCCAATGTCCCTCCTAATTCTAATTCCATTTATATAAAAGATAGTCCTCCTAAAGCTTCTAGTGTTCCTACAAAATAAGCCCATGTTCCTCAAACATTTGCATCCATTTCTATATTTGTTTCAACTTCAAAGGTAGTACCTACTTCCCTCCCAAACGAACCATCATCCCAAAGATATATACCTTATCTACATCCACCTCTTTTGACATCATAAAACATGTAATTAAGTATGTAGTTAAGATTTATGAATCTGAAATCTTGCGAACTCATCCAGAACAATTTGATAAACTTGTCTATTATATCAAAATATAGTAGTTCGAATCATAATACTATGGTTCCTAGTTCCAAAGGACTACTACCAATTCCACATACTCCTCCATCTCAGAATATTCTTGTTTTGAGTGCATCAAAGAAAAATAAGATATATCCATTCTATCTCTCCCTTTTCATTAAAGGATACAATTGAATAACTACATAATAGACTTAGGATATTCTGATAATGTAATTCCCATAAAAGTTTCCAATTCTCTCAAGCTTACCTTGACATGGGCCGATGGATGTTGCTACTACATGGAGCCCAAGGATTGACATATTGCCCTTGTGGATTTTCCAGATAAGAAAGTATTGTGGACTATTTTTGTAGCAGATATTCTGACATCATTCGGATTTTTGCTAAGTATAACTTTTTGTTGGGAATTGGGAGGTAAAAGATAAATGAATTTGTATTCTTTAATCATTTCTGTTAAGGGAAAAACTGAAAATTTGATTCCGGTAAGAAATATGAAATACAAAATACAAAAGTCATAAGATCTAAGAGATAATATCTTGTACCAAGACAATGAGAATGGAAATCAATTCATAACATCCACAGATAAGGTTGAAATTCATATCTTGATAGGACCAAGCTTTCAGTTGTTCTTAGATATTGGTAACTTGATGGAAGAGTTGAAATATCTTGAATTGTAAGAGATTAACTCAAAATTACCAAATGATGCAGGCTATGAGGAAGATGAAGTGATTCTTGATGAGTTCTTAACTAAAAAATCAACCAATGTATTTTTTCATGTATAAGAGGTGTTGTTATTTCATTTTGAAAAGGAAGTTTCTCTTCGTGATTAGTGTACTAGAAAAACAATTTTTTATCCTCTTATTGAGGATGTCATCGATTAAGAAGAGGGGCTAATTTGTGATTAGAATTTGAAAGATTTGAAATAATAATCTGTGCATGAAATGTTGATATTTTATGAAGAAATAAAAGATCCCCAGTTCATCCTTGAAATTTTTGATTTAGAAAAAATGAATTTAAGATAAATCCTGATTACAGATTCATGTATGATAAATAAATGCTAAAATAAAGATTTAACATAAGAAATAAGCTAGTAAATATGAAATCTTAAGTGTAAGAGAGGGAAATGGTGACTTAGTTGATTTGCGCTTGATCCTAGAATTGATACAAATTGGAAAATGATGAATAGGAAATAAAGACCATTGTAAATTCTTTTGATAAATTACAAATACAAGAATGAGCCAAGACATGGGCTCGTGGGATAGGATAGGGTCATCTAGGCACTGGTGGCCTCTAATAGGCACCTGTGACTATGAAAATGGTCAGAACCTATTTTTTTTGGTGTCACACAAGTGTTGCTGAGAGTCACTATTGGTAGTTTTTATGTTTCTCTTTGATAAAAAAAATTTACTTGTAACCTGTAAGCAAATGTTCACCTGTAAAATCATCAAAATACATCAAATATCAAAAAATAAATATGAAATATGAGGATTCAGATTGACCTCGGATGTCACCTAACAGAGTGAACTTACAACTAAATTTTGCACTACATATCAGAGTCCATGTAGTTCTTGTAAGTATGTGATAAAATCATGACCTAGGAATCCCTTGTGTAAGTGCATGTGATAACGGGAGAGTAGCTAGATGTACAAATGTAAATAGATGCGTGGATGGAAAAATGAATTTCCCCTTCCTATGAAGTGTATGCAGTCCCTTATCCCTTGAATAAGTGCTAGATGAATTCATTTTATGATCTTTGATGCATTTGGATGTAACCTTAGGTGATGATAATAGATGTTTAGAGCTTGGTTCCTTATTTTGGTAACATAGATTTGTATTTATATAATTCCTTAGGTTGAATTTCATAATCGAAAAGTGAAAGGATGACCCATAAAAAAAATATGCCCAAAGATAAATGAGGCCAAAAAATAGTAAGTAAGATATAAATAGGTTAGAGGCACCTGGGAATTGGTGTCTTGGCTAGGCGTTGGTGTCTGAAGTTATAAAATATATACATGTAAAATAAAGACTAGGCTATATAGTGTTAAAGACCAAAAAGAAGACAAGAAAAAAAGCAAAGAGGCTAAAGATAGCTTGTCAATTACTTGTTTTCTCACTTAGGAATCATATGAATACAAGTATTCTTTTAGGACCTAGAAATGTACCTAAGTGTATTATTCTATGTCTACATTTCCCACACTTTATGTTGTTGAGTGGATACTCGATAACATAAAGTAGATAAGATATGTGTACCTAATAACCATGTAGAATGTGATGGTGATAGCATTCCGAACAAACAAGTGAAAGCTTGAAGTGATAAAAAATGAAGTAAGGAAGTTAAGAAAGAGAAATTGACCCTAGAGGTGGTACATATTGTGTTGTACCATGTTGTACTTGCATCGTGATTAATGTGGGAATGCTTCTTGTTGTGTATTAAGGACAAAGGTGCAAAATAAGAGAGAAAGAGTAATCAAAGTCATGTATTATGAAAACTCTATAAAATCATGTAAAAATATGAAAATGAGTGTAAATGTGTGTAAAAGTAGTAAAAGGAAAGTGTTCACCTTATGAAAATGAGTGTAACAGGATAGAAAATGTCCTAAAAATGATGTAGAAGAGCAATTGTTTTGGGTGATCTCATGCCAAGAGTGAGTTCTTTTGGCAATATCACGCCAAGAACAAGTTTTTTTGGTGATAAGTGTGAGCTTTTTCACAGATATCATGCCACATCAGAAGAGTGTTACAGGGAGAGGATTAGTGTTACTTTCCTTCCATGACTACTTCTTGAATTTAAACATGATTATAGATGGTGTGATCCATATTGTCTTGAGTAGTACAGTATTTAGTTCCATATTTTAAAATAGAGATAGAATGCATTCTAATGTCATGAGGGATATGCCTATACTGTGAAAACTGATGTGAACTATGATAATATGATAAAATAGTTATGTCTTCCCCCAAGACATAGGATCCTGGGAGAGGTCAGAAGCACCCAAGTGTTAGTGCCTATATCTTGGTGCTGGTGTTTATGGTGGACTGAAGACCCAAGTCATATTCTCGGCCATTTTTATATTTGTAGCTTGTGCTGATTTTTTACTATGCATATATGAACTATAGCTCTAAGCTGTTATATGGGGTGATTGAGTCATCCATTGTATTCCCCCCTCATTTTGGGTGCATGTGACACTGATATGAGCATGCAATCCAAAGGAAAGGACCTGAAACTGATATGAAGTGGAAGTCTTATAGGGGGGAGGGGATGTGCATGGTAGAAACCAAGGCACATGAGAATAATATGGATAGAAACTTTTATTAGTGCAATCAAAAATAATATGCAAGTAAAAGACAATGTAAAATCAAGCAAGCAAGAATACAAGATACACTATGAAAAGATACTTTTATATGTGGAAAATCACTCATAATGTCACAAGAAAATCAGTGCCAAATCTTCTAAAAGCATACAAATAGTGATCAAACAAGACATAGGGCATAGACCGTAAACAATAACATGCAATAACAAACAATGTCAAATAAGTTGTAATAGGCAACCATCCTGGAATATAGTTCCTACAAGGAAAATGCTACAAATGAATTACCCATTAACATGTTAGAAAGATAAAAAGTATGTCTAAAGATGTATGTATCGGTGTAACATAATGTGCTAGTAAGAATAGTAAATAGTATATCATGAAATGATAACAACTGTAATGTGTGCGAGAGTAGATGCACCCAAGAGCCTCTGTGGGAGTGGTAAGAGGTATAGTTCCAATCGTCATTGCAATGTGAAAAGACTAAGATATATGCATTCACTCCAGAGGACCAAGTGAATACACATGTGTATATAGAAAAGATATTGGCATACCTAAGTATTCGTTTAACATGGGAAACAAAGTGTACATGTAAGTATAAGCAAGCAAGAGTTAGTTCAACTAAGATATGTAATATGTAGTGCATGAATGTGATGGAATGGTATGCCATGTGAGTTTTATAGAAGAAGTGTGCCCCCAATGGATGTGGATGAGTATGATACGAGGTTAATTTATCAAAGACCACTCAACATTTAAGAATGAACCATAAAACAAGAGTGAATCATAGAGAAATGGTTTGAAAATGTTTGCTTAGAAAGATATAACGTGAAGCATAGAGTGTGAAGAGTGATTGTTGTGAGGTTCATTTAAAATTTATATGGGAGATCTATTTGGGGGTGAAAGAGAAAGCATGCCATATTGGTGAATGTGAAAATGTGTCAAGAGTGTCGATATTAGTGTTAGGAAGAGTATATTTTCCAAAGTAAGTTGTAGTATTGAGAGTAGGTGGAAATTGCTTTTTATGATAACAAGTATGTGAAATAGTGTAAAATTCAAGAGGAGATGTGGTGGAATAAAAGGAGTGTAAATATTGATTGTTGGTATTTGTGAATTTTTATTTTGTTGCTACATATAGTGTAAAGTAACTAATACGTTATTGTATGGGTGTAGGTTATGCCTATTGGTCAATGATTGTGGATTGATTGATATGCACGTTAATGCAAAATGTGTTGTTAGATATGCTTGTGGGAGGTCACATGATAGAGTTAGTGGATGCTATTACAGGTGAAAATTTCCATTTCTTTGATCCAATGGCTATAGCGGTAGCCACGTGTAGTGTGCTATTGAGTGAGCATGATGAGGCTCGTGCAGGGGAGTGAGATATACAAGTTGTAGGAGGAGTAGCCCAAGCTCAGGATATTTTTTCTAAGTATGTGGAGTTATAAGGACGATTCGTAGAGAAAACAACTGAGAATACTTTACTATGGAGTTAGCTGGATAGATATAGAGGTTGAGACCATTGGCGTAGATTGAGCAGTGAAGATATGAGTTCTAAAGCTCTTTCTATTGTATATAGTGATAGTGATGATGACTTAATAATAATGAATTTAAGATAAATCCTAATTGTAGAATCACATATGATAAATAAATTATAAAGTACATATTTGACATAAGCAATAAGCTAATAAAATATGAAACCTTAAATGTAAGAGAGGGAAAGGATGACTTAGCTGATTTGCACTTGAACTTGGAATTGATCTAGACTTGAAAACTTATGAACAAGAAAGGAAGGCCATAAAAAATTCTTCTGATAAATTCTATACTATAGGAATGATCCAAGAGATGGGTGCTTGGGGTAGGATAGGAGTACCTGTGATTGTGAAAATGGTCAGAATGTGATTTTCTAGTGTGACACAAGTGTTGCTGATAGTCATTATTGGTCACCTGTATGTCACTCCTTGATAAAAAATGTACCTACAACATAGACATAAATGATGACTTTGGTAAGTGCAACAATTTGGTGCCAAAAATCAGATACAAATGTGAAAATAAGAAAAATGCATATATGTTTTGTTTTGTTTTGTTTGGCAATTCGTGAAATTAAAATACATATGCATTATAATGCATACACATTAATTTAAACTATAAAAAAATTAAATCCCTTCCTCATTCCTATTTCCCAAAAATGTGAATTCTACAGAAATTTTTTTATTCATAGTCTATGTTTAATCATTCAGCTCCCAAGATCTATTGCAAATCATTGCAAAGGTTGGATTGAGGTGAAATCAATAATGACACCGCGAAGAAGAGGTAGTGAAAATTGTTTTCTCTGAATTGCAATGAAATTTGGAAATTATATTGTAGATTTTAATTAAATACATTTTATTATTATTATAGTTCCATCTTAACCACAACTAAACCCTATGAATCCTATTAACCCTCCTAGCCTTCCTACAATTATTGAACATCCCCCAAGTAGTAGGGAGGAGTTAATAGTCCATATAGTGGAAAGTAAGATTGAAATTTAGGAATCAATAAAAATATGAGGGATCCACATTCTACAAAATACCATCGTGCCTTAGTTGTAAACACATTGGAGGCATTATTGGCTCAGGTTAATATGGAAACGAGTCAAATTGATCATTGGACATCTTCTAGAGTGAATTTTAGGGAATATTATGCCAATAAATTATCATATGTAGATGGAAAGAATTTTTTTTACAAAAGACCTCATATGTGCATTAGTCATGGACCCCATAACCAATTTTCCTATTTCGTTGTCATGGAAATGGTTTACAATCCACTGGTGCAATAATGATCTAATAAAAATAATTTTTTGGGTCGATGGTTGATGCTATGTGACATTCCACCTTGTAATAAAAATGAGGTTCCACTATACTTTTTGAGGAAACTCTATTGTGATTTTATCCTCAATGAGATCCCAAATTGTTTTGACAACTGCAAGTTTCAAGGCCAATGGAAAATACCTACATATGATATAACAGGTGCACAATGTGCACCTATTTAGCATGGTAGAGTCCTAAAAAAAAACCCCCCTCATCCTGAGATTGTCCTTGCAGCAGTGAAGGAGACACTAGAGATTGATACATTGTAAACACTTCATGTGTTCTTTAATACCCACGTCCAACATACGAGGGATATTTCTAATATTGATGTTGGTGGAGGTAGATAGATTATTCCTCTAGGTAGTAGTAAGATGAGGCCACATCTATGTAGGTCTTGTGCTAACATATGCTTGGGACCTGATGATGATGATACTTTCATGCAAATCGGTGTTGATGGAGTTGTCATTGGTGGTACACATGATAATGTGGCTATGTCTAGAACTTTTTTGAGTGATACATTTAGATTTTAGACATTGAAAAAAACTTCATAGGTATATTTTATTTTTTATTACATGTTACAAAAATATTTGAGTACTTATTTTACCTATATATGTTAAATTTTAAAAATAATTGTATTTGAACTTGGTCAAATTTATTAAACTACACATACATATGTACATGTATGCATTAATATTACAGTGTGTGGGAGGGATGTCATAATCCCAACTACAATATTTTAGCACCATGCCTATGCATACAATCACAGAGGTAATTTAGAATGTTAATTGTGTAAAAAATTAACGTATGTAAATAGATATAACTTTCAAACTCAAATATATGTCTATATATGTATTTTCTTGTATATATATTATATATGCTCAACTAACTTGATATGATATATTTTTTATAAAGTTGATGACCTCACTAGACACACCACCATCTCTGCAAGGAGTAGAGAAATGTGTTGCTACTGAAATTTCATCTGCACAAAAACTCATTGAGGTATACAAACTATGTATTTTCATTAAATAACTTGTGTAATTCATATTATGTTCACGTTTTTTAATAATTTCCTTCATTCTAGCATCATGTAGATAACCAACATGACTTCATTATGTATATGCAAGAGTTACTTGTGACAAGTATCAACCCTATTCATATGATTCATAGACATGGCATGGTAAAAAAAAGTTGTATATTGATAAAATTAGTTAAAATATTGTCATTACAAATACATGTAATTAGTTGGCGTAAATGTTTAGATCTGCACTCAAAATTTTTATTGTTAATATAGTTATGTAAGCTAATTTTGATGTTTTATTTTGTAATCTTATGTGTATATAGGGTTCAAACCCTTCCATTTTTACTTTGAGCACACAAAATCCTCGCGATCATCGTTTTGACACCTTCATTCGTGATCAAGTAGCTTCCATTGACTCAGCTGAGCGTGAGATGAAGATTTAGCATGACTGAGAGATTTTGGTAAGTCTATGTACATGTAAATAGTTTCATTAACATGGTATTATACATTTTGAAAACTTATACATTCAGTTTTGATAAAAAAAATGTTTACATTTACGGGTTCAACTACAATTGAGTTTTGAGCCTAAGAAGATGTGTAGTTAGGCCATGGAGGATCCCAAGCCATCTCATAGATATCCATCTATGTCCAAGGGAGGGATTTTTTCAAGAAAGGCAAAGAAAGGGATACATTTTGATGAATAGGACACACACACACACACACACACACACACACACACACACACACACACACACACACACACACACATGACTTATGACATTTATCTTGTATGCCTATGTGGATGACATTGTATGCACGTTCGACATTGTATGTATTCCTATATGGCATTGACTTGATATTATATGACCTATTTAGATTTTTATATTTATTGTGCACATTAATACTATTTGGAAATTGATTTTTTTTATGAGACCTTACATTTCTAATATTATAATTATATGCAAATTAATATGATGTTCACTTGACAATATAAGACATTATGGATATTTTTTCATTTGCTGGTGTTGTATACAAGCATTTTCAATCTATCATATACGTGAAACTTTGGAAATCAATATTTATATAATATTTATATAGAGTTATCTAATTCGAGTAATTATTCGTTCAATTTATCAATGTGTATATGTTTAAAGAACCTTTTCTAAACCTAGGTTCAAATATTCAATTCAAATTAAATAAGATATATTATTGAATTTTTATAAATTGTTGGCGGTTTCATTAGAGTGGTTTCCTAAATAAGATATATTATTAAATATTTATAAATTGTTTGTGGTTTCATTAGAGTTATTTCATAATAATAATGAATAAACTTATCCATATTAATTATTTATGTGATTGTGATTTTCATACAACACTTACTCTTCTATTTACCTTACTTGCGCTTCTTTTTGCTCTTGGTCTCTTTGTACTTATCATAAAACTACTACCTTCTTCAATTATCCTTAGTCTTCTCCTCTATTTTAACACCTCAGATAATCATTATGACCATCACTAAATTTATTCATAAGGCTACAAACACCATTGTCATTCATCTTGCCAAAACTCTAAACTATGTCCCTTAAGATGATGTATCTTACAACAAGAATGGATGCAATGATCTAAGGATATCTATAAAGTATTACACGCTTCATTGGTTCAATTTTTCCATCCCTAATTTTCTCACAAAATATCATACACTAACCCCTTCTACAACTCCTTAAAGCCCACCTTTTCACTTTTTTCTCTTGAAGCAATAAGTAGCCTTGTGCCACTATACTGTGTAGCATATATCCACTTGTATGAGGTTCCTAAGGAAAAATCAAGCATATTAGAGCATCCATTAATAATATTATACTTACCTAGAAGTTTCATTGCTTAGCTCAATAAATAAAGCTTGGGTTCTTTGTAAAATGACTTCTCAAACTAGGTTTACAACTGTGCATACAGTCCTCTAAGGGACTAGTAAAGAAATATCACTCTCCCAAAAATGAAAATAAAAAAATATTATTTAAATAGTTGAGAGATGTCTTCAATTTTTTTCCTTCCAAATATTATGAAATAATTCCTTGATTTCATGCTTCAAGACTACAAACCCTCGTAAACCCTGACTATGGTTCACTGTGGATCCTAAGAGGAAATGTTTGGCTATCAAACAGTTGGTTTTTAGTTACAAGGCCTCAAAAATTATTTTTATGATCTTTCACTTCTTTACTCATATCTTACCAAAAATGTTGTACAACAAAATCAATGACTTCAATCAACAATCCTCTACTCGCTCATATGTTGGTTTAGGGTATCTAGAAACCCTTGGTTCTACAGTGGTGGATAATTTTAAATTATTACTTTGTAAATTCTTCACTTACATTGGAATCACCTAACATGAAAATCTTCCTCAATACATTTACACACTCCACTTGCCACAATGATAATAAATATTCAACTTAGAACACACAGTATAATGATGCACACAATTTGCATTTATCACTTGATCATTAAACCATGCAACATGAGTTATCCAAAAGGGTAATACATCATCATATAATCCTACACCTCCATGTTGGTACCCTCTATGAAATCCTGTCTCGGTTTACTCCATCTAAATTTGGCCCTTTCGTGTTCCTATTGTTTGTAAAAGCGCCAAATAGTCAAGTCGTAGTCACTATAAGGCTTTCTGTTACAATATTTTTAAACAGAAGCTCATGGAACCAAAAAAGATATGAAAACATGTTAGGATGACCTAGTAAATGGTTGAGAAGGATTTTTTTTAGTTTCCTATGGTGCCAGTGCTTCCGGGCTACTTCGTTTGGGCATAGTCCCTTTAGATCCCTAAGAGAAAAATGATATAAGTTTTCCACGTGATTTCTCGGTCATCGTGGCACCTTGAAAGGTCTCATCTAATACTACATCTCCATTTTGGTACCCTCTAAAAAATCATGTCTCAATTTACTCCATATCAATTCAATCCTCTAGCTCTCCTATTATTTGATAAAGTGATGAATAGTCCAATTTGAGTCAGTGTAAGGATTTCCATTGCTATATTTTACAAAAAAAAAAAAAGCTCGCGGCACCAAACCTATTATGCACACACATCAATATGATCTATTAAATGGTTAGGAAGTTTTCATTTTAGTTTCCTACGGTGCGAGTGCTTCTAGGCTACATCGTTCAAGCAAAGTCGCTTAAGATCCTTGAGAGAAAGAATGGTAAAAATTCATGAGGTGATTTATGATTCACCATGGTACCTTGAAAGATATCGTATGATCCTACACCTCAAAATTTTTACCCTCTATAAAATCTTATCTCAGTTCACTTCATATCAATTAGGTCTTGTCGTGGCCCTGTTGTTTGAAAAAGTGCCGAATAGTCTAGTTTGAGTTAGTGTACGGCTAGAAATTGCTATATTTTGAAAATTGAAGGTCGTGGAACCAAAATTAATAGGCACACATGTTGGGGTGTCCTATTTAATAATTTTGATGGATTGATTTTGATTCCCTACAGTGTCATTGCTACTAGGCTACTTTGTCCAGGCGTAGTCCCTAAAGAGCCCTGAGAGCAAAAAAATGTATAAGTTCTCTAGGTAATTTCTCATTGGCAATGGTACCTTAAAAGGTATCAACTAATACTACACCTTTGTTTTGGTGCTCTCTAAGAAATCCTTTCTTGGTTTACTCCATCTCAATACGGTCCTCTCACTATCCTATTATTTGTAAAAGTGCCAAATAGTCCAGTTTGAGTTAGTGTAAAGTTGTCTATTGCTATATTATTCAAATGGAAGCTTGTGGAACCAAAATGACTACTTACACATGTCAAGGTGGCCTGGTAAATACTAAGAGAGGTGTCATTTTAGTTTCAAATGATCACGTGGGTTTCGGGCTACTTCCTCTGGGCATAGTCCCTTAAGAGCTCTGAGAGAAAAGGTGGTATAAGTTTGTTGGGTGATTTCTCGCTTACCATTGCACATTCAAAGGTATCATCTAATCCTACATCTCCATGTTGGTACCCTATAAGAAATCCTGTCTAAGCTCTCTAGTCCATCTCAATTCGGTCCTCTCACTATCATATTGTTTACAAAAGTGTTGAATAGTCCAGTTTAAGTCAGTGTAAGGCTATCCATTGCTATATATTTTTCAAAAAGAAGTTAATGGATCCAAACTGACTACATACATATGTTGGGATGGTATATTTAAATCTTTAGGATATTTATTTTGGTTCCCTATTGTGCCAGAGCATCCATGATACTTTTTTCGGGCTAGTCCCTTAAGATACCTGAGAGAAAAATATTGTATAAGTTCATCGGGTGATTTATCAGTCACCATAACATCTTGAAAGGTCTCATATAGTCCTACATCTCTACATTGGTACCCTCTAAAAAATTGTATATTGGTTTTCTCCATCTTAATTCGGTAGTCTCGTGGTCCTCTACTTTGAAAAAATGCTAAATAGTCTAGTTTGAGTTAGTGTAAGGCTGTCAATTGCTATATTTTGGAAATAGAAGTTTGCAGCACAAAAGTTACAATGCACATGCATCAAGGTGGCATAGAAAATTCTTATGGAGGAATAATTTTTTTCCCAATGATCCCAGTGCTTCCGGAGTACTTTTTCTGAGTGTAGTTCTTTAAGATCCCTAAGAGAAAAAATGGTATAAGTTCACCCAGTAATTTCTTGGTCACCATTGCACCTTATAAGGTATCGTCTGGTCCTACACCTCCACGTTGGTACCCTCTATAAAACCATGTCTCAAATTTCTCCTTCTCAATTTAGTCCTCTCATTATTATATTGTTTTCAAAAGTGCCAAATAGTCCAATTTTAGTCAGTGTAAGGCTTTCTATATTTTTTAAACAAAAGCTCGTGGCACTGAATCGACTATGCAAATGCGTTGGAGTGGCTTGGTAAACACGTTGGGGTGCCCAAAATCCTTCAATGTGAAAAAATTAATAGGAAACATGTTATGAAGAGTTAGTTTATACAATATAGGTGGTGAAATGAGAATTTTAAGAAGATATTTTTCATACAATATAAGTGGTGAATTGATAATTTATTTTTATTTTTCCTTTCTAATATTTAATTTCCCTTATCGTCTCTTACTTAGAGAACAAAAAATTATCTACTAATAGTGCCAACCACCTTACACTAACTTATGTAGACATGTTAATAAGAAATTAAATAGAATTTTAAAACCTACAAAATTTAAACTAAATAATTAAAGTAATGTTCAAATTAAATTCATGTACATGTATATCTAATCTTAAGTGAACATACCTTTGGAAATTTAATCCAATGAATCACAAGGATCAACTCTACTCTTTACAGTAGCAATAATTGCTTTATGATCTAATTCATGAACCTTGCATAGATTCTTATTTGATGGTCTACCTCAACATTTGATCAATTGAATATTTGTTGAAAGAACCAAATGTGAATAGTGAAGTATCTTTCTATGTACTTCATAGTCTTCAAATACCCAAGTATTTGATTTTTTTATAGGATATCATTGAAGCCTAGTTCCAGTGATTACCAGTAACCCAGTGGGACACTCAAGCACTTCACCATCAATGAATTTGGAATTCAATTTTCCCCTCTACTCAACAAGAAAATAATTAGTTTGTTCCCTCTTCATTAAAGTTTGTTACAATAACTGCAAAAATGTGCCCTACATCACAAAGTAAAACTCAAGTCAAATTTTAATTACATTAAGAGTTGATCATTTAATAATTTATAAATTTATAACATGACATACATATGTAATTTGTAATGCTCATGGAATTTTTTATGTGTCGAGTAGAATTAGAGGTCTACAAGTCCATTCATCCACCCATTGTTGTGCCTCACATTCATTCCACACAAAATATATGCAAGATATAAAAAAATATGCCATACACCTAATATGAATAGTGCAATAACTTGCATTTGAACTAGGGGATGAGTGCATATCACTTGATCCTGTAGCTATCATACAATCTTCATAGCTTGCAAAATATTGTTCCTCTATCAACCAGAAATATCTATGAACTATTGAACTAACTTGATATTCATGGCCCATGTTCTTCACACACCAATCAAAAATGCATGCTACACCTATAAATTTAGCAGCATATTTAAAATTTAACTCTTGTATTATAAGGTCTCTTTTCACACATGCTATTGCACCATCATGCTCTCCTTTCCCATGTATTGCCTGAGTAAAAATATAGATATGTTTTACACCTGTTTATATGTGCATATTACTTAGCCAATAAAACATTCATGCATTCTTGAATTGTGATGTGTATTTTTCTGACTAAATGTAATGTTGATTATAAACAATGTTACTCTCATTAAAGTTCGCATAAAACAACTAGAAACACCCTTGTACATATTATCTAGAATGTGTCTAATCATCATTGATATAGAATTAATACTCTCTTAATATTTTTGATCTTTCTTAGTGCTTTCCGGAGAGTGCATGAATGTTATATGTATGAAAATAACAAATTGAACTGAGTTATATTATTATAACTGAACCTCCATTTGTGGCTGCAATGAGTAATGTTCTGCAAAGTTAGCTACTAAATAAATAGTACCAAGTGGGAATGTATCCTTTCTTAACCTATATTTTTCATGCAACCATTGAGCTCTATGTGTGTGCCTTGGATCATGGATAATTTTAGCGGCGAATATTTGTACTATGGCGAAAATTTCATTTTAGGAAAATTTGAAAAGGTGAATTATTCGGAGTGGGTCGGTGTCCTGTTCGCCTAAAATATATAGTATATTTTTTTGGGGGGGTTGGCTTCGCCTTCATTTGAAAACATCTCCTATAAAAACCTATGTAATTCATCGGGTAGTATACCTCAAGTAGCTTACCAAATTACCAATACTGTGAAATTTGAACTCACATACCCTTGAGCACCAGAGATTCATATTATTGTTAGCCTGTGATTGTTGACACGCGACAGATGCAATGTTGACGTGCGACAAGGGCATTATTGACACACGACAAGAGCTGTACTAACGGGCGACAAGAGCTGTACTGACGCGCGACAAGAGCTCTACTGATGCGCGACAGAGGAAGTGTTGACACTCGACTTGGGCTAAGAAGTGACGTGCAATAGAGGAAGGGTTGACGCGTGACAGAGGAAGTGTTGACGCGTGACTGTATATTAAGACAGTGGACGCGCGACCTCAGAGACTGGACAGAGTCGCTTCTTGGTTCTTTTGCTGACGTAGGAATCTTTTCAGAATAATGGAAGGTGCCAGCTCAAAGAATATGAATAACCTAAAAGCAAGTAAGAAATCTCAGAAATCACTCTTCAAGTATTTTGGAAACTCTACGGATACAGATATTGTAAATACCAATCATATAGATGCCACCAAAAAGAATTAGAATACTGACTGTGTGGAAGGTATTATTGAGGTGGACATGCATTCTGCACAGTATCATAGTCAAACAAATGAAACCTATGATAATATGCCAGATCTTGAAGATATTGTTCCTGTTGGGGTGCAACCAGAAGAGCAGCTAGATATCACAGATACAAACACTCAGCAAAATGGAAGGTAGAAATCAAAATCAAACTCTGGTCCAAGAAAAAGGAAACCAGGTGAGTGTGATATTGCTCAAAATTCTACTCAAAAAAGTAAAGCATTGAAAACAAACAAGAATATGTGGACCATTGGTAGGACATACAAGTTTGATTGGGCAGCTAAATTTCCATTTATTGAACCTGTACAATCATCTAATTCTGAAGAAATCCCATGTGAATGTACATGTACAATATGTATGTGGAAATTGGAAAAGCAACAAAAAATGCAACTGAAGCTGGACACTATAGAAAAACATTGTGGAAAACAATATTTAACTGTAACAGGGGCGGATGGCCAGAAAATCAAAACACATAGTTGGAAAATTGAAAAAGAGTGCATGCATGTTAGATATGTAGCGGAATATGAGGCAGAGCAGAAAAACACAGACATCTGTTGGAAAAGGGAGGAACGATCACATCGCATATTGGTAAGATGAAAGAAACAAATCTACATGCAAAATTCATACAATTCTCTACTCTTTTTCAAATACTTAAAAAAGGAAGAGCGATGTCGGATTTCCTCGATTTCAAAGTTTTGTATCAATTTCACGGAATGCTGAATGTACCTCAGTCTCATTGGTCTGAGAGTAGTGGATGGGAAATGGCAAAATGCCTCTCGATGATAGAGAAGGAAGATTTGAAAGAGAATGTAAAAAAAGCAAACTTTACCTCTCTTTCAATTGATGAAGTGACAGCAGTCGACAACACCGCATGGGTATGTATCCACATCTATACTTTAGAAAATCATATAAGGACACCTCATCTGTTGGGTGTTATGAAAATGGTTGAAAACTGCAATGCTGAAAACCTATATAAAATAGTTGTTTCTCATTTGAAAGATGTTGCTGGTATGACTGATTATGAAATTGCTACAAAGTTGGTATGCATTGGAGCAGATGGTGCATCTGTCATGCAGGGTCACCGAACAGGGCTGTGTGTTAGATTACAAACAACAATGGCCCCATATATGCTACCAATTCACTGTATGGCTCACAAAATGAATGTAGCGTATAAAATGGTAAGAAACCACGAAAATGTTGCTAAATTAGAATACCTCATAAGAGAACTTCATGCCTATCTGTCAAGCAGCCCAAAGCATTTTCTCGAGTTCCAAAAATTTGCAATTGGAATTACAGATGACAAAAAACTTTTGAAGGATGTGGAGACTAGATGGATCTCTTTGTATGAACCTGCATGCAGAGTTCGTGAGGAGTATCCTTCATTGGTTGGTTTCATGCACAAATACCGTCATGAAGTTGATAGGGCAAGGGACTTGTTGTTCCGCTTAACTGATTTGGAGACATTGCTTACATTGGTTGGTATTCTTCCAATGTTAAAGGAGATCAATACACTGATGAAGCATGCACATGGCAGATTAATCTATATTGTGGATTTTATACGGATGAGGAAAATGGTATGTCAAATTCTTGATATATTGTATTGTTCCCATGATAGTTTTGATGCACATATTTTTGAAAATTGGAGAGATTTATTAGATCTTAAAATTCCTAACACCTTTTTGAGATTTAATAGCCACGATCACCTATGCATCACTGTTAATGGGAGGGAAATACCATTGCACATTTTGCAAAAATGTCAAGATATTACAGGATCGGAACGAGAAGATGTTCCCGTGACACGTAATTTGTTTGAGTCTGTGATATTTGAAACAAGAATAAAGCTTACAAAAATTTCAGAAACCTTGTCATCAGAAATTACGGAACGTTTCTGTAAAGATAAAATTCTGGAAGCCACAGGTGTGATGAATCTGAATTTTTGGAATACAGAAGGTGGCCGTGCAAACTTTGTCAGTCAGCATTTCCATAAATCAATGGGTAGAATAATGGAACAATTTACAAAGATGTCAGAGCTCAAGGGTACAGAAATCAAAGGTATACTGAATGCCGATTTATTAAAGTTTTAGTCAACAAATTTTACAACAACAATGAGGAACCAATATAAGAATTTAGATCAACCTTCTGAAAGTGGTGTTATTACAAGGCTGTGGAGAGGAATCTATCAAAGTTCAATCTTACAAGAAGATATCAGTGAATATTTCTTTTTATATGAGTTATGCCAAACAATGATTTTGGGGTCTGTGGAGGATGAAAGGGTTTTCAGTGCACTCTCATTTATAAAATCAAAACTAAGAAACAAGTTGGATAAAAATCTGGAAAGTTGCATGAGGTGTTATGTTTCTCAATACTCCATCGAAACCTTTCCATTTGACAGAGCAATTGCGCACTGGAATTCTCTTTGCAAAAGAAGAGGTGTGAATAATACAGCTACAAGTACAAATATTCCCAACCTTGAGAGTGTAATTGGCTCTTCATCACATTCTACAGAAGACAACATCGACTTTGATGAAGCTATTGATAATGGATTGTTTCAACTTTAAGTAGGTATCTTCTTTATCTATCTTTTATCTTTATCATTAAAGATGTTACAGGTCTATATAATAAAAATGTCAGGCAATTCGCCCATCTATCTACTAATCCATTTCTCGTGTTGGATTTTTTTGAAACACAGATCTAGCTCATTACCAGTGGCAGTGATGATTTCAACTTTAAGCAGGTATCTTTTTCCCCTTAATCTTATTGTTTGTTACTATTCATTTTTTCAGCTCTGGTTATAATTAAAGATGTTACCGGTGTATGTATTTACATTTAGTTAAATACAATCTTTTTATTTTTTGAAAACGTGGGTTGACATCCGTCCAAGGAAGCTGTTACTTCTCGGGATTGACAATGTCAGGCAACTCACCCATCTATCTACTAACCAATTTTTTGTGTTGAATTTTTTAAGACAAAGATCTAGCACATTACCGGTGATGATTTCAATTTTAAATAGGTATCTTCTTCAACATAATCTTATTTTTTGTTACTTTACATTTTTTTAGCTCTTGTTATCATTAAAGATGTTACAGGTCTAATTCTTTATATTTACATTTATTTAAAGATATTGTTGGTCTATATATTTAAAGATGTTGCTGGCACTTCTCAGGACTGACAATGTTAGGAAACTCACCCCTTTATCTACAATTTCATGTAAAACAAAGATCTAGCACATTACCCTTGATGATTTCACAGCAATCTAATACGCAAGAGGTAAGCTAAACCCTAGCATATTTGCAATTATGTTTAATTTCTTACCAGTGATGATTCTTTCTTGATTTCTTAGAATTATATTTAATTTATTTTTAAATACAAGTCCACATAAAATTCCTCATAAAATTCACATAAAATTCGGGATAAACAATACATTATACGATTTAAAATATAAGTCCACATAAAATTCCTCATCATCCATATATATCATATCATCACCATATCATTATCATATCCTCATTATCATCATCTATCATTAATTATCAATTATCATCATTCATCATCTACGTCCACATACAATTCATGACAATGCAAGTAAACAAGAAACATACATATAATTCATGATAATCACCATCTAATGTAATTAAAATTAAAGATTGTATGTAAATCCATATAATTAAATTCAAATACCATAGTACATACTCAATATTGGAAGTTTTCAAATTCAATATTTAAAGTTTCCTCAATAATAAAAGTTTCTAGTTTTCAAAACCCTCTTTTTCTTTATCCAATTCTACTCCTCTGCACTATTCCCCAATGGCTTCTTCCACTGTGGCTGTACCTCTTTCCCCAACACCAGAAATCTCTATGCGACAGCAAATTTGGATCAGCTGCAGCGTATAAACTATCCCGTTGCCAATAATTTTCATAACGACTAATAATCTCATTGATAAGAACCTTAGCCCTTCTGTCCCATTCTATAAGCTGATTGATATGAGGAAGCATCTCCATCTTTCTCATCAACCGACACAAAATATTTTTTGTGCTTGTCCAGATCTATGAAATACTCCTTGCCCTCTTTAGAAGTACTTGTGCCAAAACCCTGTATGGTCCAAGCAACAAGTGATACCTAATTAGCAAGTGAACAAAACCAGAACTTGAAAACATATAAAGAGAAAACAAACTAGCATTACTTTTTTGTACTATATGGTCCAGCCGGTTATCGATCCACTCAATGATTCTCTCCAAGCTTCATACTCAGGAATTGTGTAGAAAGATAACACATTTCCATTTTTGTGAGTTGCCTACATCAACATGTGCCGACATTAGACATGGAGATACATAACATCTGGAGGCTTAGAAAACAAATATAAAAAGTCTCGAAACACAACCAAATATATAGGGGGAATATTTACAGAAACTAAATAGCGCTATACAAAGATCATGTACCTGGTCTTTCATTATCATCAGATGGCCATATCTTAAAGATTTAATGCTGTCATATATTTTATCTTCCTGTAGACCAAGGATGTTTTTTCTATTTACTATCTCTTTATTCCCCATTTGTTGGTGAGTGGTAGCTTCCCAAAAAATAGATATTCCTGCCACCTGATAGGATAAAGATAACTAAAATAACAAAAAATTAAATTGGAAAGTGATGTCGAAACATGTCACAATACTACCAAATTCAATATTCACATTTCCCTAATTCAAGGCACAAACACTTATAACAACTGCAAGAGCCTTGGCTGAGTCACCCTCCATTAATATTAAAGTACATTGATCAGAATTATTCCCCCCTGCTTGATTTGCATCATCAAGTTTGAGAACATCAATTAATTTCCCCTTCTTGGTTCCATCAGTTTTCTTAAGATCTTTTTTTTGTTTAAACTTTTCCACTGCACTCATCAGGTCAAAAAAGTTACAAAGCCCATCTTAGACACTAGCATTGCAAAAATTACATGTACTCAGAAATGCTACATATTAGACACCACGCCTGGATTTAATGACATGGGCTGCAAATGCAAAACAGTGAAAATTACTATAAATTTATAACAGCAAATTGTATCAGAATAAAAAATATGAATTAAAACGAATTATACTTACAATCAACATGGAAACCAAACGTTGATTCGAGAAAATTCTTTTCTTCCACGAGTGTTGCCTTGGTTGTAACAATTGGTAAATTTTTGAACGGAAGGCCCGTAAACCGATGGATGTCATTTGCTTTGATACTGAATTGAAAAATTTGGCAATCGTTCAGAGTCACATAAAAAATGCCATCCTCTGAATTGTAGGATGACAGAAAGTAATTCAAAATATCCAGATCTGTTTTCGAAATGGGGCATATTAACGAGCCCTATAAATTCACACGCATCCATTAAATATTTATATACTGAAGAAATCTTTAATATAGTATGGATGTGAGGGCATAAGGGACATTGATTGAATTGGATTCTCTTGATTTTTGTTATTGAACTTGCAGTTGGGAAGCATTGAGACCTGCAAAAATTCAAGAGCCGGAAGGTGAAAATGAGAAAATGACCGGTTGAATGGTATTTATAGGCTAAATCAGGCGTCAATGGCTTCACTTGATGCGCGTCAGAGGTCCTAGTTGACGTGCGACAATAGTCCTAGCTGACGCGCGTCAATTGGATCCAGCGACGCATGACAATAGGAGTCAGCGACGTGCGTCAACAGGAGAAAGTGACGCGCATCAATAGAATCTAGTGACGCGCGTCAATAGGAGTCAGCGACGCGTGTCAAAAATACCTAGTGACGCGCGTCAATAGATGCCAGTGACGTGCGTCAATAGGAGCCAGTGATACGCGTCAATAGGGACCAGTGTCGTGCGTCGGTCAAGACAATTGACGTTTCATTGATGCATGTCAGGAGTGATGAATAACTAGATGGATCTCTTTATGCACAGAGAAAGCCTGAGACTACCAAATAATTGATTTCTTATCCAAAATTTAATGGAATTCGAAGTTTTCACCTCTTTTGCACTAGAGGAAATTCCCTTCATGTTTGCAATGCAGCCAATTGAGATGAAGCCTTCAAATTTATCCCCAGACCAAAGAAACAAACAGTGATTGGTGTGTACTTGATGATGATATAGGGTCTTGTTTGATAAGTTCAAAAACAAACTTCATGATATATGCTAAGACTGAGTTTGAGATGAGGTACCAGTAAGGCACTCTTGACAAAATTTACACAATGTTACCTTTTTAAGATGATCCAACCTTGCACAGAGAACTTTATGTTGAGCTGTAAATTTTTTTCAATATTTGAGACACTTGATTTTATCAATTGTACTTCAATAATATCATGATTAATCAATTCAAGGCATAGAAATGGGGGGAGCTTCAATAAAATTGTCTTCAAACATACACTTGAACATGTATCTTCAGCAAAGGAAAAAAAAAACAAGGTGGTAGCAGGAATTTTATACTTTGATACTCATTGCAAGGGTCAACCAAGTATTTCATCAGCTCAACATGATAATTAGAAGAAAGTAAAAACAAATTCCGTTACACACAACAAGTTTGATCACTTTACCCTTATTGTATCTTTCAAATCTCAATACTTGTGCCTGAATATCCTTACATATGATGAGATGAATCTACTAAAGGATCAAATATTTCAAGTTCATTCTTGTAACTAATATGAATATGTAAACAACCTTATTGAGCTATGATCATATGCACCACCTTAAAAGTTTGAAAAAAAAGAGACATATTTTAATTCAACCACTCCAAGAATCAGTCCCGAAGAGAAAATCTCAAGATGTGAATCCTATACAAAATTACTGATCATATACAACATATTTTGATACTGATCCATTTTCCCCAAAACATTTTACAATATCTCAAGATGTGAATCCTATACAAAATTAACTTCTATGATTTATCTGGAGAAGGCACTATATTTTTTCTTGGATGCTAAGCAGACAGGTTGTTTAGTCTGCATTTCTAAGCGATCCAGTTTTATTAAAACTTCAATAAGTTTATAGACTCATTTCAAAATCTGATTAAATTTGGCATGGAGCACTAAAAGACACTCCTATACACATTTCATGTTTTGGTTAACCATGGGTTTTCCTAAAGATGTTACAGGTCTATATACTAAAAATGTCAGGCAATTCACCCATCTATTTACTAATCCATTTCTCGTGTTGGGTTTTTTTAAAACACAGATCTAGCTCATTACCAGTGGCAGTGTTGATTTCAACTTTAAGCAGGTATCTTTTTTCCTTTAATCTTATTGTTTATTACTATTCATTTTTTCAGCTCTGGTTTTCATTAAAGATGTAATAGGTCTATATACTAAAAATGTCAGGGAATTCACCCATCTATCTACTAATCCATTTCTCGTGTTGGTTTTTTTTGAAACACAGATATAGCTCATTACTAGTGGCAGTGATGATTTCAACTTTAAGGAGGTATCTTTTTCCCCTTAATCTTATTGTTTGTTACTATTCATTTTTTTCGGCTCTGGTTATCATTCAAGACGTCTATGTATTTACATTTAGTTAAATACAATATTTTATTTTTTGAAAACATGGGTTGACATCCGTCCGAGGAAGCTGTTACTTCTCGGGACTGACAATGTCAGGCAACTCATCCATCTATCTACTAATCAATTTTTTGTGTTGAATTTTATTAAGACAAAGATCTAGCACATTACCGGTGATGATTTCAATTTTAAATAGGTATCTTCTTCAACATCATCTTATTGTTTGGTTACTTGAATTTTTTCAGCTCTTGTTATCATTTATTTAAAGATATTGTTGGTCTATTATTTAAAGATGTTGCTGGCACTTCTCAGGACTGACAATGTCAGGCAACTCACCCCTCTATCTACAATGTCAGGTTAAAACAAAGATCTAGCACATACCCTTATGTTTCACAGCATCTAATCAGGGGTCAATGCTCACTGGATGCGCGTCAGAGGTCTAGTGACGTGCGCAATAGTCCTAGCTGACGCGACGTGCAATTGGATCAGCGCGAATGGACAATAGGAGTCAGCGACGTGCGTCACACAGATGAGAAAGTGACGCGCATCAATAGAAACTATAGTGACGCGCGGAAGTCATAGGAGGTCAGCGCGCGTGTCTGTCGTGTCCAAAAATACCTAGTGGACGCGCGTCAATTAGATGCCCAGTGACGCGTCAATAGGAGCCAGTGATACGCGTAATAGGGACCGTGTCGTGCGTCTCGGTTCAAGACAATTGACGTTTCATGATTGCATGTCAGGAGGCGATGAATAAACTAGATGGATCTCTTTATGCACAGAGAAGCCTGGGAGGACTACCAAATAAATTGATTCTATCCAAAATTTAATGGAATTCGAAGTTTTCACCTCTTTTGCACTAGAGGAATTCCCTTCATGTTTGCAATGCAGGCCAATGAGATGGAACTCAAATTTATCCCCAGACCAAAGAACACCAACAGTGATTGGTTGTGTTTTACTTGATGCTGATATTAGGGTTCTTGTTTGATTAGTTCAAAAAAACAAACTTCATATATCTGCTAAGACTGAGTTTGAGATGAGCGGTACCCAGTAAGGCACTCTTGACAAATTTACACCACTGTTACCTTGTAAAGATCCAACCTTGCACAGAGAACTTTATGTTGAGATAGTAGAATTTTTTTTCAATATTTGAGCACTTGATTTATAATTGTACTTCAATAATATATGATTAATCAATTCAAGGCAATAGAAATGGGGGAGGAGCTTCAATAAAATGTCTCCAAACATTACACTTTGAACATTGTATCTTCAGAAAGGAAAAGGAAAAAAAACAAGGTGGGTTTTTTAAGCAGGAATTTTATACTTTGATACTCATTGCAAGGGTCACCCAAAGTATTTTCATCAGCTCAACAATGATAATTAGACGAAAGAAAGTAAAGTAAAAACAAAATTCCGTTACACACAACAATTGCTGATCACTTTTACCCTTATTGTATCTTTCCAAATCTCATATTGTGCCTGAATATCATTACAATGATGGAAGATGAATCTACTAAAGATCAACTATTTCAATCATCTTGAAACTAATATGAATGAAAACAAACCTTATTGAGCTATGGATCATATGCACCACCTTAAAAGTTTGAAAAAAAAGAGACATATTTTAATTCAACCACTCCAAGAATCAGTCCCGAAGAGAAAATCTCAAGATGTGAATCCTATACAAAATTACTGATCATATACAACATATTTTGATACTGATCCATTTTCCCCAAAACATTTTACAATATCTCAAGATGTGAATCCTATACAAAATTAACTTCTATGATTTATCTGGAGAAGGCACTGTATTTTTTCTTGGATGCTAAGCAGATAGGTTGTTTAGTCTGCATTTCTAAGCGATCCAGTTTTATTAAAACTTCAATAAGTTTATAGACTCATTTCAAAATCTGATTAAATTTGGCATGGAGCACTAAAAGACACTCCTATACACATTTCATGTTTTGGTTAACCATGGGTTTTCCTAAAGATGTTACAGGTCTATATACTAAAAATGTCAGGCAATTCACCCATCTATTTACTAATCCATTTCTCGTGTTGGGTTTTTTTAAAACACAGATCTAGCTCATTACCAGTGGCAGTGTTGATTTCAACTTTAAGCAGGTATCTTTTTTCCTTTAATCTTATTGTTTATTACTATTCATTTTTTCAGCTCTAGTTTTCATTAAAGATGTAATAGGTCTATATACTAAAAATGTCAGGAAATTCACCCATATATCTACTAATCCATTTCTCGTGTTGGTTTTTTTTTGAAACACAGATATAGCTCATTACTAGTGGCAGTGATGATTTCAACTTTAAGGAGGTATCTTTTTCCCCTTAATCTTATTGTTTGTTACTATTCATTTTTTTCGGCTCTGGTTATCATTCAAGACGTCTCTGTATTTACATTTAGTTAAATACAATATTTTATTTTTTGAAAACAGGGTTGACATCCGTCCGAGGAAGCTGTTACTTCTCGGGACTGACAATGTCAGGAAACTCACCCATCTATCTACTAATCAATTTTTTGTGTTGAATTTTATTAAGACAAAGATCTAGCACATTACCGGTGATGATTTCAATTTTAAATAGGTATCTTCTTCAACATCATCTTATTGTTTGTTACTTTACATTTTTTCAGCTCTTGTTATCATTTATTTAAAGATATTGTTGGTCTATATATTTAAAGATGTTGCTGGCACTTCTCAGGACTGACAATGTCAGGCAACTCACCCCTCTATCTACAATGTCAGGTAAAACAAAGATCTAGCACATTACCCTTGATGATTTCACAACAATCTAATACACAAGAGGTAAGCTAAACCCTATCATATTTTCAATTATGTTTAATTTCTTACCAGTGATGATTCTTTCTTGATTTCTTAGAATTATATTTAATTTATTATATATTAAACTATTAAACAATACATTATACTATTATAAATATAAGTCCTGAAACTCTTCCTAAAATTCCCTGCTTTGTCATAGATCCATCACTTCTTCAGATTTCTCCATGAAGAAATAGATCTATTTTTAGACTTATAATGATCATCCTCTAACACAAAGTTATTCAAACTCAATTTTAATGCTATCTTCCAGATCCTATAGTCACCCACCCAAATCTACACTAATCACAACTATTTAAATTAACTTGACAGAGTCTTTATCTAATAAAAATCCTTTCTAGTAATAAAAATGACTCTACATAAACTATCCTGCAAATGTAGTGTGCCTTCTTCAAGGCTTTACATAAATACTTACACACATATTTTACTATGATCTAGTTTGCAACCTTCAATATTTTCTTATACACTCAAAATTATTCCAACTTATAGCCTCCCAGTTCTAATCCACAATTATTCTTCACCCTTATCAAATATAAAAAAATGATCCAGTTCTTCAACCTATGAACTTGATCTATACAGACTAATCTTCATGATTAAAACCTTATATGTTTTACATTAAACTTCAAAGTTCTATATCGAGCTTGACCTATCTTTTAATCACATGGTTATTCCAACTTTGGTTAATCTAGCCTCCATACCTCCATAATATACTCTACACAAAACAATATCCATGATAACAAAACCATATCTTTTAAACCATGGTCTTGATTATTTCCCAAGCTCTAATTCTTATGGCCTGGAATTTAACTATTTCATAATTGGCTAATCTAGCCTCTACATCAATGATTGTTTCCAGCAAAACGTTATTTTCTGACAAATGGTCTTGACTATTTTGGATGTCAAAAAACCTCTCTAATGAGAGATTATGCACTAATATAGAGGTGAATCTCTTTAAAATAGAATTTTCCTACACCATAAGTCTACTAAGGAGAAATCCTAAATAGTAAAGATCTATTTCAAATCTTAGTTGCTATTTTTTCCCAAAGACATAATTTTCAAGATAATTAAAGTCTCACAAGATATTTAGGCACTAAATTTTACATTATACACATTAAATTGATCATCGTCTTTCATCATCATCTATCATTGATTATCAATTGTCATCATTCATCATCTATGTCCACATACAATTCATGACCAATGCAAGTAAACAAGAAACATACATATAATTCATGATAATCACCATCTAATCACCATATAATTAAATTCAAATTACATAGTACATACTCAATAGTAGAAGTTTTCAAATTTAATATTTAAAGTTTCCTTAATAATAAAAGTTTCTAATTTTCAAAACCCTCTTTTTCTTTAGACAATTCTACTCTGCTCTCTTCCCCAACGGCTTCTTCCACTGTGGCTGTACCTCTTTCCCCAACACCAGAAATGACCCCTGAACTTATAAGATCTTGTGCAGCACTGTCCAGATTTTTTAAAATTCTTTCTTCTTGATTTGTTGCATCTCCATGCGACAGAAAATTTGGATTAGCAGCTGCTTTGCCTTTGAACAATATGTCAGGGTCGAGACCATGCTCTTTAATTATCCGCTTTAGTGTATTGTTTTGTTTGTTAACCAAAACAATATTTTGCTTCAAATTTTTTGTTGCGGATAAGCTGTTCTTTGCTGTTTCCAAGTGAACTTGCAAAACCTTCACTTGACTCTTCAAATTTTCATATTTCAACTGCACAAAAAGAGTAATGTCAATTCAAAATATTAATGTAAATTCAAAATTTCAAATTAACAAAAATGATTGTTTGAATGTAATAGTACTTACAACCGCTCTATCTCTTTCGGCATTTGTGATTGATACCAAATCCTTGTCCTTGGACCATTTTTTAAAATATGTCTGGGCCTCGGCACTAATATTTTCCAATTTGTTTAGTGCCTTATCTAAAATGCCGTCTTTATAGTTGTTGTTAAACGTGATAGTCCCACATCTTACTTGGGTAAGTAAGGAATCCATCTTCGCAGGTTGATTCTGGACTGCAGCGTATAAACTATCCCCTTGCCAATAATTTTCATAACGACTAATAATCTCATTGATAAGAACTTTAGCCCTTCTCTCCCATTCTATAAGCTGTTGGATATGAGGAATAATAAACTCACTGACATGGTATTGAAAATCAAAACCAATTAAGTTCTCCAAAGGAAAAGGTGGCAACTGTTCACTATCTGAATCTGATGCAGACGATTTTGCTGGAAAAGTATGGGGGCTTTCACCAAGATCAACTGCTCCTTGTTTTTGCCTTTGGGTGGGCTGATCTTGTTTTTGAAAAAATTAATCAAGATTTAGATAAATAAATTTAAATCAGAATGTAATTCAAAATTGTAAAGCATATTAAAATTGAAATTTGAAGTATACCTGCTGGCCTTGAATCATCTTGTGGGTATCGAAAAAACCAGTTGGGTCATTGCTATCAATGCTCAAATAATCTTCATCTAAATTTATATTGTTCAAAATAGATATGCCCATTGCACTAGGCAAGCCACCAAGTGACAGAGTTGGAATTCAAAACGAGGTGTCAAGGTTTAGTGTCCCACTAGGGGCCGGAGTAAAACTCATGCATTTACCAATGTTATTTTTCACTGTTCCTCTGGTTGGCATTTTAAAAATTAATGGTTGAGTGGGTGTCAGTGCCATGGTTTGATCATGACTGACATGTGCTGAAAAGTACAAGAAAAGAATGAAAAATATTAAAACAATTCATAAAGTCAAAACTACGAAATTAAATGTACTCTAGAAAAGTTGTACCTTGTTGTCAAGGGGTTGTTTTTTTCGGTGCTACGGGTGGCCTTGTAGGAGTTGTACTCAATGGATGTTCAGAAGATATGAATGCATGCAATTGTATGGAGTGAGTTGGGGAAGAAGGTTCCAAATTCCCTGCAATTCATCAATATTAAATGTTGTCAATTCATTTGGTTAAAATTTAAATTGAAAAATAAATATGCAACTTTGGAATTTGTAAATAATATATGAGAATGTATTACTTCTCTGGCGTTTACCGAGTTCAAACTGTTGAGGGTTTGGAGAGGAGTGAGCTTCTATTTCAGATTGGGAGTCACCCGAAGCCTCCGCGTGTTGTTGGCCTCTTCCTCTCGACATATTTTTTTTTCGGGGAATGGCTTCAAGATATCTTCTCTGCAAAACATTAAAATTTAAGTTTTAATAATTGTGCACTGTAATGACGAAAATTGTAATACAATTACAAACTAAATAGTTTATACCTGTTGTTCTTCAAATGGATATGAGAATTTCTTCAAAGCCTCATTAGAGCAAGTAGGAATTTGTTTATGTTTTAAATTTAAAAGTGCCTCATAGTAGAAGCCGAGGAGATAGTTTGTTGAATAAATGAAAGGTTTATCTAAGAGTTTTGAATTTGTTATGTTAGTTCTTATTTTTTTGGATAGATATGTGCACCAATCGAATTTTTGTTTTGAGATAGTGGCACAAATATATGCAATGGCCCAATTTGGTATATATGTTTGGCGAACCTGCAAAACAATTTTGGCTTGAAAAAATGAAATAAGTGTAGCAAGAAAGTGGTGTGCAATTGATTGTGTATCTACACCACGTCTGGATTTATTGACATGGGCTGCAAATGTGAAATAGTGAAAATTACTATAAATTTATAACAGCAAATTGTATCAGAATAAAAAACAGATTAAAAAATATGAATTAAAACGAATTATACTTACAATCAACATGGAAACCGTACGTTGATTCAAGAAATTTCTTGTCTTCTTCCAGGAGTGTTGCCTTAGTTGTAACAATTGGTAAATTTCTATTAGGAAGGCCTGTAAACCGATGGATGTTATTTGCTTCAATAGTGAATTGGAACATTTGGCCATCGTTTAGAGTCGCATAAAAAATATTGTCCTCTGAATTGTAGCATGACAGAAGGTAATTCAAAATATCTGGATCTATTTCGAAGTGGGGCATATTAACGAGCCCTGTAAATTCACACTCTTCCATTATAGCTTGATATTGTAAAGACATCTTTACATCCGCATGGATGTAAGGGCATAAGGGATTCCTGTAGTTGATCTTGGAAATCGATTGAGTTGGATTCTCTTGATTTTCTTGCTGACCTTGCAATTGGGAAGCATGTGAAGTCAACATTATAGCTGTAATTACATCTTTGTCAATGATTTAGACCTGTAAAAATTAAAGAACGGGAAAACGAAAACGAAAAAATGAGCGGCACAAGGGTATTTATAACCTAAATAGGGCATCATTGGCCCTATTGACGTGTGTCATTTACTTCTACTGATGCACGTCACTGGCTACAATTGACGCGCGTCATCTAGTACTATTATCACGCATCAGCTAATACCTTTGACGCGCGTCAACAGGTTACAGTGACACACGTCATTAGGGTACAGTGTTGCGTGTCAATAGAAGATAGTGTCACGCGTCAAGGTCATAGCTGATGCGTGAAAATAGCACTAGATGACGTGTGTCAATTGTAGCTAGTGACGCGCGTCAGTAGAAGCAAATGACGCACATCAATAGGAGCAAGTGACGTGCGTTAGTAGGAGCAAACGACGCACGTCATCAGGTGCCAGTGACGTGTGACAGTAGGAGACAATGTTGCGCATCATTACGAGCCAGTGTCGTGCATCATTACGAGCTAGTGTCGTGCCAGTGTCGCGCGTCATTACGATCTAATATCGCGCCAGTGTCACGCGTCATTACGAACTAGTGTCGCGCTAGTGACGTGCGTCATTACGAACTAGTGTTGTCGCACGTCACTGATGGAGACTTGAAAAACCAGGTGAAAATTTTATTTTTGAATACTGTCAAATTCAACTTTCACTGAAACTGGTTACGGGGATATTCGCCAGGTATTTTCCACCTTCAATTTTATAGGGGTTGCTTAAAATGAACCCTACCTTGGATACTCATAAACAATTTCCTCTCTGAATTTTCCCATATATTCTGATACAAGCAATTGTTATATAACAAGGTCACACCTCTTAAATTCTTTTCCATATTTTGATTGATATGCCACATATTTAATTGTTTTAAAACTAACTAATTCATTTCCTATTGAATGTGTACTCTCCTTATGGATACAAATATTTAATTTTGGCAAGCCACCACATACGTTGCATGTTCCAACCAAACATGCTTTGTTATAAAAAAATTGTCCTCTTGATCTTTCACTAAATATCGCAAGAATAAATCCCCTTGTAGATTTTTGTGGGACATTTAATCGACACTCCTGCAATATGATGTCACTATGAAAAGCACAATAAACTTGAAAAAAAAACACCATAATGCATTGAAAATTCAACATGGTTCCTATAGCAACAAGTGGTACGTGAGTGATTGATTTTCGTATAAAAGTGTTTGTTCATTTCAAAAAATAATTGGCTAATGTTAATTTATATATTTTTAGTATTAAACTTAGAGAACAACTGTGTTTGATTCATATCCATGAATTTTTTTGCACACGATTCACGATTACAAGAACGTATTAGTTTTTTACTGTATCTATTCTATTCAGTGACACCCTTTTGTTCTCATTTGAAAACTTTACAAGTAATTCTTTTAGAATATCAAATGTATCCTTGTCTTTTTGTGGGATTCTACTAGAGAATTCCCAATAGTCAGTGTTATTACCTGACTCAAGACTTTTGCATCTCCCTATTAATTTCATTAGTGTTTTTTTCGCTTCAAATATCTACTTGTTTTTCTAATCAAGAGTTTATTAACTATTTTATAACTAACCATACAATTAGTTAGTGCATGACGTGTAACATTACTATGTTTGGTGTGTCTGTTGACACCTACATTTTAGTATGCTTTATGTATATTTTCAAAAATTTATGCATTTCGATCATCAACATTAGATGTTCTTAACCCTAGATTCTTTATTGTAGATCTCATCTTAATTAACTTCATCAATGTAAAAAATAACTGACATCTTTGTGTATCATTTAAATTATCAAATTAATTATCAAAAATTCCCCTAGCTTTCCTTCTCACATTTCTTTCACACATTTTGTTAGGCATTAGTTTTATAATTTTTTCATTAATTTAAATTAAATGAATGAGTTTTCTATGCAAAATGGAAGGAGATGTTCATAGAGGTAAAGATTCATTAGCAAGATTACTTTCTTAATTTATTTTTTCCATGAAAATTTCATGATTAACATTTGGACTCTTAGGTAAAGGTTCAACATTTGGATTCAATGGTAAAGGTTCAAAATTTGGATTCATATCAATTTCTTTTCCATACCAACATTATCATTCAATTCATTATCAATATTCATTGTAAAATCATTATTCTTTACATTTTCATTATGTATTTCATCCTTATTTTTCCAAAACATTAGGTACATCTGATATTGTAGATGTACCTTTCCCTTCACAATTTTTTTTCATCCACTTCATTTTTTTTATTCTAATCTCTGTCAATTGATTTGGTGTCTTGTTCTTGACCTTCTTCATTTCCTTGCATTGTTTTTTATCACCCGTTATTATAAAAATATAGATAGTGGGGTAGGAGAAAATCTCAACTATTCAAAATTAACGCTAGAATGTACAGGAATGTGCAGATTAGACAAACAAGGGATAGAAATCCCGTGAAAGAGATGAAAAAGACGTTGCATGGGCATGAATTCTATAGAAAGTATAATGTGTACATGTTTTTATATCCGATGTGAATCCCCAAGCTTGAGGCATGGACGTACAAAAACACAAAAAAAAAAGTGTTTTTGCAGAAAAATGGTAAAATAGCTTTTCCAAATATTTTCTCAATTATTTTAATTTTTGTCATGTTTTTTAATAGATTAGAATTAAATACTCAAGCTTATTTTTTTTATTAATGAATCCAAATTGAGCATAAGCTTATTTTTATAATTCAAGAAACAATTTTATTACAGTTTATGTAGGATTTATTAGATATGCTTACGCAATTTGTGTAGCTTTGGATGAATTGAATGTTAGTGTTTTTTTAATTGATTTTCATTATAATTGGTTGTGAGTTTGGTTAAATTGGACTACTGTCATTTCATTTTTTTATGTTGTATGATAAATTGTGAAAATGAACTTAGGTTGTTTTCATAGTTTAATATTATGCATTCAAGAACAATATCCACTCTCTCTAGAACCTCACCCAAAATTTGTGAGGATTTCAATAGTGAACTAATTTTTTAAGTCTTGGATTCCACCATAATAAGTTGATTGTACACATGTAAAAAGTTATATCAATAGACCTTAGCATATAAATGATAACATATTCTCAATAAATACTGCATTTGTTTGATGGTTGTTGTCATTCATAAATTCCTCTGGCAAGAAATTTCGTCGAAGAATCATACTAAGATGCATTCATTCATTTTTTCTTCATTTTGTATATTTGGACATTTATATATTTGAGTTTCATATGCAAAGATAAAAATTGCATTCTAAACATGTCTATTGGTCATTTCTTGGTATAGACTTGGCTCTCAATAGGTTCTAGAGTACAAGTTTTTTTAGATGTATATTGAATGCAAGAATTTCATAGGTCTAAGAATTTACAATTTAGTGACCACATGCTCAATAACAATGATTTACACATCTTGCACCAAAAAATAATAACCCAAAAATAACTCCTTTTGAACTCTTAGTGTATTTTTCAAAGCTTGGATGTAGTTATGGATAAAAATTCCAAACCCTTGTAAGAGATTTGAGTGATATGTCTCTATATCATATTTCATCAGGATGGATCATTCCTAAAAGTTACATGGGATAAATGGAAGTTAGAAGAGAGAAATCTTGTACTTGTAGGGCCAATTATTTTTATGGAGGTGTAGAATGTGCCAAGAAAGCTCTTCCTGGAAATTTTCAAAAGTCCCCATCTAATTAAAATAAAACTAGGAATTTATTTAGAGATAACAGTATTCCTATATTTATGATAGAAAAAGTTTAATACCAATTTTTTCATGTGGGTTGTTTGTAAATTTGTCGTACATTTATGCATCTCTTTTTCTATGTTATAGTTAAAACAAATATTAATACATTAGATTCACCAAACAAAAGTGACTAGATTGCCTAATTTTTATGAAGTGAGTTGCTTTATTGAAACAAAATGTAGAGATTTTAGCGCACATAAACAACCATTAAGATTTCAGATGCATCAGTTAATGTACTCTACCATTTATAAATCATCATCCCACTATAAGGATAATGCAAACAATATTCAAAGGCTTGAATACTAAAAAATTGGGGGTCTCGTGGCTTTAATTATAAACTATCCATGTGACAATGGAAGTAATTTATATATCTAAATGAATATGCACATGTAGATTAAATGATAAGATTTCAAATGATATTAATTATGCCCATAGGAATTCCAAATGGGAGGATGGGTGTTTACATCTGACATGGGGTAGGTAGATGGACATACATGATTTCATTATGGTGTTTATTGATGTACAACGACATGGTAGCCATTGATGTAATTTGAAACCCTAATCACATTTTTACTCTTTCTTGTATTTTTTTTACATGATGGATCTATCTGTTAGGAAAAATAAATTTCTGGCATGGTGATGTTGCATCATATAGGGTTTGGCATAGTGAATGCTGGATTTTGTGTAGGCTATTTAATATCTTTGTGCAAGATGTGATCCAAAACCGAGGGATTTCAGACTTAAGTAACAAATTAACAATTTTTCTAGATGAATTAAAAATAACTATATCTATAAAGAGATATAAAATACTCAAAGACTTCAAATACAACAATTATCTTTATCAGGAGATGTCTATCTTCCCTTTTTCAGGTTACATATGCATTTATAATATAGTTAGAAATACGAAAGGGAACCTACAGGAATGTGGAATGTCACAGATATCTAGGGATACAAGGTGTTTGATCTTCTAAGACTTACATGTGCACTACTTTTCTGAAACATACCGTTTTTAGAATTTACTATTTTTAAACAGCAGTAAAAAAATCACAATTTGGGCCCTTTAAACATGGATTTTAGGGGTCAAAATTTTTCAAAAAAAAATCACGCACCATTTCATAACATTATTCAAATTTTGAGCTTTCCGTTGCACCTTGAACGAATTCAATCAGAGCTACGGTGCAAAAGTTATGGTCTCTGGAAGTTGCACCATTGGAATTGCTACCTAGATCATTCCTCCCTCCTTCAAAAGAAATGGTCCCCATTGCATTAAGATGCCCCATCAAATGTGTAAATTTCTTCTTTACCTGGTATAAAGTGATCCACTCACCTTGACAACTGATATTTCCTTTCTTGATCACCTAATAGAGCCGAATAGGTTGTCCTCTAGTGGTCTTTGTCAAAGTGTCCACAATCTGATCTTCTTCAACTGGGGAAAGACTTCTTGGACTAAGCTCGAAGATGTCCAATTTCTCTAATATGATTGAAGTATCCAAAAATGGTGGAAGATGGGGTATAGACCAAGGTAGGGTGGAAGATTCAACTCGAAAGCATTTTCCCCTACTTGCTTAGTGAGAGAGTAAAGACCATACCAGAGATGTTGAATATTTCTGTGTGGAACTACAAGTCATTCCTTCTGAAACCACAAACAAACCTTATCACCAACTTGTAAATTATGTGGGACCCTGTGTTGATCATGGATTATACTGTTTATTCATTTTCTGTAAAATTTCATGGACCTGGTGCTGAATGTGCTAGATATGTTCAAAAAACTTGTCACCTTTTCAGCTTCACTTTTCCTTGAGGTGTGTATTCCATGGTAGGAATTGGGATGCATACATTAATGGGTGTCATAGTTTGGAATCTATAACAAACTTGAAATGGACTATGTTTAGTGAAACTATGCAGGGCTTGATTGTATCCATGTTGTATAGATGGTAGGGCCTCGTCCCATGTGTGGGTGTGTTTGGAGTGGTACATACGAAGCATGTGAATAATTAGGTGATTCACCACTTTTATTTTCTCATCATTCTGTAGGTGAAAGGATGTGGACTTCGTCAAATTTGTGTTCAGCGTTCCCCATAAGGTGGACTAGAAGATGCTCAGAAACCTGCTATCCCTATAAGAGATAATAGACTTAGGGAGCCCAAAGTTGATCCATACATGATTGAAATAAAGTTTAGCAGTATCTTCATTAGAAATATTTTTCTTACAAGCAACCATTATAGTCATTTTGGAAAATCGATCGACTACAACAAACACACCATCATTCCCATATTTCAAAGTTGGAAAACTTGAGAGGAAGTCCATCAAGACAGATGCCTAAGGCTTGGTTGGTTTCGATAATGGTGTGTATAATCCCTATTTCTTGTTAGTTGGCTTGGAAATTGCATAAGGGGTGCAAGACTTAATACACTTCACCACATCGTTTCTTAGATTAGGCTAGTAGAAATGCTTCTAAAGTACTACAAATGTATTGTCCACACCAAAGTGCCATGTGGTCCTACTGAAGTGTGATTCCCATATCATCTTCTGTTGTTCACTTGCTAGAACACAGATGTGTCCCATGTGGAAATTAAAATTATCCTGTAGATAGAAATCAAAGACATGCTTTCTTTCACAGAGGGCCTGATATGTGTCTAAAAATTCAAGTTCCTTCTCATACAAACTACACCAACTTCAAGTCTCATGTCCATAAATATCAAGAATAGTTGTGAGGGCTGTAATTGGAGGGCGGCTTAGGCAATTTTTTGCTGAATTTTCACTTCCCTTCTTATGCTTTATTATCAGGTTAAACTGTTGTAGGTATGTGGACCATTTCTGGTGTATCTCATTCGTTAGCTTTCTCTGGGTCGAAAGGAACTCCAAAGTCCTGTGGTTTGTGTAGATTATTGTCTCCTTCCTCAAAATGTAGTGTTTCCACTTCTTACAGGCCTAAACAATGGCATAGAACTCCTTATCATATGTTGGGTACTTCCTAACTATGTCACTAAATGTTTCTCTATGATAGGAAATAGGGTGGCCATGTTGCATGATAACAGCTCCCAAGGAATACTCAGATGCATTTGTCATCAGCTTGAATGGTTGATGTATATCAGGGAGGGAGAGGACAAGGGTCAATCATAACCTTTTTTCAACCCTTCAAGTGCCTTTTTTTGTTCTTTCCCCCATCGAAATGTAGCCTTGTTCCCTCCTTTAGTGATCTAATTGAGTGCCCAGGAAATAAGTGATAAACTGAAGACAAACCGATGACAGAAATTGGCATGGCCTAGAAAGCTACGAAGCTCTGTAAGATTATTTGGGGTAGGACACCACTGAATAACTTGAATATTCTCTGCGTTGACATGGACTCCTTCCACATCCATGATGTAACACAAGCACTAGACCTTTGTCATCCCAAATGTGCACTTATCTAGATTTGCATATAGTTTTTGCTTCCTGTGGGTCTGAAGTACTTCTAAAACATGTTGCAGATGCCCCTCCTAGGTTTGACTATAGATGAGTATATCATCTAGGTAGACCACCAAAAAGGAATTGGTGTAGGTCCATAAGATGTCATTCATCATCCGCATGAATGTTGTAGGTACATTAGTTAGTCTGAAAGGCATGACCAAACATTCCAAGAGACCTTCCCGAGACTTAAACGTAGTTTTCCAAACATCTATGGGCTCTATGGGGATTTGGTGATAGCCATATTTGAGATAAATTTTGGTGAATAATATTACACCGTGGAGCTTGTCTTGCAAATCATCAATCCTTGGGAGGGGGGGTAGCGATTCTTCATGTTCCATCCTTCTTTGGTGCCAAAAAAATTGGACTTCCATAGGGTGAAGAGCTTGGCATAATATGTTCCTTTTTAATCAATTCTTGGAGCTTCCTCTCGATCTCCTCATTTTCAAGTACTGATCTGCAATACACATGGTTGTTGGGTAAAGGAGACCACATGACCAAATCAATAACATGTTTTACATGGAACTAAAGTGGCACTCCTTTAGGTGTCTAGAATAGATCATCATACTCGGTTATGATTTGGTTGAGATTCTTCTGTTGTTGCATTGAGTGCGTGTTCATGGAGGCTGAAAAAAATTTCTTTATAGGTTTTTTCCTAATCACCAAGATGACAAACTGCTTGGTTTTCTCCACCAACATCTTACATTATTTGGCACTAATGAGGGAGACATATTTGGGGGAAATAACAAGTATCTGATAACATCGACTCCTAATGGTAATTTTGACACTTCTAGGTCGTAACTCATAAATGCCATATATTATCCCATGTGAATGGCTAGCCTAGGAGCACACAAAAAACATCTAATGGAGAAACATCACACATGAATTCATTAGAGAAGGGTTTAATTTCATACTAGAGAAGGCATTTTTGAGTGACTTAGAGGTATCTTCCTCGGTTCAACCACCTAATACTATATGGCTAGGGATGTGGCTTCATATGGAGGTTCAGGCTCTTTATAACATCATCAAAAATTAAATTCTTCTAAATTCTACTATTAAGGGTAAAATGCATGGGCTTACCTTTTACCCAGAGCTTTGAGTGGAAGAGTCTTTCCTTCTCATCCATCGTATTGACTTATGAGGTGGTAATAATAAAATTTGGCTCAACATCTACAATTTCATCCTCCACACCCTTGACCTTGCGGTCTATAACTGGTGGCGCAAAGAGTTTTGTAGAAGATGACTTGGTGAGTAAGGACTTGATGGCTTGACATTCTTCCTTGGAGTGGAAGTTTGTTTTGTGGAGGTTACACCACTTCACTTTCTTCTCCTTCTACATATTATTTCCTTGTGACTCCTTCTATTTCCAACCCTCTCCTTGGCTCTAGCATTATTTATCATTTCCCCCCTCACATGATGGTTCTTGGCAGTATTCCTTTTATGTCCTTCCTCAATCTTGACAAGAAACTTGTATGCCTCACCAAGGGTCTGAAACAGAAAGAATTCCATTTCCTCCTGGATGATCCATTATGGGAAACTACGATATTTTATAACCCTATGTTGTTATGTGTCTTGAATGCCCAATCTTGCAGAAAGAGAATGAAATTTATCAGTATAATCTTGAAATAACTGGTCCTTACCATGACGGAGTTACTGCCACTATATGTACAAATAATCAAAGGCTCCAATAGGATAGTATTATTCCTTTATGGAATCCATGAAATCATTCCATGTGGGTTCCTCTGCGATGCCTAACTTCCCTTTCAAACCCATTCTTGTACACGCCCCACCAATTTTTTATAGTAAGTGACGATTTCAATAGAGTAAAGGTTATCTTTTCCTTATCAGTAAAGTGATTGATGGAAAAATATGAGGTCAATTGGTCGAGCTAATTTTCTACTACATCATAATTGATCTTAGCCTCAAAAATAGGAATTTCAAAATTTACTTGCACCTTGAATGGATTCGAGGCACCAAAGGATTGATTTTGCAAATGAGGAGGTAGTATTTCCTACTTGTAGTTGTTGCAGAATCTGGGTGAATTGTTATAGCATATGATAATTTTTCTCCCTAAGAGCTTCATTCATCATCTTCTTGAGAGGATCATCCATCCTGGTGTTGTTCATCATTGGAGGTCACCTGTAGTGGACATACAAGTATTCTAAAGGATCGTGTGTGGACCACCCAAGATTTTTGTATCCTAACCTCATTTTGTGGATCATACACTCTCAAGACAACTTAGATCTGATACCACTGATATGAAACCGAGGGGTTTAAGACTTGAGGAATAGATTAACAATTGTGTCAAATGAATTGAAAAGAACTGTCTCTGAAAAGATGAGTCAAAGCACAATAAAATGTCCCACTTTTTGGTATGTTTTATACCTCTACAAGCATGAATTTTCAGTTTCATTTATTTTCTAAAGGTAATAGCCACGAAACTGTACACATTGATGAAATTCCACAAACTAACAAAATGTTGTGTTTAGAGTGTATAATACATCTATATTTAAAAAAAAAAAATTGGCAAAAAATATGGTCTCTTTCTTAATTTTATTCATACATTGTTTCTTAAGTTATAAAAGAGGAACGAATGGCCCCCAGTGGTATTTTTAAATGAAAAATTATTTTTTCACCATGAAATTTTAGATATATGTTCAAGATTTGAATTCTAAGGTCCTGTCAAATTTTTGTGTATATATATATATATATATAATTTAGTAAAGATATTTTCAAATAAATGGCATACATATGTCTATGCCAATAATTTTTAAGATTTATATATAAATTGATTTTTTTTTCACAGGTAAGAAGAAGACTTCAACAAATAGTAATTTTTTTTCAAACTTTTTTGATAGATTTTGCTATTTTTCAAATTGGGTTGATTTTGTAATATTGATTGTCCTAAAATACCATATGTTAGTAACAAATAAATGGTAAAGCTTATTTTTTTAAAAAATAAAATTTTATTTTTAGAAAGCGAATAAATTTTGTATTTTGTGTTAAATTTTTTAAATTTTACTAATTCATTAACCCTAATTATGTAGCACCTATGTGGAAAATTTTGGCATAAAATTATCCTCCAAATGAACTTGGTGCTAAAATGTGCCACATAGGTGCCAAATAAGGGGATTTGCGCAAAGGGGGTTCACGTGAACTCCCCTTCGCTTGAACCCCCATAAACCCTATATCCATCGCCCACAACTATATAAATATCTATATATAACTCCGTGCCACCAAAATTATTTGAACCCAAAGGGGTTCGCACGAAGAGGGATTTTCACAAACCCTCTTTCGTGTGAACCCCTTTTTGTGGCCTACGTGGCAGTTCAGGTGAAGGGGGTTCATGTGAATGGGGTGTTCATGGGAGCACCCCTAATTTCCCATCCCGCCCAACCTCTTACTTGCATTTTTGGGACATGAAATGGGACATAGAATTGTGATTTGACCAACTGTATACTTATAAATTAAGTAACTCTCAACATGATGAGATCATATTAGATACCTAATCATATTCTATCACCAGTTTTAACTCATAACTTACCCACATCTATATTACTTATCTAAATATAGGATACAATTTCCTTTGATCAATGATCAATCGAGGATAAGGCTATAAGTCATTAATAGTTCAAATCCCTTATCAAAGCCAAGAGAGGTGAGTATAAATTTAGTTTGTCCATGGGCCATTTAGATGACTACACTAAAGATAGAGGTTGATAAAATTTATCAGCTACAAATGACTCGTATTAATTCCAGGAATGAATGTAAACCAAGTCAGTTTTCCATAACCCAAAAAAAACATAATCGATAACGAAGGGTTTCAACAATAGTTACAACGGCAAGGAATGCCACTCCAAAGAAGGCATATAACTCATATTAACTTGCAAACAATTTACAACCCATGTGTATAACAAGAGGAAAAATTTAAACACAGTTTGACTATCGAAGAGTGAATTCCAATGAAATATTAAGTTGAGATACCATTAAGGAAATCAATTCATCAAGGTAGACCAATTCAGACCTAATCCATAACTAATAACCATGCACTTGATGGAAGTGAAATCGACTTGATAACTCAAGTCAAATAATAGGTAGGTTAATCACAACGATAACTAAAGACACTCACAACTTGGTCAAGTTAATGAATACTATAAAAGAGTTAACCAAACCGATTTGTATTCCTAACAACACAAAATTCAATGTCTAATATTTATCATATAAAACATACATTAAACCCTATGAAGGATAAAATGTAGCGTTCACTAATACAACCAATTTGCTAACACATATCACTCGCCAACCCAACATGTTAGCTAACACATATGGTTTGCTAACACGTGGGTTTGATAACACAACTTGTTCACTAACACATATTATTTTCTAACACATGGGTTCACTAAAATTTTTTTCACTAATGCATGGGTTTGTTATCCATAGAACAAGATACAGTGCCTCAAAATAACACACATATGCAACTATCAAGGTATTCATTTATACAAATACAACCCAATATTTCCATAAATTGAACTAGAACTTCATATTCATACATGCACAACCCATAAGCAATAATAATGAAATACAATGATATCTAGGAGTAAGATTGCATGATACACACATATAATCAAATTTAGGAGAAAATATTTAAAACGTAGAACCATAAAATCATATTTCAAGTAAGAGAAAAGTTCCTTTCCTGAAGGTATTAAAACAAAGCATACTATTTTAAAGAGTTAGAGCCTATCATTTCTAGTAGAGCTCCTTCAAATTTATCTCCAAGATCCATGAGTTCTTTTCATAGTTTTCATGAATAACACCAAATAATTATCGAAATGTCTTCCACTGAAACCCTTACTTCTCGATTCTTCCAGTTTAATAGTCATTGTAATTAATTTTTCTACTATTTCCTCCATCATGCAACTAAGGATTCAATGCTAATTCAAAAATAGATAATGAGTTTGAAAACTACAAAACCAACATGAACAAATCAAGAGCTCAAGTGTCCAAATGAAAAATTAAAACCAAATCGTTTGTTTTCTCTGAAAAATCATCGTTATTTTTCCCCCAAGATGGTTTTGGGTTTAATCAATGTCATAAATTCCATTTGACAAGACTTTCAGTTACCCCCTCAAATTTGACTGACCGAATACATTCCAAATTCAGTTAATGATCAAACAATAGTCAGCTAACCTTAACTAGACCTTTAGCCACAAAATTTAAGAATGCATCACCAAATTTAACCCGATCTCCTATAAAAAGGAGGTGGTGATCCATTTAATATAACATTTAAATATCCAATTATGAGTATGGGATGGCGCTCAACCCACTTAACCATTCTACTAACCCCTTTCATAAATGCTAACCACAACTAGGTCTTTAGGGTTAGGTCAAAGGATCCCTTAGATAGGTTTGGATCTAATTAAATAAACATTGATATATATCAACCTTAGGTTAGGTTGTCCACAATTAATTAAGTGTCCATAAGGTTAATTTAGGCCACTTTTAAACTTTAAACATAACCATTAGCATAATTTAGTTTAGGATTACTAAACAACAATGAAAATAACTAAGATCTTATTGTAAATCATATCCACTTAAGATGTTAAGAAATTTATAAAATGAACTAGACCTTATAAGGAAAATTAAGCCTTCATCATATTATTACAACCAAACAATTAGATTAGGTTTACAATCAACATGATCTGGAATTAAAATTGTAATCCAGACATCAATAAAATGTCAAGTAATATTTTAATCTTAAAGTCATAATCATATATCAATTTAGCAGAATACCTTGGGTTAGTGAAATTGATCCAAGGTTTTATCCTAAATCTATTATTGATACCAAAGTCTTGGAATTATTAGTTATATAGATAATTGAACATATTACCCCTCATTACCTGATTACTAAATTGCTCCAGAACTTTATTTACACTTACCACCAGCTAACACAACTAAGTCCATTTAGAAATCAGTGAAATAAGTACTTTAAGATGTAATAACATAAGTACAAATACTTCCCTAAATAATGATAAGTATATCATATCTATAAGAAATTGATGCCATTCTAGCAAACATCATAAAATAGTCCAATAATGCACAATAACTTAGAACACAATCACATGTTAATTTTTTCCAGCCAATCATATAGATTCAAGTAAAGATATCAAAACAACATTGGCATTACATCCGCGATCAATTTAATGGATGTAACATCCATTAAAAATCTAGTTTTTCCATAAAGTTTAAAATATGACAGAATTTTTTCATCTCAACACTCAGAATTATAAAATAATGTCAAGTATAACATAAATTGAATAATATAAGTTTTTACGACTGAAACAGATAAAGAAATATTTCTTTTATTTCCTCTAGATTCTATCAGCTTGCACTTTATTATAATGAATATTTTTTAAGTGAAATATGTGAGTTTCTTTAATTTTGATAGGTTCAATGATTACAATTCTCAAATCATGAATGTGTAAGGCGTTACAATTAAGTACATGTGTTATATCTGAAACATACTTCTTAATTATTGAAATATGAAAAACATAACACATCTTGGAAAATAGGGAGGACATGGTAAATGATATGCGATCAGACTTATGATTTCCATAATTTCAAATGGTCCAACATATCTTAGAGAAAACTTGGTAGCCTTGCCAAATGTTATTGAACTCTTTTTGGGATTGAACCTCAAGAAAAACTTGTCTCCAAGTTCAGAATTTTTGTTATAGTCGTTTCAGATTTGCATAGTTATTCTTCCTAGAATAAGCTTCCTTCAATCACTCAGGAATGAGATTGACTTTCTTTTCCATTTCTATTAAAATTTAAGGGCCCACTAACACTCTATCTTCTTTACTATCCCAACTTATGTGAGTCCTATACCTATTTCCATACAATTATTTAAAAGGATTCAATTTCAATGAAACACGATAGATGTTATTATACGCAAAACCAATCAATGGTATGTATTTTCCCATTTGTACTGTTGTTCTATACAATACATCCTAAGAATATACTCATAACTTGGTTGAATCATTAATTTTTCCATATGTTTCCGAGTAGTATAATCAAATGAAATTTAGTTTCATTTGTAAATATGAATTCAAGGTTTTCCAGAATCTAGATGTCATCCTTGGATCCCTATATGAAATTATTAACTCCAGAACTCCACGTAATGTAAGGATTTCATGCATAAATGATTTTGTAAGCATGGGTGAATCATATTTAAAATTTCCTAATATGAAATGAGCTAATTTTTTGAATTTTGCAATGAAAACAAGAATAATGTCTTGTTTATTCTTTGACATAGGTAAACCCTACAAAATATCTATGTTAATAACTTTACATTTATAGTTTGGAATGTTGTGTGGATACAATAGACTAGAAGGATGTGGGTGTTACACTTTTACGTGTTGACATTCAAAACAGTAAAAAACATATTTTATCATTTCTTTTTCATTCCCTTTAAGAAATATTTTTGTTTTACATTAGCAAGCATTTTAGTCATGATCTATTATTTCATAAATTTTTTCCTTAAGTCATTTACCAAAGGTACATAAACCCTACTTTCATATTTCAAGATTCCTTCATTTTCAAATTTGAATTTTGCATACCTTTTATCATTCTAATCTTCTTCTAATGGAGCCTTAACATGTTGATAATATGAATATGTTATATGTTATTTTACCTCACCCTTGAATTGAGTCCTAAGGGTCACAATCGCGGAAATGTGATTTCAACGACTTAGTGCATCTTCCACTTTTTTTTTTCCTTTTATGTAACTTATATCAAAATCATACTATGATGAGAATTCAAGAAACCTACGTCATCTTGCATTTTAGTTGAGTTTTGTGAAGATATAATTAATCCCCAAGTTCTCTAATTTTTTACTTCAAAAGGATTTCCCAATAGGTAATGCATGTAAACTTGAAGTGTGTGCACTGTGGAAACAAGCTCTAGATTGTGGACAACATAAATTAGCTCATGTACCTTTAATTTTTTACACTCGTATGTAATTACATGATAATTTTAAAGAATAATTCCATCCAAACCTTCACCAAAGGCATCTATTACCACGATGAAGCTTCTGTTGGGGTCTGTAACCTTTAAAATAGTCATTGTGGTTAATTTATCTTTCGAAAAAATTAATGCATTCGCATATTTTTTAGATTAAATAAATTTCTTATCATTTTTCTACAGTGAATTTATTGGAGAAACAACTTGTTATCACCGAATCACAACACCCTAATGTTTATAGAAGCGCATATAATTGAACTCATGGTGTGATTGGATAACATGGGTGCTATCTCCAAGTTGTGGGACTTGCTACTTGAGATAGACCTCCAGAGAAAGCAGGTTCTTGCTCCTAAACTACCTGCCATAATCTACTCTAATGCAGGGGAAACTAACTATTCTAATCTAAACTTCCAAGGGACTAGGGAGAGAGAATTCATAAAATGAAATCCTAAAATAAATCGGTGATACACCAGAAAAGGAGGGTGTGAGAGTAGTTTTCAAATGCGTGAGATGCAGAAGCAAAGTGCACACTAGAAGGGGTGATGACAATTCTCCACAATCTAGCAAAATGCATTCACAAAAGTACCTCAAACATACAAAATGATAATGGATCCCTACAAGAACATAATAATAGACACAATATTCTTGTAATCAAGGTTGAAGGGGTGAGAAGAATGCAAGAAAACATAGCAGGGGAAGATATATCCACAAACTTATATTTTATTGCCTCATGATATGCACAGTTCAATCTATTACAAGATAAGGGCCTAGATCACCATGAAAGGAGTCCACAACAAGGGCCTACAACACATTGGCTTCACAAAGCAATTTGGAAGAGATTTGCTACAAAACTCCTCCTTACAAAGAGCCCAACACTCTAATTTATAGAAAAAATGAGAAGAGAAAGAGAAGGGAAAATGGAAATCCCAAAATCTGTCCTTCAACCACTTGTAAGAGGTAACAAATGGAGTAAAATGATTATATATTACTTGCAAAAGTCTCCCCATACTATCCCAGGTGCGGCAGTAGAGAAAGAATGATGACCATGCCTCTTAATTGCACTCCCAACCACCAAATAAAACACTGTTATGAACCCATCCACGTTTTCTTAAAAATATCAATCAATGTCTCATCAAATCTATAATTTCTTGAATTTTTGTGTTGGGATCAGAGCCGCGATTCCAACAGTACCAATTTTGTGTGATTTTGTTGAGAAATACAAAAGTTATGGCCTTCTGAGTACGGGCACCTATTTTGGGTTTGGCAGGCGTTTTCTGTCATTTGACGGGAATGAGCATTAACTGACTAGAGCTGAATATGTTTCTTTTAATTAAATATAGCTAACCTCATTAAAAATAAGCAATCCAATTTTTGTGGCGTAGAGGACGTCGTGCTCGTTCTAGAAAATCTAATTTTGTGAAAATAGGAGCTCAGAGTCAAAAGTTATGGCCGTTTGAAGTTTCATGGGTCAAACGTTGACTTTTTTTCTTTGCCTTCGGCTGATTCAGCTTTTTGCATCCCTCGCATATTTCGTGCACCTTTGTCCCAACTATCCTAGATGAAAATCTCCTGCTTCGGCCGATTTGAACTTCCTTGTTCTTGTTTGTGGCTTTTTCGGCTTTTCGTGTCCTACGTGTCCCTCGCGTACTTTTGTCCCAGTTGTCCAGGATGTAAAACTCTTGCTTCGGCTGATTTGGCTAGTTTGCATCCCCCATGTACTTTTGGCCCAGATGTCCCAAACTTCCTGGGAAAAATATCTCCGAACCACCCGAAATGGATTGTCTGTCAGAAAATCGGCCAATTCGCGTCCCACGCGTACTTTTGTCCCGGCTGTCTCGAAACTGCATGAAACAAAAACTTGATGTTTTTCCCTGCTTTCGGCCGATTCAGATTTTCACGTCCCTCGCATCCTGCCTTCCTCACTGTCCTACGGACTGCCTGGGATAAAAATGTCCAATTTAGCTGATTTTCTTGCTTTTTCGGCCCCAAGCTTGGTACGACGAACCTCAGTACGACTTGAACTAGTACGACCTGAACCTTTCAGACCCGAAATGCCTTAAAATAGCCCTACAACCTTATTTTCTGCATTTTTTCCATTTTTTCTAACTCGTTGGGATTTCTTCTTGGATGGGGGAGTTAGAAAAAGGCTGAGGGGACCCCGAAAAACATGATTTTGGGCCTCGAATCAATCTTACTTGCTCGGGACTAAATAATTTGATGCATGTTATCAAAATTACCTTGAGGGGTGAATTTTGGATAACACAACTCTAGAAAATTAGTTTTAAAAATTTCTATAGTAGCAGCCAGCTCCATGAAGATTCTAACTTCATAAACTTTCCTTGGATCTGGCCATTCTATTGTAGCCTTGATTTTTATAAATATAAAAATATTCCCTTTTTTAATGATATGGCCGAGGTATTACACCTCATTTTGATAGAAGTAAAAATTTGAAAATTTTCCATACAATTTATTTTTTCTAAGTATGTCCAATAGTATTCTCAAGTGCTTATTATGCTCTTCATTGATTTTTGAATAGATTAGAATGTCATCAAAGAAAACCAAAACATATTTATCTAATTTTTTTTGGATAATGTTATTCATTAAGATCATGAATGCAGTAGGTGCATTCATGAGTCGAAATGGTAAAATAATGAACTCATAGTGGCCATATTTTGTCCTAAAATCACCCTTATGTACATCTTCATCTTTAATTATAAGTTGATGGTAACTTGATTTAAATCGATTGTGGAATATATTGATGTATTACGCATCTAATCAAAGAGATCATCTATCCTTGGAAAAGGATATCTATTATTTATCATGGCCGTGTTAAACATGCGGTAGTCAATACATAACCTTAATGTGCCATATTTCTTTTTAACAAAAATGACCAGTGCTCGCTAAGGACACACACTCAGTCTAATAAATACTTTGGATATCAAATCAATCACATGTACCTTAAGTTCCAATAGTTTTTTTTTGTCATTCTATAAGGAATATTAGAAATAGGTTTTGTTCCAAGTTTGATATCTACAGTGAAATCAAATTCATGTCTCGGAGGGAGTCCATGTAACTCCTCTGGAAAGACATCACTGTAATCTTGTAATAGCAGGTAATTTGTCAAATAATTATTACATTTTTCATTCAAATATGATATTTTTATTTCTAAATCATGCAACCTTTGTTCTTATCCTTTTAATGTTCATCACAAAAATCTACCTTACTTCTATGTTTCTATTTATGCCCTGAATGACTACTATTTTCTATAGGTCATCCAATGATTTGATTTGTTTTTCATAACAATTTACACCTATAATGACATCGTACAAATCTAAAGGAGTTACGTAAAGTTCTATTTCTGTTGTATATTTAGGCAACTCTAATATTGTGCAGAAAAGAAATTTATTTACTTTGTGGACATCATTGTTCCCATATTGTACAATCCATGATTTCTTCATATAACCAATTTTTTTTTTAATATTTCAGCTAACTTATTTGAAATAAAGCATTCAGTGGCAACAGTATCAAAAATAATAGTTACAAGTAATATTTATAACTTACATAATACATCTATAGGAATGTCTTTCTTTTTAGCTTGCCTATTTATTACCGCAACATGAATTTTATGCTACTCGTTGTTATATTTATTTCTTTGATGAAAATTGTTTTTGTAGTGATCACCACCACACTTAAAACATCCTCCTATTGGTCATTTCATTTCTATTTTTTTCATAAACTACTGTGTTGTATTGAAATTATTTTTATGGTTTGTAGTAGGATTTTCTGATATATTCATCTGCCCATTTTTGAATTTATCACCCACCTTTTCCCACCAATTGTTTTTTGGTGCTAGTTGTGATGGTGAGCTAAAATTCTTTTTCCTTTTCTTGTCATAGTGAGAAAATATAAACTACAACTTCTTATTTTGACGGATTTCCTTTTTCAAATACTTTCTCCATGGTAGAAGGACCATTTACATCAAATTACCCTCCTATAAAATGATTAATTCCCATGATAATTTTACTAATGCGGAAGTTCTCATCATCTTAGTACTGGGGAACATATTTCAACAATTTTGTAAAATTTTCCCAGTACTCAGCTACAGTCAAGTTGCCCTATACTAAGGTCTAAAGTTTTGCAATATTTTGGTCATAATATAACTGCGGCAACCAATGCTGTCTAAAATATAACTTAAAATGATCTTAGGTGATGTTATCTGGATCAATCCCCAGTTCTACGTTCCAGCTGTCACACTAAGAGGAAGCATTTTTTGAGAGATGATACGCACCCAAAAGTACCTTAGTTTCTTTAGAAAAGTTCTTGATGGTAAAATAATTCTCCATCTCATTGAGCCAATTATCAGCTCCATCACCTAGAGTTGTACCATCAAATTTTTGGGGAATGATACGCTTAATATTGTTTGACTATTCTACTGCCAAACATGCCCTTTTATTATCACCTTGGTTCAGATCTGAGGTGTTAGGATCAGAAATAAGAGGTTGACTATTCGCAACATTGCCCTTTGTCATAACCATTTTATTCTATTAGACAAGAATAACACTTAGTGTTAGCGTAAGGACCCATTGTGTATAAGAACTATATTAAAATTCAGCTCTGATACCAAAATGTAACACCCAATGTTATAACTCAAAATTAAGGCATCATTTTATTTTAAAGAAAACCTGTTAATCCCCATAACATGCCTTCAATGATTTTATATAATAGAAATAATATTGCAACAAGTAATCTAGTTTACAATCCATCTGATAACATCATAACCACGTGTAGCTATAAAGGTCAATTACTTTTAGCCAATCCCCTTTATCACCACTCTTTATGAGTGTGTAAAACTTGTATGCAGTTGGTTAACCCATTGATTCAAGTAAGAGAAATTATGTAGTTCCATGTGTTTACCTGAAAACTAGTTAACTAAGTCAAACCCAGAATCTTAGACCATTGTTTTGGAACTCGGTGAATTGAAAATGTTTTCATCTAGTACACTACCTAGGACAAATATTTCAAGATATGCTTTGCACGCTTAGTTTTGTGACCACACATAAGACAAATGAAACTTGTTCCATCATCTCACATTCATCTGGATCACATCTTGTTAGGTAAGTCATTTTAGTTTACATATTAAGAAGACATAAAATTTAAGTCTCGCCTCTCAAATTGAGTGTACGCTAATAGTCCCAACTTAGGACCCCAACAAAAAAGATAATGATTACTTAATGAATCTCATCATGAATTAATTATTTCCCTTCCCATAGTTGTCCTAAGATGGTATGGTTATAGTATAAACAACCCAAATTATGAGGCTTAGAGTCCATGCTTACTTAATACACAATTCCAATTACAATGTAGATGTCGCCATTTAGAGATTAAGTCAAGTTATATGTTTATCAACAAGTAATTAGTAACTTACGAGTTACTATCATTCGAAGTGTCCAAACTCAAATTGTTTCCTAACAATTTTCGTTGTTAGGATTAGGTTTAGTTAACCATTTCATTAATATTAGATAACAGTCCAATCCTGATTTGATAATGTGGTAAATACACATTATCATTAACTATCGTTAAGTACCTCTTTGAAAAGAGACATTCTTTTTAAGAATTTGAAAAAGTTTTAATATCAACAAAATTTTGAAATGTTTCAATCACATTTCATATTAATAGCTTATTAAAGGTATTGTACTTTTGCACTTAGACATCATTATGTCAATAAACAAGTAGTTATCGTAAAGGTACAATTAGTCATCCATGAAATATTTAAGTTGTACTAAATAATGGTTCAATTATTTAATTAATCTCTTTATGATCGAGTTTAAGAAATGTAATTGTTTCACAACTCTGTTTTGTTATCCCAACAACATTAACCAGTTGTATCATTTAATTAAACATTAAATTAATGATGTCTTTGACATAATTGTAATAATTGTCTTTTGATAGTTAAGATTAATTATTTTTTTAAGGTATAGCTATTTTATTATTAAGGATAAAGGTTGTTTGACTAGGACCTTACCCAGGAAAAAAAAGGCATAGAGCCAAGATGAAACAATTAGGACTAATATAAAACTAATGGAAATAAACAAACCAACTACTCATCACCAACTTTGTACCTATCACCAACTCTGTACCTATCACACACAAACCATCTCCACGAGTCTATGGAATAGAGGGGTAGTGACGAGTATCCCCAAAAGTGGAAACCTCACTTACACCTCAAGCTACCAAACTAAGGGAGTCATTCGGTTGCAAGATAAGCTCAAGCCCCCACCCGAAGGAGGCAAGAAGCAAAATACTTGAGTATATTGATTTTTTTCCTAGTTCCTTGCAGTAGAGAAACACCTAGAGCTATGTCCTATGTGTAATCATGTGCAAAAAATATGTTATATTTCTCATAAACAAGTAGTTGAAACCACAAACCGTTTTTTTTAGAAGCCTTAAAGAGGCAAGGACAAGACCATCTGTAGTCATGCTAATATAGAAACTAGCATGAACTATCCTAGTACAAGCTCATGTTGTAGGATCTATTGTTAAGGGAGCCCCAAATCCCTCGTAATTCCAAAGATCACATCGTGCTCCCAAAACTCCAAAAGTATAACAAGTTGTACACACCTACACCATTTCTAAGAACACATCCTCCTTTCTAACATAAACTATAGTATTTTGTTTAGGATTAAGAATTGTATTCATTGTTTATTGAGCTACTTGGTTTTCTATTCCATCTTTTATTCAAGTTTTGAGTCATAGGAAGAATACTAAAATGGTATTGTAGCAATACTCGTGGGATTTGATTCTAAAATACCTTGAGAATCAAACAATCACAATTGATTTCTAGGATCTTTAATAGGTCTATTTTCATAGCTTTCAAAGAGTAGAGAATATTTAGACATGCTAGGTTTACTTGTTTATTTCAAGTTAATTCATGCAAAGTAATGGTTTCTTACTTATCTCTTGTAATGATGGTCCATTGAATTTTTGTTTAAAGCTTTGGGGGTTCTTAAGTGTTCCATCTCATTTAAGAGATTTTGCAGCTTTTCATTGTTCACATTTAGCACGCTCGATGGGACTTACTCCATAGTCCTTTAGAAGTCATTTTTAAAGATTTTCATTTCCATTTACAACCATTTTCATGCTTTTAGGGTTAAATAGCTTGTTTTCTAACAGATTTATAACTTTAAGTGGGCTAAATCTACCTTTTCCATGAATATTTAATGGGTTGGTGTTAAAAATTGGTTGTAATGGTGAAAAAATAACCTATTGATAGTTTTGGATTTTTCATTTCTGTGATTTTTTGTGGTTTTCCAGGGCCACGCACATGAGTCCTGAACCAATGCACACCTATCATCCTAGGTGCACACCAGTCTATCTTCTCTCTTACCCATTTGCTTGTAGTTTGAATGTCATCCCTTTTATAAATGGGCACACACACACATTCTAAACCATGTGCACTCGCCTCTCAGGACTTGCAGGTGTTATTTGACCACTATGTTAAATTTATATCTTACCCTGCATGCGACCTACCTTTAAGGATGCGCTCTTACTAAAATCCAAATGCACATGCTATTATGCCCATGCATGTGGAAAGCCACATTGTCCTTTCCTATAGCCACATGCATATTTCACTCAGGGCATGTATTCTTCGGTAGGTACGCGCACACATCATTCTGGGTGCATAGGTGTCACTGTCAAAATTTAAAATTTTGTTGCAAGTTATAGAATCAATTTTTTTAATTTTTATAACAGTTTGCAGGTTTCTAACAATATTTCACAGGTTTTTTGATACAATTTTTAGCCTAGAACTTAGTTAAGTTTTTACATTTTTCATTTATTGAGGTCTTTTGAAATGCTTATGCTCTTCCCTCACACATTCTAGGTCATCTTGGGAGTAAAAAACATATCAAAACCTTCTCTTTTCTTTCCAAATACTTGAATTTCAGTTGTATAAAGGATTAACTTTCAAAGTTTCATAAAAGGATTTTATTTTTTAAAATACTTAAGTATTTTCTATTTATTGCCACATTTGAGTGAGATAGCTTGTTTTGTATGTTCTTTCCTTACGTATTATGATGATCTAGGAAATCAAAAGCAACATCATATCTCCTTTAAATTATTTTATTGGAAAATTACTAATCTTTGTGTGTTGGACCAAAATCACGTGTTAAAGAATCAGAGGATTAAAAAAGGCTAACTCATTTCTTGTAGGTTACCAAACAATGTGCGACAAAAAACCACATTAAGTCTAAAAGATAAATAACACACCATATTCAACACACTTGATTTGTAGGTTTGGATAAGGGTCATCCCCATCCACTTTACACTAGGATAAACCCTCTTTTTCATAAGTCTTAAGCTACAACCAAAGAGGTGCTCCTAGGAACCCCAAAGTAGTCCACCGCTGAGTAACCTCGTGGAAAAAATGGGAAGCACTCTACTTACCCACTTGAATAGTGAAACCCTTGTGATAAAGCTTTATATTACCCATAGGGGGACCCATTTAGTAATTTGATTGTGAGGTAATGGTGCACCTCCCTAGCAGAAATCCTATAAGTCCCTACCTCCTTTAGGTGACCATTTGTGAGTGTTACAAATAAAATCCTAAGGATTCATATTGTCTTAGAGCCCAAGTTATGGTCTCAAAGCCAAACGTGTCAAACAACCTTGGTTAAGTGAGAAATTTATTCGAGTCATAACCTTTTTTGTCGAACAAGGGGAGAGTTCATTCAAGTTCAAACATAGCATCATTCATCATGAGATTTAGGAAGCCTTACTTTTTCTTAGTTATTTCCTCGCCCTAAGGAAAGGCGAAACTCTACCCAAGTGACACCAAGATTTTTTCACCCCTACCTTTTTTACTCCTTTTCTCTCTTTTTGACCATTTTGGATCAAAATAAGATCAACATATGGTGTTTTATTAATTGATTATGTCCACCACTTTTGCATCCATTTACATTCATCCTTTCTTGAGACTAGATGGTAAACATTGAAATTGTGTTGGTACATCTTCTCATATTGATTGGAATTTGATCTTGATACCCATGTGAAGACATTTATCGTAGCTAGGCTTGCAACATTGTTACTTATGTCATGTTTCTCATAAACATCATGTAAGTATGCACATTGTAATATTACGTTGCCCACATCATAACAATTCCTTAGTATAATTTGACTTGGTTTTATTGTGAACATTACTTTGATCTTGTAAATTGTCTTTACCTTGTATTTGTTATCATTATATCATTTTAGGTGCTAAATTCCTCATTTTCTCACAAGATTTGGTTAATGTATCCAGGTGGTGTCATCACGCGGCTCACATTCATAACCTCTACCTTTTGGGATTTAGGCCTGGATTATTCTAAAGGTCCTTATAGTATCCTCTAAGTGGAGGTCACATCAACACCTTTTATAATACTTACGCCTTGTCTTTTTCAAACTCAACTTCAGTATTGACATCGTGATTGATCATTTAGAATCAAAACTATCGTTAGAAAACAATAGTATCATATTTTGGACCTTGATGGATTTATTGGTGTTATTAAAACTTGCATAATTGTTCCTTGCATGTTAAAAAACTCATAGACTTATTCTAGGAGATTTCATTAGGTTCTTTGTAACTTTTTGTCCAAACCTTGTTGGATTATCTGAATTATTTCATTACAATGTCTTTTTTACTTAGACCTTCTTTGGAAAATCACGTGTGAATCCCTTTATTTGCAAAATGTCTAGTTGGTCATCGGTATGCTTCCGTGAATTGACATATAAATTCCTTCCATCTAAAGGATTTCAATCACACTATCTATGTTTAGGAATTTGTACCTAAATGACGCCAACAATGATTGACTATCTCACAGTCCCTCACACTTACAACAATAGGGAATTAAGGTTTAGGCCTTCACATGAAAAGATTCCCCTCATGACTAAACCTCATTTGGTTGTTTGCACTAGAAAAATCATTCAGTTACCACTTTCCCCACCTTCATCTCATAGTCAAAGGATATATTTTATTGAGTCCAATCTAGACATTATTTCTTAATATTCCAATCCAAATTATGATTCTGATTCATATCCTTCTTCTAATGAATTAGATCCAAAATTCTCTTCTAATTCCTCTAAATCAACTCATAAATCATGGTCCTCCCCTTGTACGCAAGACCTCCTTCATCAATCGCCTCAATGACCCCTTCCTCCATTGAAGAGCTCTCTAGTTCAAAGTTTTCCTAATCAATCATTTAAGTCAACTCCCAGGTCGCATTCATCTAAATCAAAACTTATGTCACAATATCCATATTGGATGGGTGACTCTCTTTATATACCATAATAGGTCATCTTCTATGCAAACTTATTCTATCTCTTTCCACTTGCAAGATTTCTCTGTTGAAATCTACTTCATCTCTCAAGACATCTTCTCTTATCAATCAAAATCTAATTCCTTTTTTTTCTCTAAGTCATTTCGATCATGCATTATTATATATTCATCCATCTTCTAAAGATGAATGTTTGCGTCTATGTAGAAAAATTCACAAGAAATGATGGCCTAAGATATATTTTTGACGTACTATCAAATTCCTTTATGAATACGATAAGGGTAAGCCTTCCCCTCTTCTACATCATCACACATCTTTTAAAACATCCATGATTGTTGGACTCATTTATTATGGTCAACCTCCTATGGTTGAAGAAAAATAACCTCTACTAATTTATTTCTCTTAGAATGAAGGAACCATCAGACTACACAAAGATAACCCTCTAGAGGATTAAAAACAAGGATTATTTCCAAAACACGATATGCTCGTGTATGGGGAGGAAGAATTTAATTCCTTTTATCAAAATGCAAAGGAGGATTCTAAGGTCATGGAACTTGATTCTTAGATTCTATTATTCCATCTTCACCTTCCTCTGAGCATGATGACATTCTAGGGTCTAACATTAATCCATGGCCTACATTCTCTTTATCCAATCATTCTTTATCTATCATGATTCCAACTCTAAAATGTCATCTTGGGTTACCACCTCGTATCTGATCCGAAAATAATCAGATTATTACTACCTAATCTCGGACCCTTATAGGCTTTAATTATTTGCCGATAATTTAGTCCTTTTAAGTAATCAATTTAAAATAATGCAAGACAATAATGAAAATTGCACACAGATTGATTATGGAGTTCGGAAATTACCTACGTCTCCGGGGTTCGTGGTCGAACCGTTCCACTAGTCAAAACTTGTAAGTTACAATAGTACTTTCACAAGAAAACCTAATGGAATTTTACTTGCCTATCAGTACACCAGTTCTTTGGATGACAAGGGTGAAAAATAACACCTGACTTCCACCTTCCTGGCGTACAATCTCCTTCGGCTGTGATTGGCCTTCCCAACGCAAACAATGCGAAGCTAGCACTCCAGTTGATAATCTAGGATTGGCAAGTAATTGGTGTGGCTCAATGGGCCTATTGGGTAGTTTATAATTTACTCCCAATCACAAATATTTCATCTAATATTGCCTAAAATAATAGGCCAGTAGACAATACCTATTGACACATCCCACAAATAAGCTTAACAAATAATAAGCTCGGATGTGTGTCCCCACAACAAGCTTAACAAATAATAAGCTTGAGTTGTGTAATGTGTCTATTACAATACAAATGGGTTCCCTATTTATACATTTTTAGGGCCCAAAAAATATGCATTGCATATCATCCATAGGCTAATATTAAACCTTAGCCGTGCATAGAAATTGGGTTTAAATCCCAAATTGGGCAGATGTATTTTTAAATGGGTTAAAATCCCATGTAGGGTGGAATTTGTTGAGTTAAGTGGGTATATCCCACATCAGGCGGTCTGAATAATGTTTAAGGCTTTAAATAGCCTTCCCATGCATATGTGGAGTGGTCAAAGGACCACGTTAGACTTAACCGCCCCCATCTCCACCGCTTCTCACCTCCCTGACCACGTGGAAGTAGCATATGTTTGGTGGCTATGTAGGATTTAATACTAATGTATACACATTAATATATATAGTGGTTTGGAATATATGCATGCCATTTTGGAAAGTGGGACTTACCAAGATAATATGATTTCGACCAATATAATGTGGTATAGAAATAATTAACTCGGGTAATCCTGTAGTCACTTGTTGTCTCCTGATAGGAAAATCGAGCGAATTCGATGAGTGGTGGCAAAGCCACGTGCGTGGCTTGTGGACCCACCACGTTGGTGATAATACCATAGTCCACACGGCGACCGGGCTCCCCTCCGTAATAAAAGTTGAGCCTCTTGTTCCCGTGCACCATTTTTTACCGCTCGTTGAAGACCGGGTGATCAAAAACTAACAAGCATCTCCTTTTTGCCACATGTCGCAGTGCGATTGGTCCAATATTGACCATTTGACCAGAGTTGACTTTCCCACTGTCTGAACTTTGAATCCGAACATATCTAGAGCTCCCGATGTCCGTTTGTCACGTTCTCAAGTTGTTGGAAAGCTCTCGAGATGATCTTCTACATTGACACCGTTTAGGGATGTTTATGGAACTTTTAAAAATGATCCCCTGATCAGTATCCCATAACCATCTTCCATGTGTGTCCACATCCTGGTGGTCCATCCTCATCTTCCCTTGGGACACATCCTATTAGCTCTCTTTCTTCTATTAGAGGGTTTTATCCATGTAGCTCTTTATCATCCGTTCTTGGGCCATGTCTTAGTAGCCCATCATATTTTTCTATCCTAGGACTGTAATCTAGTAACCCTCCATTTGATACATGTGGGTCACCCCCTACTAGTACCTCACCATATTCTTGTATTCTAGGGCCATTTCCTAGTATCCCTCCATTATTTTCTATTTGTTAGTCACCTTGGGGCAGCTCATTACCTTCTATTCTTGGGTCACGTCCTAGTATCCCTTCATCCTCTTCTATCTATGGGAAACCTCTAGGTAGCCCATCATATTATATTCTTTGGCCATGTCCTAGTAGCCCAATTTCTTCCATCTTAGGGATATATCTTAGCAGCCCTTTGTCATCTTCTATCAATGTCTCACCTCCTGGTAGCCCATCCTATTCAATTCCTGGACCGTATCCTTTTAACCTATCACGTTATTCTTCTATCAATGATCGATGCAATCCCACCACCATTTCTCTTGTTCCTATCATCAATCATAAATGTTTGATTCTTCTTCCACTTATCAAGATTAGACAATTCATGCATTAGCTTATACGAATCCCAAACAGTTTCTTCATCAAGCTCAGGTTAAAACTTCCAACAGATCTAAAGCTCCCAACAAGTCAAACAACCACAGGGTTTAAAATCAGAGGTGATTCAAAAATGCACAGAAATGTAACCATCAAGTATGGCTCAAAGTGAACAAAGCTATGGATAGGGAATTTCATCTCTCGCTTACGAAATCCATATTTTAGGATAAATCACTGTCACTTATCAAGTATGATATCACCACGATCATCGAAATTTGGGATACTAAGACTCTTGACAAAATAACATGCCTAGTATCCCTTATCAAAGAAATTACAAACATTTTTGTTGGATCCTTTCACACATATTGACTTTGTTAGTCCTAGATTTCAAAAAACTATTCAAAAATCCTAAAAATCAAAAAAATTGAAAATAAAAAATATATATAAGAAAACATATACAAATCAAAGGTACAAAGATCAAACACTGCAATCAGGTTTTGCATAAATATGGATGTTCTTTCTTCCCTTTCAATCCATTCCTCTGCAATTAATCCATCATTTTCATCCCTTTGATTGTATTTTGGTTAGCTCATTCATGTGCATTTTGCGACATTTATCTCTATGGTATCCTTTTAACCTTGGTCTTTTATTACCTTGGTAAATTAACTAATGACTGACCTCGTAGAGATCATATCGCAAATTTACATATAATAAACTTGTTGCGAAGAAATTTTTGATATATTTGTTAACACTAGTCAATGTCATCATCACAATCACTTCCACATCCTTCCATCAAGACATCTATAGTTCTTAACCCATTGTTGAAAATAATCCACAAAGTGTAAATAAGTTTTTAGAAAGAAAATAAATCAAAACCAATAAAAAAATCAAAAGATAAAAGCTATAAAAAAATCAAATTGACGACTCTCCTTCCACCTTCCACTAAAAACTGGATGACTCTCCTTCCACCTTCCATTAAAAAATTACCTTTCTAAATAAATCATTGCTACAAATTGGCTAGCATTTCTTCACTTGCTATCCATCAAATATCCCTTTCAATATGTAAGTAATTTCCATGTGCACACACTAGATCTTTATGAGTAAACAATATTAGTATGTTACCAATTGTTTTTTTTCGGACCTTGTTCTGACTTTTACTCTAGTTTGTATCTTGTCTCATGATTTGTGCCTTTGGGATAATTGATTTTTAATCACAAGGATTCTAAGGTACATTCACAACATTTCGTTGTTATTCTACTTCATTCAGAACATCCATGTATATGTTATTGCCTTTTTTCCATGTTTGTGGATACTTTTGTCTCCTTTCACAAAAACAATATTCTACTTCCTTTCGATCATGTGTTTCTTAGCCAACATACGCTGGGGGCATCCTCACTCCTTCCTAGCATGTCATTAGTTTGTGTTCAAAATCATGATTGAACCTAACCATATTTACCTTGATCTAGCCTCTGCATGTGAAGAGTTTTTATTTGAATACTCCCACCTAACACCAAGGCATTTTTTCGCATCATCAATTTCATGCACATGCGCGTGGTATTCTTCCCTTTTACATACCATGTATCAATGAGGACATTCATGCTTCTTTATGTTCATGTACATAGCTTTATAAAAATTTCAAATCACAAAAAACATTCAAATATGTTAGAAAAATAAAAAAAATCAAATATGTTTTATAAAACTTCTAACTATCAAAAATCATCCTTAAAAACATCGTTCTTTGGTTATTGCTTATCCACATCATAAACAACTCACGAATCATTTTTATATACCTTCATTAACAAATCTAGTTTGCATGTTTTGTCTGTACTCTAGGGCACAATGATTTTCCTGGGTACTGTTTCATAGTGCACAATGTTTTTTCATAGGACTTGAGTGTCCTTCATTCTTCCCATTGCATGTACAATTCACTTAGGGCATCATTATTAACCCTTTTCATTTATCAAGAAAATTTAGAAATGAAGCTTCATAAAAAAATATTTATGCAACTATCTTAACTGTTGTTTATTTAGGTATGTTCAAGTTTGTACTGGTTTCTTTATTATATAATCTTGTTTACTTCTCGTATTGTAATTGCATTTTGTATGTTACATGGAGTTGGCAATTTTTATCAATGGATAATTGTTTGTATTATGGATTTTCATGCCATTTTACACTTTTATCATATACTTATATTTTAATATGGACCTATGATAAATATTCTTAGCAAATATGATGTAATAATTATTGTCTTATGTAATGCAAAAATCACTCATAGCTCAATATCTCTTCCTTATTCTTTTTGTATTTCTTCATTATTCTTCTATTTTCACGTAGAATCATCTAATCCCTTCTCATTCTCCTATTTTATTCTTACACTTATTTTTGATCATCGATCAACCTCTTTCATCAACCTGTAGACACTCGAGGGAGCATCCTTCACCCTAATTATTTTTCTCCCACTCCTTCAAAAATTTGTAGTCATTTGTGTTTGTCTACTTTCTTTGAAGTGGTGTAGTTTATGCCACCCTAAAGAGGGGAAAATGTAGACACCTATAATTTTCTTAATCCTAGAGTTTCTTCCAATTCATTCAATTAAAGACTCTTCATTAATTAAATGTTTTTCACTTCATTCTCAGATGCCCATTAACAACACCTTCTTGGTCGTAATCTTCCTATAATCCTTATAATTTAGCTAATATACCATTTTATTAGCTAAACATCCTCCTTCAACCATTCTAACCCCCTTCTAATCTCCATCTAAACCACTTCTACTAGCTTCCTAGATTATTATTCCATTTCATTGGATAAATTAGTCCTCTTAAAACTCTCTCAGACTCCTAATTCCTCACTAATCAAGATTAATTGGGATAATCCTAGATTAACTAGCCTAAGTCATGTTTAACCTCTTCTAAACCATAAAGTTATTTTTTTTCTTATTCATTTGCCCCACATGCACCAAAAGTCTTCCATTCTTGGAAATTTAAAACTTTAACTACCCCACCACCCCTAGACCATTTCTAAGAACACTTCCTCCTTTCTAACATAAAATATAGTATTTTGTTCAGCATTAAGAGCTTTCATTATTGTTTATTGATATACTTGCTTTGCTATTGCATCTTTCATTCAAGCTTTCAGTCATATGAAGAACACTAAAATTTTCTTGTAGCCATATTATCGAGATTTCATTCCCAAATACCTTGAGAATAAAAAAATCATAAGTAATTGCTAGGGTCTTTAATAGGTCCATTTTCATAGCTTTGAAAGAGTAGAGAATGTTTAGAAATGCTAGGTTTTCTTTTTTATTTAAATTTAATGTATCCAAAGTAATGTTTTCTTTCTTATCTATTATCATGATTGTCGATTGACTTGTTGTTTAAAGATTTGGTGATTCTTAAGTGTTCTTGACTCATTTCATAGCTTTTGTAACTTTTCCTTCTTCACACAAGGAACCTACCCACATAAGAAAAGAAATTTGAATGGGACTATGAAAATTCTTTGGTGTCCACTTAATTAGATTCAAAACTATCCTCCCAAAAAACAAAGGGCCTTCTAGTAATACTATGAGAAAATCTTCCTCAAGCAAGAATTTGAATAGGAAGGAATCCTTTACCAGAAAAACCACCTCCAAGTTTCCCCTAGGCCTCCATTTCCTCTCAGTCTAATTCCTCCCAGCCTCAATGTTCAGTCTAGAGCACACAAATATTCCTTATAAAGATAAACTCATCTTAAGTATTTCTATAGATCTATCAATAAACTCATCAGGGACCAAGAGTGAAAGGTCCTCAACATCCCAAGAAGGTGAGAGAAGGGTAGATAGAAATACCTTACCACTTGCAGCTCCAAATCCATCCAATTTGCTTTCCTACATCACACTAGTAGCGAAAAAATATTTTTGAGGAGGGTTCAAAATAGATCCAGGAGACTAACCCTATCTCGCACCATCACTTTAAAAAAAAATTACCACTCACTCCTTTCTTCATTTCTATCCATCACTTAGAAATTAAATGAATGATAAAATGGTGGGGAAAGGTAAAACTATTTAATCAAGTACAATTTTCATAATCAATATCAAAGTACAATCCACTGTTGGAAACAACTTAAATCATCATTACAAACCATAAGAGATAGTCAAATAATAAATTTATTTTTTGAACTCCTTAAGGATAAATCCTTAATTTATAACTTAAATTATAGTAGTTTCATATCAATACGATTGGCCACTTGCATATATGAAAACTCCCTGAAATCATAATTATTTTTACAATCAATACATATCTAAATTTAAATGTACATTGGATTAATTTTTATAGTAAGATAAAAAAAATTATCACATGATGAGCATGTATGTAATCAGTATAATTAAAGCCTCATAATAAATAATCCATCATGTTATTTGTAAGGTAAAAATAATACTGTAAATTGTTAGTTCATTGCAATAGCATGGATTAACAACCTTTAATCTAGTCATTTCATTTCACAATAATTGAACATATACTGTTTTGATTTCAAGAAATAAAACAAATAAAATTTCAGCAAAACATGTAGACTTTAATGAAGGTACCTATTTATCAAACCAATTTCTATATAAACAACTTGCAACCATCTCTGAGTTCATTAAGTCTTACACATTATAACTTCATTTAAACTCAAGACACATTAAATTACAACAATCATCTTTTAACAAAACAATGAAGTAATGAAATTACATTCAATAAACATTTATCACCAACCAACATGCATATTACTTAAGAATCACGAAGAGAAAGAAAGTTATTCCTTCAAGACTAATGTTTTAGCATTCCACTTAAACACAATAAGGATAAACAATATTTCTCATCAATTCATAAACAAGATGATTAACATCATAATAATGGTACTAACATTTGTAGCTTATTTCTTCATGCATTTCTTATGATATGCGCTTTATTCATAGAAGATACAATGCTCACACTTCCTTTCATGCATGTAAATAAAGACATCCCTTACAAAATATACTAGAAATGATGATAATAATAATATCACATTAGCAAGAATGTCTAAGTTACAAAATTTTATCCATACCCTACAATTTTTGCATATATGCATTTCAAAAACTATAGCAATCTAGAAACCCAATTAATCAAAGGAAAAATATGATATCCTTGGTAGATAAAAATGACCACTTTCTTCACAAGAAAGAAATAACAAAACAAGGTTTGGATAGCGTTTCAGATGTGTTGATACAACTTCCATAACTTAGTATATCAGGGAAAATCATTTTTGTGGTATTTAGGAGACCGTCAAGCTATTCTATGATCACCTTATAAAATAGCATAAATGAATATATGACTCACAAATTTAAATATAATTATTGTGGGTTGTTACAATTATACCAACCCATATACTCGAGATCACACTTATAATTGTATTTTCATTCGTTTATGCTTATCGATTCCGCTACATACTTAGAATGAAATGGCTCAAGATACACCAAGGTTTATTCCCTTTCTCAAAGTATACAATAAAATGGAAAAAAAGATAGCAATTATTATGAAATCCTGAAGTTATTCTTCAAAAAGAATACACCAAATCCAGCTAGATTATAGTGAACTCATGAAGCAGAAAAAAACAATACAAATTGTGGGAAATTGTTCAGTTCAAAAACTAGCATTGACTCCAACCCAGATAAGAATCAATCGAAATACTAATACCCATGATATATTTCAGAAGCATAAGTTGTAAGAAAAATCCCATATCTCTATATGGACTCAAAGGCCATTTATCCTTTTTCAAATAATAACAACAACATATTCGAAGCACCTGTCTAAGGGAAATAACCCAGTTTAAACACCAATTATTTACAATGAATAACATAGTGAAAATTATTAAGACGAATAATAAACAATCCAATAGGTGTTCAAATACATTGAAATAAATAACTAGAAACTAGGGAAGATAATTCATGCGTGCAAAAATGTATCGTTCCTGCTAACTCCCTCAACGCCTTCCTATGAAAAATTCTGATCAACCCAGTAAGATTTTCCACAAGATTATTCCAACAAATGTCAAAATAATGCGACCAAGATTTAAATAATATCAACCCCATAATCCATGTTAACAATTCCCTAAATATTTCTTATTCTGCCATAAAATTTCCATAAATAGCTCATTAAATAATATCTCAAAACTCACATGGACAGGCCTACAAAAATGAATGTTCGAATGGTTAGAGAAAAGATGACTCGAAATGAAAACAATAAAAAATGATATGCCATATTGCATGCAAGGTAACTTCCACAAGAAGCTTCTCAAGTTTTTTTAGACATTAATTGCCATTAAATTTAGTAGGTGCCACGTAGTACCCAGAATAATTCCTCTCCACCTCTAGTCTACATGTTCTGTCCAAAACCAACTCGTGATGCTTTATTATTTTGTCTAAGATATTCAAATAAAACAAACCTTAGTTTTTGCATGGGTCGTTAATCGAACATTTAAATAGTGGAACAAACATTTTCCAATCAAATATGATCAATTCCATATGGCTACCCACTAATTAAAAGCCAATGAGTATGGTCGATAACCATATGGGTTACAAAAACAATGAGAGAGTCAATGGTATGTGATCTAAGATCGTAATACCATTCAATGATAAAATGCCAAGGAGTATAATCCGTATCATTTTGAATAATAAAAAACAAATCCACTTGAACTTTGTTCGTATAAATCATCTAATTCAAATGGAATATACGATGTTATTTTAACAATTTAAATGCCCAATAAAATGGTCTACAACTAACATGATAATCCAAAATAAATAATCAAACATCATAGATTCACGATCAGTCAAAGACAAGGATAAACCAAATGAGTTTCAATCCATCATGTAGTGCGATTGACCAATCAATCAATCATCAAATAGAACATTATATGTGATACGATCAAAATCATTACAACAATCAAGTAATTAATCAAAGATGAATATAATTGAAATAATCTTTTTCTTGTATTATTTGCCAAATCTAGATTTAATAAGAAACATTTTTGTATTAATTTTTAAATAGATTATTAAGTAATCCCATTGATTTTATCTTAATGATTCTAATATTTACTTGTTCCTTGCTACAAGACATCATAGTGATATACAATCAATGACCGTTACAATGTCAAAAGAACCTAGTTTCTTTCAAACAATCATTGTTATTTCCAATTACCAAAATAACACATTACAACTATTTATAGATTCAATCATATTTTGAAAATCATTATTTTTAGTAAGAAAGATGAAACAGAATATCCATAAAAGGTACAACATTCCAAATAGTATACTCAAGCATTGAAATCATTGCACACACAACATGGTAAAATAACTCTAACAACCAAGCAAGTAAAACATGTCATTAATGTAACGTATTTCACGAGTGCTTGGTGACAAGCATCGTTACTCGGTTTGGTTTACAACTACGTGTAAGTATGTATATCCTTTTCATGGAATACATACAGACATTTAAATGGAACACCAGTCGAGTAATGTTTCATATACCCCCAAGCCCTTATGACCCACTTCACATTACATTACTCTATTTTATGATAACACAAAATGAAAATTTGGAATTTGACATAATATTTATTGTAATAACATATTTATTGTCATATAATTAACTAATTACATGTGGATACCCAAATGAAGGTTGTATAAAAACATCGGAGAATAAAAACATTTAATACTAATAACATTCGAATAGCGAGAAAATTTGAAATAGAAGAAGAACTCAACTATAGAAGACTTGGTTCAATTATTAAAGGATTAAAAATGAGAAAAGGTGGGATAGCCATGTTATTTATGAAGAGGAAGGGATACAATATTTAGAAAATTTAAATGAGGTATTAGGACAGGGGAGCAAAAGTAAATTTTGTTAAAGGAGAAATGCTAGGAATATTAGGAATACGTGAAATATTAGAAATAGGTTTGAATAGAGAACTTGGGTACCTGAGGAATACTAAGAATAGGTAGAATAGAGAAGAATGCACACATATTTATAATGCATGTTTTTAGTCCTTCGTACTGATTTTTAAATATTCCTTCTATGTATTTACATTTTTGCTACTTTGACTTTGATAGAACACTAATATTAAGTGTCTGAGCTATCCCAATATTTTATAGACCTGTTTGCGACTGAACCCTTAGGAAAACTGCTCTCATCTATTGCCTACTTAATTATAAACATGTATTTGGCGTGTTTTTTAAAATTTACTTTTGATAAATTCAATTTTTCCTATGTCATGTCTTGTAAATATTCTTTATCTAAATAATCAATGACTTCTTTCTCTACTAAATCCCATAAATCGTGACGATAAAATAAGTTTTTGTTTTAATGTTCAAAATTTTTTTTAAAAAAATCTGAATAACGAAAACTACAGCTTTAACTGAGGTTACTGTTGTTGCTTCCGTAAATGGATTATAAAATCTAAAATCAACTATTGCTAATCTACTCTTATAATAATTTGAAGGTTCAGATGAATCTGAAACCATTGTTAAGGTGTGTGCTCAAAATAAGTTAACCAGAAAAGTAAGACTATAACACAATAAAATGAGATATACAATACATGCTCAAGCTGAAGAAGTAAAACTTCTCGCATTAATAATTTTGAAGCACTTTGCTTCTCTTTTTATTTTATCTCCTTATTTATGTCTGTTTCAAATTTTGAGTTTGTACACATATTTGTAACTCTTAAAAAATATTTTTTCAAATATATTTTTAAGACACTTTTAGACAAAAAAAAAAATTACGAACCAAAATAGTTTTTACTTTAAATTAATCTTTTCCTAAATATAAAGTCTATTTTCTTGAAAATGAAAACTAGCAAAATTATAATATAAAGTCTATTTTCTTGAAAATATAAACTAAAAAATTTCTAATTAAAAGTTGTATACATAATTATTTTTTACTTCTAACACAATTTGGAACATTTGCATGTCCCACAATAAACTAATTATTTTTTCTCCAATTTGTGAAGTTGTTATATTCCTACATTTTATTGATGTATGAATTAATTTATTCATAGTTGAATATCATTTATTTTTGTTAACTACATATATAAACCCGAACCCAAGAACCTAAACAATATAAAAAATTTATTGTATACTGTAAAATTGTTAAATAGAAAGAAATGATTGCAGACATGAATCCTTGAAAAATTGGATTGTGCCGGTCAAAAAAATAATTTCATTAGTAGAATTCACTGTAATCCTATGGTCTTGATACCCACATACTTAATCCTACATTCTTCAAAAGAAAGACTGATAATCATATACAATTGGGTTAAAAGTGTAATTTCTATCTTAAATATTAACAATATGAAGCCAATTTCAAGCAATGTTCTTATTAAATGCACATTTTAGATAGAGATGATAGATTTTGAAATATTTTGCATTACCAAAATTTTTATGTTCAATCCATGTTTTTTACATTCACATTATTGTAATAAAATCTTTACTGTAATATCATCTATAACACCTAATGTTATTGTTTCACCCGAGTCTTAGACGTTTCTTTGAAGTATTGACGAAACAGATAGGGTAACAGGCGTAGGAGGAATACCTGTTCAAATGCAGATTGATGGGTTGTTGTGTGCGTATGACTTTTGAATCCACAGCTGGTTGTGAGAGCTTCCTTTTGGATAGGAGGAAATACCTGGAATAAAAGCAAGACCACTAGAAGGAATTAAACAATATGTCCAGTGAACTGCCTAGTGTATGCTAGATCTGGGAAGTGTGATACTTCCTAGATGGTTGTCAGTCCACTGTTTTAAACAATTTAATGCAGTAAAATAAGTAAATCCTTTTGTATTTTGAAATGATTTAGGTATCTAACTTAAAACACAATAAGAAAGATCTAATCCAACAGGCTAGGTTAGAATAGGATCCAAAGGTTAAGTGACTAGTTCTGGGTCTTTGTAGGTCTAACAAAGGTCTCAGGCAGATCATAGGTGAATGAGGGTGAGGCGGAATTAGGTGGGTAGGTTATTGTTATGGGTTGTATGGGCAAATACAAAGACTGATTCCAGTTAAGGGTGACCAACGACAGTTGGGTGTAACTAGTGCCGGTTACTATGGAAATCTGGGGATGCCACAAAATGGGCTTGGGGTCTACTTTGTGATTGCACAAAGGATTTTGGTTGTTCGGGATGAGGTATTGGGTGATTTTGGAGGGATTTGGTGAGGTTTTAATGGGTATATGGAGGGGGAGTGTTGAAGGAATTCAATAGGTGGCTAGGTGAACAATAGGTGACAATATAAGGACAGAATGAAATAAACCAGAGAAGTATACCGTTATACTTACTTGGATCCTAGTCCTCGATGCTTGTGAGTGAGGGATGGAGGTGTTGATGAGAGGTTGAATGTTGCAGGTGATCGCAAATTATATGAGAGCTTCTGCATGGGTTGCATGTGCATTCCTCTTTGCTTGGTTAGATAATATCATTACTGGGGTGGCTATGCAGGAAAAGAAGTTTGATCTCTTTCCTTGCATGTGTGTTCTCACTTAAATTCGCTCTCAGAAGATGTGATATCTCTCATGAATATGTTAATGGTCATCAACATTTTCCAATCTTTTGCCAACCTTCAAAATAAGGTTGTTTTGGGGGTTATAAGGGTAACCGACAATGGTTCTAGCTTAATCGGCGACGGTTAGGGCTAACCAGCATCGGTCAAGGCGTGATTTCTTAGGTTTACTAAACTAGGGAGATCCTCTTGATTTATCTTGGATCTCGTGTTGTTAACCCGTGGATTAAACTAGAAGTTTCTTGTAAGCATGCGGTAATGTGGTTAGAGGGAATGTAAGCATTTATTTTTAGGGTTTGGGTAAGTCTTAGTTAGTTATGGCAACTTACTAAGAATAGTTCTTAGGGTGAGTTAACCTGATGAGGTGTCTAGGTGAAGTGTATGTGTGGATATTATTTAAATTAAGATATTTAAATAATAATTAAATTAATATTAGTGAGGTGAAGGGGGCCATAGCTAGGTGAATTTGATGAAGGGTGCTTATTTGTCAAGGGACCAAATGAGAGTGTGACCTAATTTTAGTGTTTACATTTTGCCCCTTTTTTTTGCGTAGCTTGTATTGGTAAGTGACGCTAACAAAAATAAGATGTGGTTGCCCCATGTGTGGATGGAGGTGATCCCCCTCAAACTAGGAACTGACGAGGAAGAATGTAGAAGTGGTGAGTGGTTTGATAAAAAGTAAATGTGAGGGAAAAGGTAGGTGGACACAGGGTAAAAACGGATAAAGGTCTGCCCAGGAAATATAGATAATGGATCAGGGTCAAAGATAGCAACAGTCAAACGCATGCACATGTATAAACTATAGCACGTTATTAGGTTGAAGATCAGGCAAACTCTACATTGTCTAAGGTCGATAGGTTTATCCAAATAAGGTTGATGTGATTCTGGTATCCAAGGTATAGGATATGGTCAAGAAACACAATGTAGGCTAGGTGCAGAAACATTTAGGTATGTTCCAGTACATCAAAGGTAGGGTCAAGATAAACGGTCACAAAAATAGGGTAGGTAAGGTCATTAGGTCAACAACACATGTAACAGTGCAACAAGGTATAGTGAATACATGAGGTCAAAGGTCATTGACGATGGGCCAGGTCCAAATATCTAGTTTGTGGCACGGGTAAGGCCAAGGTAGGGGTAAAATAGTTTGTCCCCAAAGGAGGACAAAGGGAGGTAGTAAATGATGAGTTTAGGAAAGGTGGGGTAAATGCTCACGGTGAAGGTTGGGTGAGGTAAAAAAAGGAGGTAGGGGTAGGTAAAAGGGTAAAATTTAGGGCAATGTGTAGGTGAGGGTGAATGATGCCGGTCACAGGATAACCGACGTCAGTTTAGGTCAACCAACGACAGTGAGGTAGCGCACGCGACCGATGCCGGTCAAGGGTAACCGACGTCAGTTAGGTCGGGTTTGTTATAAAAGCAAAAAAATCTATGCTTTTTGTTATTCATTTGTTATTTTGTGAAGTGAGAAAATGAAAAAAAAGAGAGAAAAGAGTCTGGATGGAACAGAACAATGAGCTGGCAGTGTGATCGATGAGTGATTGGTTGGTGAGCAGCAGGTCCACAGGATCATTGCGAGGGATTCGATTGGGTGGAGGTTTTGGGTAGCTATTCAGTGATGGCGGAGGCTAGAGAGGGATCGAGGCGGAAAGCCACTGGTACAGTGGCCAGGCATGCCACCGAGAATGGTGGCAGCGTGAAGAGGTAAGAGCTCTACTCTACATGTAGTTGATTTGATAGATTAGAGGATTAATTTATTGTTATTTGTAGGTTTTGTTGGTTTTTCATTTTTATGGGTGGTTAAAAATTGAATTTGGGAATGGGGGGGAATAGTGGGTAAAATGAGGAATGGGGAGGGTAATAAACGGTATAGGGGGGTGGGTGGAGGTCCAAGGGTAGTTTAGGTCATTGTAGGTGGGTAAAAGGGGTAGGGGGAGGTTTTTTAGAAAGGGGGATTTTGGGAAATCACGGGTTTTTTCCACGACAGTGACCGGCGTCAGTCAAGTTTGGCTGGCGTCGGTTAAGGGTAACCATGGTATCAGTCACCAAACAGGTTACCGATGTCTGGTTAAATGGTAACCGGGGTTGGTAAGGGTGAACTCGGTATCGGTCACCAAATAGGTGACCGATGCAGATTAAAGGGTGACCGGGGTCAGTTAGGATGAACCGGGGTACCGGTCGAGATTATTGGGCACAAGGGTCCAAAAGTGATGTGGGCTAGGTGGTTGAAATAGGTAGGGTGAAAATAGGGTGTAGGAAAATGATAATTGTTGAATATGGATTAATACATATAAATTAATGTTGTGCTTGTATTGGATGCAGGGGAGAGTGCAGCTACATATGCAGGACAAGGTTCCACCTCTACTGGTGACAGTGCATGGCGTAGTGACCCCAGAGAAGCTGCAACATGTGGAGGAAGTTGGGTTGAGTGGAGTTCATCGTTATAGACATGTTGTCTAGACAGCCCAGTTTGATGGTCACGCTCATCGATAGATGGGATTCTGTGACCAACACGTTCCACCTGCCGACGGGTGAGATTACTATCACCCTGGAGGACGTGTTCCAGATTCTTCAGTTACCCATATTGGGTGCATAGGTTTATTCTATCTCCTTTGAGGCCTCAGAGGAGTTGATTGTGTCTATTTTTGGAGAGGGGATGGCTTATCTAAGATTCCATAGCACCAGCTTGAGCTATAGAGAGATGTACCTAGCCCATCTGAGAGGAGACAAGGCTAGTGGTTCTACTGATGGAGGTCGTGTGCTAATTTGTCACTGCCAGATGCAGAGGGGTGGACGCTTTCCCTGATCACTAATGGGGGTACTCCACGACATGATGGTGGATGAGACCCACTTTTCCTGGGCACCAACATTCTTGGTGCAGTTGTACAAGGAGTTGTGGGCATATGGGCAGCTATGCAGGTTCATCCTGTGTTGTACATTTTTACTGCACTACTGGGTGTATGAGCACATAGTTTGTGTGCGGCCTATAGGGATGCCCCAAACAGATGCATTCCCACCTAGATTTGTGTGGGTGGAGTATAGGAGATGGGTGCTTATGATTGGAGAGTGGAGATCTGAGAGGCCTACACATGATGTGGCCCATTTTTGGTAGTTACTAAAGGGGTTGTTTGGAGTGGAGATTATATGGAGGCCATATGTGGGATTCCCCTCATATAGGCATATGCATGAGGAGTTAGCTGAGCTCTAGCTAGAGAGATGGATACAGGGTCATCGTGCCGGGGAGTATGAGATGATCCCGGTAGACAGAGTCTGACAGCAATTCGCGCTAGTACAGGACATTCCTCTGCACCCTTCCCACAGTATCGGAGAGATGATGTGGAGAGGCCCTTACCTCTACCATAGCCTACAGTGCCCATAGGGAAGGAGGAGCAGCTAGTGGACTGGCGGATAGATGAGGTCAGGGTGCATAGACAGGTACAAGATAGTGGTGGGCAGCTCACTTACGAGCCATACCACCCAGACCGGGGCAACCGGATCTAGCCACCATCACGGTGTAGAGAGATGCCCTATAGGGGTAGGTGGATACTCTCATTACCCAATTGGGCATACTGCAGACATAGTTAGAGGGCTCGGAGGCAGAGGTAGTAGAGCTACAGGTATAGGTGGCCAGTCTGTAGGCCCAGATGGTTGGTGGAGGAGATGGAGATGGAGAGGAGGGGAATGGTCAGGTGGCATCCTTACAGGCTTAGGTGGCAGGTTTACAGGGCTAGTTGGCCACATCCTAGGCATAGATTGGGGCCTTACAGGCCCAGATATAGGCACAGGGGTATGGGGCACCACCACAGGCACCACCATCACAGGCATAAAGACCAGGTCCCAGTTCACAGGCAAGGAGCGGGGTGCAGGGTCCCACAGGATAGGTACAGGGGCCGAGACCTATGGGACCACCACAGACCATACATGTATCTAGGTTACGGGATGCCCTAGGTGAGGTTAGATATTATCAGGACCAGCTGATGGCGGCTGGGATAGATTTCATATCCTATGCCAAGTACATGGCACAGTAGGCATCCAGTGAGAGGACGAGATCCTGCACTCATAGTGTGGAGAGCACAGGGGGTCAGCGAGCTCCGACGCCTGATCAGGAAGAGGCTACCAGTGCATAGAGACTAGCTCTAGTTGATGCGCCTGCAAAGACCCAGGAGGCTAAGGGTACTGGTGATATAAAGATGGAGGACATCCACCGAGATGCCTGATATGTGGTCACCTAGTTTTTGATGTATGATAGTTATTTTTGTGATATATACCGGCCTACGTGCTAAGAGACAGTGAGGATGTATGAGTGGTTTTGTATATTTTGAGCATATACCGACCTACGTGCCGAATAGATTTTGTATTGATTCATTATTATTATTTTTTGTATATATGAGACCAGCCTGCATGTCGATGACATTTTGTATTGTATATCAGCCTGTGTGCTGATGATTTTGAGATGATGGACATGATGAGATAGCCATGTATTATTTGAGATACACATTGATTTATTTATATGATGAGATACATGGTATTTGTTGATTTGTTGATGTATTTATGAGATTTTGATTTTTTATTTTAATATGGATGGAAATTAGGTGAGTTAGGCATGATGGAGTCAGGTTGATTTAGACCTGGATTGAGTCAGGTCGGTTAGGCTTGATCGAGTTAGGTCGGTCTAGGCACGGATAGAGTCAGGTCGGTGTAGGCATGGATTGAGTGAGGTTTTTTAGGCATGGTTGAGTTAGGTTTGTTTAGGCATGGATCAAGTTAGGTTATAGGCATGGTTGAGTTAGGTTTGTTTAGGCATGGATCGAGTCAAGTTTGTTAGGCATGGTTGAGTTAGGTTTGTTAGGCATGGTTGAGTCAGGTCGGTTAGGCATGATTCAGTTAGGTTTATTTGGCATGGTTGAGTCAGGTCGGTTAGGCATGATGGAGTTGAAAGTAGGTGAAGTTGTGATTCATTATTTTATGCGATGAATGATAATATGGGTCATATGTGAGATGTGGTATAATCTATGCATAGTGATGATAGAGAAATGGTAGGCGTAATAAATGTATGTTGTGATAATGTTTAAAATATGAAACAGACTTGTTATGTATGTGGTTGAATTTCTAAATTTTGGGTATAAAAGGGAAACTAAGTTAGGTGTGATGTAATGTGAGGCACATGGAAGATGAATTGTTTAGGGTAGAGGATGGTCGAGCTAACCTCCAAGGGCCCCATGCCCTCAAAGTGTTGCCTACATAGTCCCAGCGAAAAGGGACCTCATGCTGATGTAGTTCTCCCATGAGCTAGGGAAGAATATGAGGAGGTATGAAAATGAGTTGGTAGGTTTTTAGAAATGGAGTGGGTTTTAGATCTGTTAGGTGTGGGTGGATTATAGGTAAAGTGATGTAGGTGGGGTCGATTGTGGTAAAAGAAGAAGATTACCCCAAAAGTAAGCATCAAGGACCAAGTCTTGTATAAGGTAATAAAAACGTAAACAAAGATGGTCTAAAAGATAAGAGGGGGCAAGAAAGCCACCTGATTGGTAAGGATTATACTGAGTAGATCACACCTTGAAAGAGGTGATGAACATAAGACCCTAAAGACATTGCATGATTGATTGTTCTACAGTGAAAAGTAGTCACATGATCACCAAATGTCATAAGTTCTAAGAAGTCCCTTGAGGCAATTAGGAAATGAGAGTGGGAATGGTATGAGGGGTGAAAGGTAGTTAATTTTTATATGGTATAGGTAGCATGCACTTTAGGCAAGAGAACCTAGGTCGCAATGGGCAAGTCCATGACTAAAAGGTTTTCAGTTTTAACTTGTAGTTGAGATAGACTGATCGATGCAGGAAGTCTATATGAGATGAATAAAATTTAACTCCTTGAGGTATTTATGAAGCTGATCGATGCGGGAAGCTTTAGTTGCTCTCATTTTTTTTAAGAAGAGATTTACATAGCTGTCCTTCAAGGGGAGCAGGCTATTTATAGCAGCAATTGTTGAGAGGAAGATGTCCTTTTGAGGGAGTCATCTTTTTATTAGAAGTTTGACTCAAGGAGTTTGGTCTCATGTGAGGTATTTGAAGTCATGGACAAGACCAAGGTGGAGAATAGGACTCTTGTTCAAAAGGCAAGGTGAAACAACCATGGGATCTCATCTAAAGGTAGAGAAAAAGTATCCATGAGAATCATGTTATGTGCAGTGCCGTGGTACACATATTCAAGAGAAGATAATAAGTGACAGGTACTCACATGATTCTTGTTTAACCATTGGTGAGGTGTATGAAGTGAATAATGCTCAAGGGATGAGCCCAGAAAGAGACAAAAGGTGAGGTAGGATGATAATTCAACAATAGAATGGTCGAAGATGCAAGGCATTAAGGGGCTCAGGTTCGGGTTTACCATCAAGTGAAGATAAATGATAAGCACTTGATCCATAGGTATGAGTCACGATGTATGGTCCAAGCCAATTAGGAGAAAATTTTCCCTGTTTACTTTTTTCTGCTTTGGTTACATGTTGATTTTATTTTAGGACAAGGTCACCGACTTGGAAGGTTTGTGCATGGACATGTTTTTCATAGGCACATTTGATACATTTTTGGTAAACTTGAAGGTGATCTAGAGTGTTAAGATGACGTTCATCTAAAAACTCTAGCTGTGCTAAACGGTCTTGATGAAAGTCATCATCATTGAGCATGTCATGGAGAGAAATGTAGAGTGAGGGGATCTAGACTTCGAGAGGTAGGACTACCTCTGTACCGTAGACCAGAGAAAATGGTGTTACCACAGTGGAAGTGTGAATACCAGTGTGGTATGCCCACAGGGAAAAAGGAATGTGCATATGCCAATCCTTCCCAGTATCGTCAACCACTTTCATAAGAATTTTGTTTAAGGTTTTGTTAGTGGATTCAGCTTGGCCGTTGGTTTGTGGGTAATAAGGTGATGAGAAACTAAGATGAATGTCGAAGGTCTCACAAAGTTTTTGCAATGTTTTGTTTTTGAATTGTTTTCCATTGTCAGTGATGAGGCGATGAGGAACACCAAAGCGATAAATGATGTGGTGGTTAATGAACTCACATATTTTCTTAGCTTGCATGGAGATGAGTGGTATGGCTTCCACCCATTTTGTATAGTATTCGGTAGCAGTGATGATCCATTGATGGCGTTGGGAAGAATGGGGATTGATTTCTCCGATAATATCCAAACCCCATTGAGAGAAGGGCCAAAGGTCATGGGTGACCTTTAAGGCATGACTGGGTGTATGATGAAGATTGGAATGTTGTTGGCATTTTACACAATGTTTGAAATAATCACAATAATCATGATTAAGGGTCGGCCAGTAATAGCCTAGCGAAAAGAATACGCTTAGCAACAACAAGGCCAATGAAGTGACCTCCACATATGTCCGTCATGAACTTCCTTAATGGTATAAGGAATTTTAGAACTTGTGAGGCATCGTAAGAGAATACAGTAAAATCCACGCTTATAGAGGAGTCCCCCCAAGAATGACATAATGAAAAGACCTTTTTAAGGAAGGCGCGTTGTCCGTTACGGGTGAGATCAGGAGGTAAGATGGAGAGAGAAAGGTAGTTGGAGTATTGTTTGTACCAAAGGTCACTCAGGTCAGGGGTAGTGGTTTTGATCAAGTAAACATTGTGAGGTAAATAAGAAGGTGATTGCAGTCATTGTATGGTGATAAATATTTTAGAATCGGTGGGTGAAATGGGTATTTGGGAAGCTAAGAAGGCCATGGTATCTGTAAATTTGTTGGTTGAACGTGGGATGGTTTGAAGGGTGTAACGATCAAAGGTGGTCAAAAGTATGTCTACATGATGTTTATACTTTTGAAGTATCTCATTACGACATTGGTATATACCATTGACTTGGTTTATGACCAATTGAGAATCACCAAAGATGTTGATTGATTTGACATCTAGGGTGCAGGCAGCTTGGAGACCTAGTACGAGTGCTTCGTATTCGGCAATATTGTTGGTGCATTCGAAATCTAGTTTGAAAGACAAAGGCATGGGTTCACCATCAAGGGGAATGAGGATAATACCAGCCCCACCCCCACGCTGACACTTGGAACCGTTGAAGAAGAGTGTCATTTGGTAAGGAGGTTCGTCCAGGGAAAGGGTAGCAATTGACTCAATCTAGAAAGTCAAAATTAGAGTGTTGATCCCCAAAAATAGGTACGTCGGCCAATTGGTCGGCGATAGCTTGGCCCTTGATGGAATTTTGATGAATGAATTCAAGTTCAAGATCAACTAAAACCATAAGCCATCATGCGGCACACTGATTTTGATAAGGTTTGGCATACATGAAGTGTAAGGGGTCAATGTTGGTCATGACATAGGTTTTGTGGTTGAGTAGGTAATGACGGAGTTTGGTGGCAATGAAAACTAAGGCTAAGAAAAGATTTTCTAGGGTGAGTATATCAGGTTTCATAGTCCAAAAGAGTATGGCTTATGTAATAAACCACCTGCTCCCTGTGTTTTTCATCGCGATGAGCGAGCATGGCTCCCAAGGAATGATCGGTAGCTGGAGATGTATAGGTAAAAAGGTTGATCTTCTTTAGGTGGAATGAGTACATGGGTGGTTGGAGAAGGTATTGTTTTTAGGGCCTCAAAAGCTTTGTGGAAGTCATCATCCCATTTAAAGGAGACATCCTTCTTGAGAAGATGATGAAATGGTTGACATCGATCAGATAATTGTGAAATGAAATAGCAAATAGACTGCAATTTACCTTGTAGGCTACAGAGTTGTTTAAGGTTAGTGGGTGGAGGCATTTCCAGAATGGCCTTGAATTTAGTAGGGTCAACTTCTATACCACGTAGGGAAATCGATAAATCCCAGGAGCTTTCCTAAGAGGAACGTGAAAGACACACTTCTTAGGTTGAAGGCAGATGCAATATTTAATGAGGCGGTCAAAAATGGTTTTAAGGATGGTAAGCTGCTTAGAGCGGCACTTAGATTTGGCCAAGAGATCGTCCACGTAATCTTCCAATATGCGATGCATGATGTCATGGAAGATGTAAGTCATAGCCCGCTGATATGTGGCACCAGTGTTTTTAAGGCCGAAAGGCATGACTCGATAGCAGAAGGTCCCCCAAGGGGTGATGAACGAGGTCTTATGTTGATCCTCTGGGGCAAGAAAAATTTGGTTATAAACCAAGAATCCATCCATGAGTGATAGCATCTCATGTGACCAGCGGTAAGGTCAACCAGTTGGTCAATGCCAGGTAAGGGAAAGTCATCTTTCGGACATGCTAGGTTGAGGTCACGAGAAGTCTGTGCAAATACGGAGTCCCCCTGTTGCTTTAGTGATAGGGACAATGTTAGAAATCCAATGAGGATAATCAATGGGTAAGATGAAGGAAACGGAAAGAAGGTGTTGAAGTTCTTCTTTAACTAGAAGAGTAATGCGAGGGTGCATTTTCCTCATATTTTGTTTTATGGGTTTGGCATCGGGAACGGTTATGATATTGTGGACCACTATGGTGGGGTCAATACCAGGCATGTCTACGTAAGACCAAGTGAAAGCGTGGTTATGATCTCTGAGAAAAGAAGTGATGGCTTCCTGTTTAGCAGCATCTAAAGATTTCCTAATCTTTAGGATGTGCTGGTCGTCCTGAGTATGAAATTTGATCTTGATAGTTGATTCATTCAACATGGTTTGTATCTCAGAGGGAAATTACCAATGAATATATGAGTCTTCTGCACTAAGGTAGGTGAGTATGGATTCATCATCCTGACATTGAACAACGTTAATTAAAAGTGTATCGGCATCGATCATTTCAGGATACAGGAAGGGAAGAGTGGAAGGCGCCTCACCCTCACGTTGATAAGTCAGAGGCCCAAAGGAAATGGTGTCTTATGAAAAATTTTTTAGGAGGGATAGATTAAGGATCTATCGACTCTGTCGGCAAGGGTGGTGATGAAGGTGGAGTGGGTGAAGAAGGTGGAGAAGAGCTAGTGTCCTTAATGAGTTCAATGCGGGCCTGTTTGGTAGGTGGTTTGGGAAAGTTGATATCACTACGGTCGTTATGTTTGTGGGTGGTACATGGAATAATGGTATGGTGGCCTTGCTCGTAAAAGAAAAAACCAAAACCCTTCCACGCACATCGGTGCAGAAAGGTGTGGGTGAAACGGTGATTGGTAAGTGATTGGAAGTCAGCAGAAAATGGGTGACGTTTGTGGCAGTGGTTCAGGTATGTAAGTGGTAGTATCCAGTCCCCCATAGGTGAGATTGGTATGAAGATGAGGAGGACCATAAAGGAGGCATTCTCCTATGTAGTGATCATAACGGGGATGTTGGTGAAGACTTCCATACTCTTGTGGAGTAAGGAATGTGTTGATCCTATATAGGCGGTACTCCCCCAGAGTGAGGCATTGAAAAGCACCTTCCAAGGGATTGGTGGTTTGTATGTAGGTAGACTGGAATGGATGATGTGTTAGAGGTTGATGCAGAGGTGGAGTTAATGGATTGGGAAGATTATGGGTCAGCTGTTGAGGTTGGGGAAGAGGTAGGAATGGAGGAGGTATGTACAGTTGAAGTAGCGGTTGTACTAGTAATTCGGAGGTGTAGGTGAAGTGGTAATGGTTGCGGAGGTAGAAGGCTTAATAGGTATGAGCACATCATTGGGTCGGTAAAGCATGTTGCATGTTTCAAAAGGTGATGGGTCAGCTCGGAATGGTATAGGTGTGTCCTTCGTGTTCAAACTTTACACAATGATGCAAAGTGGAAGGAATGCAACCCATAACACAAATCCAGGGTCTCCCAAGCAATAGGTTATATTGAAATTCCCCCTCCACAATGTAAAATAATTCTAGAACAGTGCGGGGGCCCACGTGAACGTGGAGGATGATGGTGCCTAGTGTAGAAGTGATAGTGTCATTGAATGAATAAAACATGACGGGATGTTTATGCATGCAATTGTCAGGTATGCGCATTTGAGTGAATGCATGGGATGAGATGATGTTAATGCTAGGCACCCCCATCAATCATCACATGACGTACCCGTATGTCATCTATGTGGATAGAGATGAAGAGGGCTGGGTCCGGGTCATCGTTTTGGTGTGGCGCGATCTCTTCCTCTGAGAAGCTAAGGGAGGCTACTTGGTGAATAGGGTGGGGTGAAGATGAAGGTGGTAATTTGGTGAGAGAGGCTACATGATGGGGTGTGATAATGGAAGCTACGGGTGTAGGGTCATTAGGTAAAACCTCAATAGATTGAAGAACCTCCATGAGAGCTTGACGATGGGATTCTGAGGTTTGGAATGAGGTCATATAAGGACATTTTGAGTGGAGATTGATGTAATTATTTGAGCATGGTGCGATGTGTGATGCCATTAGAAATGGGGTACATGGGGCTGCGGATAGCGATTTTAGGTATGGGTGCAGATGGTATGTTGGGTATAGGACTGGTTGGTGGGTCAGTTGCCATTTGTCTTTCCCTTATCCTTCTGAGCATGTGTAGTGACGTGTATCATGTTGATTTGAGGGGAGTCATGAAATGGAGAAGGTGTAGGATGAGTGGTGTAACGACATGACAAGAAAAAACCTACTGGAGGAGAAAATCCTTGTGAGTGTGAGTTGGGCAAAATGACATTCGGGTGATGGCATGGCAAGTTCTCTGATGCGAAACCATGTTAATTTCAAATATTGGGGGTGGCTCTAGGAGGTGTGAGGGTGGAGGTTGTGGTTGTTGAGTGGGCAGTGTAGGAATGGGTTTCTGTGAAGCAGGATCCTCGTCGAGAAGGTCATCGTCATCAAAGTTGGCTTCCAGAGGACATAACTGGATCAGGACAATTTTCAAGGCCTTGTAGTTTTCCACATCGTGCCCTGGCACATGATGGTAGGCACAAATTTTAGTATCATCAAACCCTTTTTGATTGGGTTTGAGGGGGTCATAAGGTCTAAGTGGCTGGTAATGTGATGACAGAAGTCTCAAGGAGGTTGGTTAAAATTTTTTGCATAAGACCTTGCTAGTGGATCCTAATGGGAAGTGAGTGTGGGTTTGGGTGTAGGTGTGGTTGATTATTGAGGAATGGCCTTTGGAAGAGGAGGAGTGGGTCAAGCTATGGGTTTGGGTGTTGGCATGGTTTTGGGTGTCATGTGTGCTTGTTTAGGTAGGGGTATAATAGATGGATGGGTAGGAGGGTGTGTGGTTATTTTGACTACCTTATTATGGGGTAGTGGAGTTTTGTTTTTGGGTTGCACCTTCTTGGGTAAAGGTGATATGGGTGTACGAGGTCTAGAAGGAAAACCAGATGGGGGAAGAGGGCGAGTTACCCATAGGGATAACGGAGGTGCTATGAAGGTAGATGATGCAAGTCATGCTTGGGGTGTGAGAGACAGTGACTGAAGTGTAGTGGTTAGTGAAGCAATAACTGAGGGTATTGGAGGTATGGGTGGTAAAGATGTTGCAGGTGCTGGTGTAAGTTGTGTTGGGTGTCTGGGTAGGTTAGAGGTTTGTGAGGAAGGAATGGGTTGTTTTGTTTTTGGTTTATTGATGGGTTGAGGTTGCTTGACCATGTTGGGAAGTTGAAATCCTAAGATGGACGGGACAGGTGCAGGTGTGATTAACGCAAGCCGGGGTATGAGTTCTATGGGTTTGGTGATTCTGTTTGGTTGTTAGAGTAGGTGTGGTGTTTTCTTTGGAGGATGTAGCTAAATCCAGTTTGATAGGTGGATGGGTAAGGCTGGTGGTCTAGGTGACCCCTAATGTGGTAATAGGTTTAGTCGAGGAAGATACTGTAGGTGTGGGTTTGGGTTTAGATGTAGGTTGAGTTATGGGTAAGGGTGTGGTTTGAACTATAACAGGTGTCATGGAAGGAGTTGTGATAGAGGTGGTTGTGTTTGGTTTGATTGGTCGAAATATTTTTGGGTAGATAGTGGAGGTATCAGTAAGGGACATCTACATCTGTGTTGAGATAGGAAGTAGAAGATTACCCCCATAATAAGGCTCTATCCACATAATCTAAGTGATCGGCGGAAACGTGAGAAAGACACGTCTGTAGGTGGAGTTGATGAGGACCTAATGGAAATTCCCGTAAAATGTGTCTTAGAGACGGGGAATTGGCTAGCTTCAGCTTCCGTGGGTAAGAGAGTCGAAAGTAGGTCTGCATGATTCTAGGTAGCTAATGGAGAATGCTCACCAAGAGGAAAAGGTATCTCAACTGGGTCTATGATGGGTGGAGGAGATGACGGGTGATTCTCTGTAGGTGGAGGAATGGATAGGTGCTCTTCTGTGGGTGGAGGAGGTAATGGGTGCTCCTCTATGGGAGGAGGAGGTACTGTGGGTATCGATTCTCTAAGTGGAGAAGCCAAAGGTTAAATGGTTTCGATGTTAGTGGAAGACTCCTCCATAGGTAATGAAGGAGATGAAATGGTATTCCTCTTTTGATGAAAAAATAGGGGAGATTGGTTCCGATGCATAAGGAGGACTTCGGGCTAGAATCTCCTCTATGGAAGGAATATGGGGTATTTGGGAGGTGACATGTGTGTCATTAAAAATAGTGTGAACCTCATAGGTATGGGTATCATGAGTTAAGGTCTCACCGGTTTGATCAGACGAAGGAGCATGGTTGGGAAATGGTTTCTTGAAGATGTGTAGGTTTTGGTTAGTAGGTACATTAGGATTATCCATGGTTAACTCACCTTTCTCAAGCTTTTCTTAGACAATATTTTTGAAAGTGATGTAGTTTCCATCACTATGACCCTTTACTCGATGATAGTTACAAAAGTCATGTTCCTTATACCACACGGGCATGAGGCGAGCAAGGTAAAACAAGTGTGTGCTTTTATGGCTAGAAGAGTGATGGCTCCAGCTTTGATAAGCTTTTCTAAGACAGAAGAGTAAGGCTCCCCAATTGGGGTGCATTTTTGATGCTCTCGTCTGAATCGAAAATTTTGGATGGGTGAGAGATTAGATGAAGGGGTAGCCTGATTTGACGGATGAGCTAGGACCGGCCTTGAGTACCATAGCATTAGTTGTGCCCTTAGCCTTTGAATAATTTTTTTGCGGTTTGGAAGAAGAAGAGGTATCATTCGAGTTGAATGCCGAATTCTTATTCCGTAATTGGATTTTCATCTCTTTGATGGCCCGAATCTCTAACTTTCATGCCATAGTGAATGCTTCATTGAATGTTCGGAAGGTTTGGAACTACAAGGTTGGTGAGATATGTCTAGCACAAGCCCATGTGAAGAGTGACAAAATTTCCTTGTGGCAATTGGAAGGTGAGTTTGTTGCTCAAGCTACGCCAGCGAGTGACAAAATCTATGATAGATTCATCCTCATACTGACGCGTGGAGTATAGGTTGGTCATGGTAACCTTCTTGACAATATTGATAAAGAAATGGTCCAAAAAGGCTTGGGCTACCTGATTAGTTGGAGTATATAGAGTGTCTAGGTAACCCACTATACCAATCTAATACAGGTCCAGTGACAGACATGGGAAAGGTTCTCAAGAGCAAGGCATCATTGTGTGTGATCAGATAACACCCATGTTTGAACGACCACGAATGCTGTTGCGGGTCTTCTTTGCTATTGAAAACGATTGAATTTAGGCATTTCCCAACACACAGGGTATGGGAGAATAGGAATAGATGGGTGGATGCGCTTGTTGCAAATCTCGTGGGTAGGTGAGAGTGTTACGGGAGCCGAAAACTGAGGCCTCCAATGTCTGCATCTTGTCCAACATCAATTTGATTAGGTCATTGGTAGGTTGCGATGATTGGGTGCCTCCTGTAGCGTGAGAGGGTTGGTTTTGGGCATATAATGGGGGTGGCACTCCAGTGTATGGTGCTACCATGTAGGTTGATTGGGAAGAAGGCAATGAAACATTAGGTACATATCCAGAGTGAATAATGGATAAAACGGGATGCTTCTGATAGTATGTATATGGAGGTGGAAGGATCATGGTAACCCAACTGGAAATGGGGGCTAACGATTGTGGAATGGAAAGGACCACGTTATGAAATGGGGTAGGGGTCACTGACACTGAAGGTGGTAATGTAGCTACGGTGTATGTTGTGAGACATTATGGGAGGATGAAGTTGCGTTTTGGTTATTTTTCGAGGGTATTGTGGATGTGGTAGGTGCCATGGCGGTGGTAGACGTGGCAATTATAGTGGGTATAAGACCTAGCTGTGAGACAACATGGGAGTAAAGTATATGTGGATAGCACAAATCCAGATGGGACTGATGTAGTAGTGGGAGGTGAGAGTCACGGGGATAGATACGGGCATGCCGTATATCAACTGACACGGAGGTATCTCGAGTGTATGAATGGGAAAGGTAAAACTGCAAAGTGGCAGGGTATTGGTTAAGGAGTCGTGCAAACTCCTCATCTCCAGTAGGTGATAGTGATAGGTTGGATTGGGATCCATGGCTGGTGATAAAATGGAAGCTGATGAAGGACTAGGTGGGATTGGTTGACAACTGGCATGAAATATGTGTGCGCTTGCTTATTTTCAGGTCAGCACCATGTGAACCAATACTGATCAGGTAGGGTTTGCTTCTCTTTAAAATGACATAGAAAAATAGTAGGAATAGGTGAATCTGACAACAAAAAGTGGATTAAGTACCAAATGTTGGTTGGAAAGTGAAACAGGCTAACTGATTCCGATTAGGAAAAACTGAGGCCAGTCATGGGTAACCATTGTCGATCATTGTAGAAAATGGAGAGTGAGTGAAAAAACAAGGGTAGAAGGCCAAATCAGATAGGTATGCCAAATCTGATGATGTTTACAATGTCAATCGTAATGGATAGCAGTGACAGGGAACGTGAAAAGTGGAAGAAGATGAATAAAAAGTCATTTTGGGTAGGTTAACAAAAGGAACTAGAACCAATGTCTGTTGGGTATAACTGATGACGGTCGCTGGACCGACACCGGTCACTATGAAATTGAAATAATGATGAAAGAATAGTGGTTGTAAATTAAAAATCTGATGTAGAATCAGACCCAAAATTCTAATAATTATGATGATATTGCCCAGGGCACACTCAGGTGAATCCGAAATACACCAATTGTGATGAGGGGCTGTGCAAGGATAAACAAGAAAAATGAAGAAAGTGGTCTTTCACCTCTAAAATGCAAGCCAAGAAGAAACAATAAGAAAAACGTGATCCTAGGAGTGCCTTTTCTATTATGTTTGTTTAGCTTATGCTATTTAAGGACTGACACTTAAACTGTGAAATAGAATTTTTCGGTGATGATGGCTTCCTAGGAAGAAGAAGATCTAAAAGGTGAGGTTTTAGGTATTTTATGGTGGGGGGTGGGCCTCGCTCTGAAGTAGGACTTGACAGAGAAGCGAGTTGGGTGCCCATTGTGTCATGATTGTGTGATCACCTACAGCTACTTCCAGGTAAGATGTTGTTTAAGAATGTGTGTATTTTTAATTTTTGTGAGGTTTGGTAAGACTCTGCAGAGAGAGAAAGAGAGAAGAAAGTGCTTTCTACGGTTTGTTTTGTCAACCATCAGCTGGTCATGACTTCCATCATTTAGGTTGCCCACTATTAATGTTGAGCTAATGCGAATAAATCAGAATGCAATGCATTTATTTTTAAGCCCAAATCGAAGTGTGATGTTGGATGACAAAATAAGATGAAGAGGAAGATGGATGCTCTTTCACTACAATGCAGAAAAACACAAAGAAATGGTTCTTTTTAATTACACGAAGAGAAAGATTTCTTATTAGAGAAAATAGAAAAGAAAAGGTAGGTTACTAAGGAGGAAAATTATTGTGTATGCTTTTCAGAAGGGAAATAAACAGACAACTTTTCCTAAGAATGAAAAAAAATGCAAGGAACCCTGGATGGGTCCCACCGGGCATGCCAAAATTTTTCACCTAATTCTTAGACATTTATTTGAAGTATTGATGAAACAGATAGGGTAATAGGCGTAGGAGGATTACCTGTTCAAATTCTGGTTGATGGGTTGTTGCACGCGTATGACTTCCAAATCCACAGCTAGTTGTGAGATATTCCTTTTGGCTAGAAGGAACTACCTATAATAAAAAACAAGACCAACCAAAAGTAATTAAACAATATGTGTAGTGAACTTTCTAGCGGTATGCTAGATCCAGGAAGTGCAATACTTCCTAGATGGTTGTCAGTCCATTGTTTTTAAACAATTTAATGCGGTAAATAAAGTAAATCCTATTGTAGTTCAAAATGATTTAGGTATCTCACTTAAAACACAATAAGAAAGATCTAATCTAATAGGCTAGGTTAGAGTAGGGATCCAAATGTCAAGTGAATGGTTCTAGGTCTCTGCAGGTCTGATAGGGGTCTCAGGAAAATCATAGGTGAATGAGGGTGAGGCGTAATTTAGTGGGTAAGTCACTATTCTAAGATGTATGGGCAAATACAGAGAATGATGCTGGTTAAGGGTGACCAACGGCGGTTGGGTGTAACCGGTGCCAGTTACTATGGAAATCTGGCGATGCCACAAAATGGGCTTGGGGTCTCCTTGTTGATAGCACAAAGGATTTTGGTTGGTCGGGATGATTTATTGGGTGATTTGGGAGGGATTAGGCGAGGTTTTAATGGGTATATGGAGGGGGAATGTTGACGGAATTCAATGGGTGGCTAGGTGAACAATAGGTGACAATATAAGGACAGAATGAAATAAACCAAAGAAGTATAACATTATACTTACTTGGATCCTGGTCCTGGATGCCTGTGAGTGAGGGATGGAGGTGCTGATGAGAGGTTGAATGCTGCAGGTGATCAAAAATTGTAGGAGAGCTTCTACATGGGTTGCATGTGCATTCCTCTTTGATTGGTTAGATAAGATCATTACTGGGGTGGTTGTGTAGGAAAATATGCTTGATATCCTTCCTTGCATGCATGTTCTCACTGAAAATTTTCTCTTAGAAGATGTGATATCTCTCGGGAATGTGTTAATGTTCATCAACCTTTTCCAAATATTTTTCCAACCTTCAAAATAAGGTTGTTTGGGGGGTTAAAAGGGTAACCGATGGCAGTTCCGGCTTAACCAGTGATTGTTAGGGCTAACCGGCATCGGTTAAGGAAAGATTTACTAGGTTTACTAAACTAGGGAGATCCTCTTGATTTTCTTAGATCTCGTGTCATTAACATGTGGATTAAACTAGAATTTTCTTACAAGCATGCAGGTATGCAGTTAGAGGGAATTTAGGCATTGATTTTTAGGGTTTTAGTAAGTCTTAGTTAGTTATGACAACTTACTAAGAATAGGTCTTAGGGTGAGTTAACTTGTTGACGTGTCTAGGTGAAGTGTATGTGTGGTTATTATTTAAATTAAGATATTTAAATAATAAATATGGCGAGGATAATGGATTAACTTAATTAAATTAATTAAATTAATATTAGTGAGGTGAAGGGGGCCATAGCTAGGTGAATGTGACGAAGGGTGCTTATTAGTCGAGGGACCAAAGGGGAGTGTGACCTAATGTTAGTGTCTACAGTTATAACAACTCCAAATTAAGGTATTTTTTTTTTCCTTTTAAAACAAACATTTTAATCGCCATCACATGCTTTCAATGATTTTATATGAAAACAATAATATTCCATCATGTAATCTAGTTTGCAATCCATGTAATAAAATCATAACCATGTGCAAATGTAAAAGTCAATTAGATCTAGTGGACATGATCTTTATTATTTTTCTATTTTTTTGAGGATACGGGTAACTTGTTGCGAACCTTGAGCCCTATCTCCTATTTTCGCCTATTTTTTCTCTAGTGTTAGCTCGGATGCCAGACCCTTTTGGTCTGGATCAGGGGTCCCTCATGTCAGGGGCCCTTTCTACCAAGCCACCCAACTCTTGGAATAAGATCGTGGAGGGTTCCACCTCTATTCCTTGTATGAAAAAGCTTTCTCCTTTGCTAACAAATGGGTCCTTCTCACTGCGCATTCCATCTCACATCACTGATGCTACTTTTGCTTCACGTCTTCTTTCTCTGATGGGAAAACTGATTGGCCCTAGACCCCCTTTAGAGGATATCAAAAAATGGGCACGGTTGAAATGGCACCCATGTGGAGCACTTGAAATAGTAGCAATTCCCAACAGATTCATTTTATTCTCCTTTAGCATGAAAGAGAATTTCACGAGAGCCCTTCTTGGTGGCCCTTGGTTTTTTGGCAGACGTGGCTTTTACCTTAGGAAATGGTCTTTGGGCTTCAACCCACGTACTGAATCCATGACCCAAGCTCCAATATGGGTTCACCTCCCAGGGCTCCCTCTGGAGTTCTAGCATCCAGCTGTTATTGAAGGTATTGCTCTCACTATAGGTTCTTTAATAGTTATTGATCAAGCCACAAAAGATAAAACTAGATTCATCAATGCCCGTTTCTGTGTTAATGCCGATGTCACCTGTCCTCTCCCAAAAGAGATAGAGCTACTATCTAATCTTGGGAATTGGAAATAGAATATTGACTATTAATATATTCCTCAAGCCTACTCCTTCTGTAAAATCATTGGCTACTGGACCTCTGGTTGCCTTTCCAAACCTCAGCCTAAACCCAAAGCCTAAATTCCTTCACCAAAATTTAAGAAAATTTATATTCCAAAATCATCTTTTGCAGAGATCCCAGTCATTCCCACCTCAAATTCCATTACTCTCCTAGAAGAGGGGGAAATAAAAACTACAACAGAATTGACTTCCACTGCTGATCCCCTCCTCTTCCCCTCAAGTCTCCCACCCTCTTGGTGAACCCCTCAACTCTTCCCGCCCCTCCTTTGAGAAGGTTACCCCCTCTTTGGTTATTTCCTCCTCCCCTCCTCTTTTGTCCTCTACTCTCTCCCTTATCATTCCTACCCTTCCCCCCCTCGGATCCTTTTCCTTGGATCCCTCCTCCTTGAGCCTCCCCCCTTCCCACCTCTTTCCCCCTCCCTTGGAATCAACCATCTCCCCTACGGCCCTTTCTTTTGATGATATTTTTAATCCCCGTTGTACAAGATGCAGCAACAAGAAGCTTGATATTGGTAGTGAAAAAGTTAGGGGATGGATTCCGAGCAATATCAAACTCCAATAAGAAGCTACTCTTAATGTCACTCAATGAACACAGAGCACAATCCCCATGGTGGTGAGGAGAAAATCCAAATCTAAGAAATGAAGATCATCTTTTGGAATATAAGAGGTCTCAAATCTCTTCAAAAGCAAAGAGTCATCAAAGATATAAAATTTGAGAACTCTCTTGATATCATAATGCTGCATCAAAATAAACTTAAAAAAGATGACCATCTCCTAAAAATTTGGTCGGCTCCATCTTTTGAATCTCAACCTTCGGAAGGGAATTTTGGAGGATTTTGCACCTTATGGGATCCTAGAAGCTTCAAAGGTGATTTTCTACTCAAGCATCCTAACTTCCTATGCATGCTCTTCCATGAAGTTGGTTTAGACTCCACATGGATTACCATCAATGTCTATGACCCCAATTTGGAGACCCAACATGGAGAATTGTGGAAAGACATCTCAAACATTATCAACACTTGCGACAATATCCCCATATTAATAATAGGATATTTCAATTGGCCCCTTTTTCCTTTGAAAAAACAAAGAGGAGCTCTTGCCACACCTGTCAGCATGGAAGCTCTGGCTGACTTCATTAGGGAGAATTCACTTCTTGACATGGACCTTCATGACTCCTCTTTTACGTGGTATAACTGCAGATTGGGTAGGAACCATATACAAAGTAGACTTGATAGATCGCTAGGCTCTCTGGACTAGATCTCTCTATTTCCTCATTTTTACCTCAATTCCCTCCCCTGGGCTTCCTCTGACCACAACCCTCTCCTTCTCAGTGTGAATCACAATTTGAATATAAAGAACCCTCCCTTCAGGTTCGAGCTTGCCTAGCTTGAGAATAACCACCTGAATTCTCTTGTAGCCAAATGGTGGGATATCAATGTTGAGGGAACTGACATGTTTAAGTTTTCCAGCAAGCTCAAATAAATTAAAAAATAGCTCAAAATTTGGAAGACTATGGTTTTTGGCAACATCAAGCTCTGCAAGCAGAAGCTGTCACAGGATATTGCCAAAGTCTCTGCTCAGATGGAAATCGATGGGATACTGGATCACCTTCACAAAAAATAAACCTCCCTCAGTGAATACCACAATACACTTCAAGAGGAGGAGACCTATTGGAGGTAGCGTTCTAGAGCCCTTTTTCTCAAGAAGGGGGGTCAAAACACCAAATTATTTCACATCACTACCTCAAAGCATAAAAGTAGAGACAAGATCAGAGATTTTGTGTCATCCTCAGGTATCCTGTTAATCTATGATTCTGACATTTCCAATGAGCTTGTCTCCTTCTATTCTAACCTCCTTCAGGGAGACCATCCTCCTTCAGAGAAATCAATTTCCTCTTTGCTCCAACATATCCCCCAACTTGTGTCTGCTAAGATGAACAATAGTCTAATCAAACCTAATCTTATGGAGGAAGTATACAAAGCTCCAGGACCAGATGGTTTTCTTGCTGCTTTCTTCCAAGTTTTCTGGGAGACCATCAAATAGGATCTCTTCAAAGCGGTTAACTAGTTATAGATCAGCAACAACCTTCTAAAAGAATGGAACACCACATTCTTAGACCTTGCCCCAAAAGAACAGGGCTCAAAAGATGTCTCCAACTTCAGGCTAACCATTTTATGCAACACTGCTTATAAGATCATCACTAAGATGCTGGCTTCTAGACTTAAACCCCTAATGAATGTTCTCATCTCTCAAAACTAGAACGACTTTATTAATGGGCGGCTCATCCAAGGTGGTATCATTATAGTACAAGAGGCTATCGACTCAGCCTATCACTCAAAATCCCTTGGAATGATCCTTAATCTTGATATGCAAAAATATTTTGATAGAGTCAGCTGGCCTTTCTTGATTGGGGTCCTAGAAAAATATGGTTTCGATAAAAGATGGTGCAGTTGGGTCTTCTCTTATATTACGAATCCTTGCTTCTCTATTCTTATAAATGGCATTCTGGTGGGCTTCTTAAAAAGCAGTACATGTATAAGGAAAGGTGACCCCCTGTCCCCCTTCCTTTTCATTCTTATGGATGACTCCCTCAATAGAGCCCTTAAGGCCGCTAAAATTCAGTCTATCATTTCGGGTCTGAAAATCATGTCCAACTTTCCTTCAGCAACTCATATCCAATTTACAGATGACACTTTGCTGTTAAGTGTTGCCTTTGTGATTGAAGCCCGCGCTCTCATGGATATCCTATCTCTCTATCAAGCAGCTTCTCAGCAAATCATTAATTTCAATAAGAGCAACATCTCTTTCATAAATACTACTCCTAGGACCCAGAGGAAGATTGCTGATATTTTTGGCTACAAAATTGTGGACCTCCCCACCTCCTATTTGGGAATTTCCCTCTTCTGAGGAAAGACAATAAAAAATATTTGGAATCGTATCATTGAAAGATATCAAAAAAAGATCACTGCCTGGAAAGGGGCCTTGCTCAGCCAGGATGGAAAAATCCAACTGGTTAAAGCCACCCTCTAAATTCTTCCTACTTACTTCATGTCCCTTCTCAAATTTCCCAACTCGGTGAAGGAGGTGGTGGAAAGAATCCAAAATCACTTCCTATGGTTTTGGGCGGAAGAAAAAAAGAGGAGCCATCTAGTCTCCTGGAAGGAAGTGTGCAAGCCGACCTCTCATGGAGGGCTCTGGTTAAGAAGGATGGCTGATATGAATGCGAGCCTCCTGGCTAAACTTGGCGGGGAATTTGCTAAACGAAATTCTCATTAGGCTCAACTCCTCAGAGCTAAGTACCTTGCTAATAATGAGGAATTTCTTACCTCAAATCCGATACGAGGTTTGGCCATTTGGAATTTTGTTATTAGTTCCCTCCCCATTATTTAGGCTGACACTAAATGGAGGTTTGGAAATGGTAGGCTTATTGACTTCTGGTGGGATCACTAGATTGGGGAAGAGCCACTGGATTGCAACCCCTCATGGGATCTTGTTAAAAGAAACCTCATTAATAAGAATGGAAGGTTAGTTTTTGGCTACTGGAAGGTGGTGAACTCCATACCCTCTTGGACTATTCCAGATTGGGATGGAATAAGAGATCAACAGAGGTTTCTCTTGACTTCACTTAGAAGCGAGCTCTCTTCCATCTATATCCCCTTTTCCCAGCCTGAGGATGAGCTAATCTGGCCCCTCTCCCCATCTAGATCTTTCTCAGTTAAAGCTGCTTACCTCTCCATGCATTGAACCGGATTTGGTTCTCCCCTCACCAGAATCTGGCTAAAGGAAACAATCCCCAAAATTGGATTTTTCTCTTGGCTCTCTTCTAAGAATGCTTTCCTCTCAGGGGAAAATTTGAAAAAGAGGGGTTTATCTCTTCCCACTAGATGTGTGCTCTATACAAAGGCAGTGGAATCCTCTTCCCATATTTTGATCCATTGTCCCTTTTCATAAGATATTTGGCATTGGTTCTTATTGCGGATGGAGTGATCTGGACCTTCCTAGAATCCATACAGGACACCCTCTCTCAATGGTGCTCCTCCTTCTCTGATCCGGCCCTGGTTCTGGCCTGGACTTCTCCTCCCGCATGGACTTTGGGGCATCTAGAAAGAAAGGAATAGAAGAATATTTAAAGACCAGAGTCTTGAACCTGATCGTGTGGCTATCCAAATAGCTCTGACTTTCCAAGATAATCTAAAATCTCACTTCTGGTCCAAATATAAGTAAAAAACTCAAATTTGTAACTCTCAGGAGTGGCAACCGCTATTGACAAATCTTCCTATAAATAAAGCCCCTACTTCTAATCATGGTTTAGTGTGATGGCTTCCCCCCAACCTAGTTGGAGAAAAATTAATACAGATGGTGCCTCGAAAGGCAATCCTGGTAAATCATATGGAGGAGCAATCCTTTGTAACTCCTCTGGTTCCATTGTAGTTGCCTCTGCCCATAATCTTAGATATGGCACCAACCATCGCATAGAAGCCATGGCCATTCTCAAAGGCCTGGAGCTGGCTATCAAATTTGGTGACGATCCTCTCCAAGTTGAAAGAGATTCCCTCGATATCATCAATCTCCTACAGTCTGTGGATACTGGTCAATGGTCAATCCAAAATATTATTGCTTATATCAGAATCTTATAAAGGATTTTCCAGCAAATTCAGTTTCAGCACATCCTCCAGGAGTGGAACAAAGTGGCGAACCACTTGGCTAACATCGGAGTTCTCCTTGAGAGTCAACAAAGCTAGAAGGACAACTTCTCGACTGATCTCCTCCAAATTATCCAGAATGACCTCTCTTCCTAATGTTGGCTGGTGGAAGGGTGAGCTGACTTTTGTGTCAGCAATGTCTTTATGGACTCCCCAAAAGGCGGCAGTAATAATTTTTCATTTATTATGAAAAGACCTTTGGCACTGAAACATTTGAAGAGTGAGATGTGTTATGATGTGGAGGATTTCCTCACGCATGGTGTAATTCCTCCCCTTAATCATATGATGTACTGGCGGGAGGGTAATGATGTTGAAGAAGACGGCTCCCATGCCCTGGGTGGGATTTCTAAGGCCCTCCAGCGTCCCCTCTTTCACACTCTTTCCAAACCTCTCAACAGTATGGGTGGCCAACTGAAGCGAATTAAGCCTGCTTCCTGTGACATGGTTAAGGATGACAAGGAGGTCTTGAACATATTATTGGAAAATGGTATCACCACTTTTCTTGAGAGAATGGTGGGCTACTCGGCCATGGTCTTGTATGCTATAGTGGCTTCCTAGTCGAGGGGGCATGTCTAGATTGGTAATACGTATTTTACTATCTCCACCAATGCCATCGCTAATGCCACAGGTCTCCCGACCACCGGCGATATTTATTTGAAGTGCTCACTACATGCAGAAATGTAGGATTTCATCACTCTAGGGGAAAATCCTATCAAATATCTCTCAGGGTACACTCACGATTCTCTGCCTCCCCCATGGAATAGAGTTTCTAAAGTCATCATGTGATATTTCACCATTGACGGCCGCTATCATCTGGTCTACTTCCCTCACTTTTTTATCCTCTCGCATCAGCATTTGGGAAAAAATATCAATTTGGCTTCCTTCCTCTATCAATCCTTGGAGCACTCTGTTCAACTAGATGGAGACAGGGAAGGAGCAATCCTTCATTAGGGCTTACTGTACTTGTTATTTTCCGATGTTACCTCGCATGCTGATTTAGTCCACATTCCCCCCAAAATAGGTCGTCATCGCCATTCTCCCTCACCTTCCCCCCATCCCTCCTCTGCCTCCCTCCGCTCTTCCAGATGCTGTCGTCACTTGCACCTTTCCTCTGATTCTGACTCATATTTCACCATCCTGGGCCCTTCTGATGATGGTTCCAACCCCTCTGCTCCCCCTATTTCCCCCCCGCTTCATTCATGCCTATTGCTGGAGGGCACTAACACCAGTATTAATGTGGTCTCCCCTGTCTTTAGCCCTGATACTTTTCTTTCCAATGACATCCTGGGCCTTGCCAAGATTTACCCTGACTCCCCTACATTGGAGCAGATTGAGACAAGCTAGCCTGTTGAAGACCCCAACTCTCATAAAGTTGGGGACATTCTAGTCTTCTCTAACAGCGATCCTCATGCTGACACTGTAAAGTCTCCTTCGAATATGGATACAAATCCTTCTGAGCCTATGGTTGCTGACTCCCAGAGGGATGAATGCAAAGTTGAATTGGTGTTCTCTATTTTAAACAAGCTTAAAAACGCCTTCAATGCCCTGAAGTCCTGGGAGGTGTTCAATGATACTACCAGGAATGCCATTGCCAAAGACTGTTCAAAGCTCATCACCCTTACAAATCAACTTGCTGAGGATTCAGGATCTCCTAGAGCTAGAAATGTTGTTGCTGAGCTAAAAAAGCTCATATGATGTTCTCCTCTTTTCTCCTACTGTCTTTTTCATTTTTCTTTTTTTAGAATCTCCTAGGGTACTTATCTTCTATGCATTATTTTGCTAAATCTTGCCTGATGGGCCTTTTTGTATAAGGTTGTGGGACCTTCTAAAACCCTCCTTTTACCCTATATATTCCAAAAAAAATCAATTAGATCTACTCAAGCCTCTTTATCATCAATCTTTTTAAGCGTGTATAAGTTGTATGTAGTTTGTTAACCTCTTCATTCAGGTTAGAGAATTGATGAAGTTCCATGTGTCTACTTGAAAACACGGGGATTTCATTAGATAGGAAATATCCTAACACATTTATTCATATTGAGATAATTAAAATTGATAAAAATCAAAGTCAATATATTGGTAGACATTAGGGGGTAAAAAGGTTTACTTTATTAATAGTTAGAATTAGGTATTCATGTTAGGTTAGAGAGGTGGGCCAAAGGAGAGGTGGGAATAATTTTAACATAAAAGTAAAATATTTAAATGCTAGTTTTTAAAACTAAATACCTTAAAATTGAAAAAGGAGTGTTTTCATGAAGTTAAATTATAATATCTTTTTGAATAAGAAAATATCAATTAGGATATTCTTAAAACCAAGAAATAACAATATTGTAGAAAACTAGGATTGAACATACTTTTCGACACAAATGATATTATTTCACAATCTTAATTATTTGAATAATTATTGATAAATGAATAAATTATAACATTAATGTAATTGATAATGTCTCAAACGGCTTCAAAATATCTTTTTAGAGAAAAAAACATCTTATGAAAATAATAATTGCATGAAAAACATTATATATTTTCAATTTCATATATTAGGGTAGAAATAAAATGGGGTAAATAAAATTGTAGTGGAAAAATAGTTAAGGTACGTGCAAAAAATATGGGTATTTTCTTTATTAAAATATAACAGTAGGGGTATTATCAATTGAATAATTGGAGGTAAAAACTAAAATTAAGGATATTATTTAATACCCTTGGAATGAATGTGATATAACATACTCTTACTAAGTGAACCCCCCCATGCATAAAAATCAATTAATTGAGTTTCAACCGACATCTCACACCATAGTTTTGGAAGTCACTGAACTGACAATGTATTTAGCTAGTACACTACTTAGGAAAAATATTTCAAGCTATGTTTTTCAAGCTTGGTTTCGTGACCGTACATAAGCAAACTGAAACTTGTCCCATCACCTCACAATTATCTCTACACATTTATCTTGATAACATCTCCTTACTTAAGTGTTTTAGTTTTACATATGAAGAATACCTAAAATCTAGGTCTCGCCTCTTGACTTGAGTGTACTTTAATAGTCCCAGCTTAGGACCCCTATGGGATAGATAATGATTACTTAATGACTCTTTTCATGAAGTAATTATTACCATTATTTGTAGCTAACCTAATATGGTACAGTTAGAGTACAATCGAACCAAATTGTGATACTTAGAGCCCATGCTTACTTAATACATGATGCTAATTATAAGGTAGATTTCCTCATTTAGATATTAAGTCAATCTTTACGTTTATCCACAAGTCATTAGTAACTTAATAGTTACTATTGTTCAAATTTTCCAAAATAAAAGTGCCGCTTTACGACTTTCCTTGTTAGGACTAAGTTTAGTTTATACATTTAATTAAGATTAGATAACAATATAATCCTAATTAGATAATGTCGTAGATCCACTTTATCATTAACTATGATCAAGTACTCCTTTGAAAAGAAACATTCCTTTTAAAAATTAAAGCACTTTTTAATATCAATAAAAGTGATAAATTTTTCGATCACATTTCATGTTAATAGCATATTAAATTTGTTGTACTTTTTTACTTATACATCAATTTATCATTAAATAAGTAGTTATCGTAAATACATAACTTGTCATATATGAAATATTTAAGTTGTCTTAAATAATGGTTCAATTATTTAATTAATCTCTTTATGATTGAGTTTAAGAAATGTAGTTAGCTCACAAATTTGTTTCAGTGTCCCAATAGCTTTAATCATTTATCTCATGTAATTAAACATTAAATTAATGATGACTCTTATATAATTGTAATAAGTGTCATTTGATAGTTTAGATTAATTATTGTGTAAAATATAATTATTTAATCTAGTAAAATTTTCATAATCAATATTAAAGTAATATCCACTTTTGAAAACACCATAAAACATAATTACAACTCATAAGAGATAGTTGAATAATAAATGTATTTATTAACCGCATTAAGAATAACTCCTTATTTTATAATGTATTACATTAGGTTTAGATTAATAAAATCGGCTAACTGCCATATGAAAACTCCATGAAAGCATATTTCTCTTTACAATCAATATATATCCAAAGTTGAATTTACATTAGATTAGTGTTTATAATCAAATAAACAATTTATCACATGACGAGCATACATGAAATCAATCCAATTAAATACTTAGAATAACTAATCCATCATGTTATCTATAAGTTAAAAATAATAGTATACATCATCAGTTCATCGAAATGACATGGATTAACAACCTTCTATCTAGTCATTTCATTTCAGAATAATGGAAAATCTACTATTTTAATTTCAAGAAAATAAAACAAGTAACATATTGGTAAAAATGCAGACTATTGAAGTGACCTATTGATAAAACCAAGTTCTATCAACAACTTGCAAACATCACCAAGTTCATTAAGTCTCAAACATTATAACTTCATTTAAACTCAAGACACATTAAATTACAACAATCATCTTCTCACAAAACAACTAAGCAATGAACTTGCATTAAAAAAAACATTTATCACAAATCAACATGCATATTACTTAAGAATCGGGAAGAGAAATAAAGGTATTCCTTCAAGACTCGTGCTGTCGAGATTCCTCCTAAACAAAATAAGTAAGGATAAACAATATTTATAATCAATCCATAGACAAGATGATTACCATCATATTAACTGTACTAACATTTGTAGAGTCTTTCTTTAAGCATTTCTTATGATTAATGTTTTATTTACAGAAGTACAATAGTCACACTTCCTTTCATGCATGTAACCAGCTACATCCCTTACGGAATATACTAGTAATGAGAATCATAATAATATCACATTGGTAAGAATTTCTAAGTTTCAAACTTTTATTTATACTCTACAATATTTACATACATGCATTTAAGAAAATATATCAATCTAGAAACCCAGTTAATCAGATTCAAAATAGCCCATCCTGCATAGATAAACATGAAAAATTCATAAGCAAGAAGTAACAGGTCATGATTCGGACAGAGTTTCAGATGTATCGATACAACTTCCATAACTTATTATATAAAGGAAAAACTTGTTTGTAGTCTTTAGGAGACCGTCAATATATTCCATAATCACCTTACAAAATACCAAAAATAAAGATATCACTCATGTATTTAAATATTCTTATTGTAGGTTGATATAGTTATACCAACCCATCAACTCGATATCACACTTATGACTGTAGTTTCATTCGTTTAGGATTATCTATGCCACTACAGGATTCAAATAAAATGGGTCAAGCTTCACCCATGTTTATTCCCTTCTCAAATTATACAATCAAAAGAAAACAGGTGAGCTCTTATCATGCATTTTTTGAAACGATTCTTCAAGAAAAAAAAAACTCCAGCTAGAATATAGTCAACCCGGAAAACATAAATAACTGATAACTTTTTTGAGCAATTGTTCAGTTAAAAAACCTGGACTGAATCTAACCCAGATAAGAATAAAATAAAATAAAAATACCCATGATATTATTCGAAAGCATCAGTTGTTAACAAAAACCATTGATCATTATACCAACTCAGAGGCCATTTATCCTTTATAAAAAAATAATAACAACATATTTGAAGTACCCATCGAAAGGAAACAACCCAGTTTAAACACCAAAAACTTACAAAGCATAACATGGTGAAAAATATTAAAACAGAGAATAAACAACCCAATATGTGTTTGGATACGGGTAAGTGCACGAAGTTGGTGGACAATTCCGTGGACATAAAAACCCGAAATAAAGGTACCGTGGTCGCGGTTTTAGTGAGCGCGGTCCTAAAACCGCGATCGCGGTTATTGAATTCTAGGTTCGGTAATTACTGAACCTAGTTCCGCGATCACGGTTTATAACCGCGAGCGCGGTTATAAACCGCGATCGCGGAACTCTGAGACAAAATTTAATAGTCCCGCGACTCGTTATTTTCCTAATTTTCAATTCAAACCGCGACTTTTCCTAAACGTTTTTCACTCGCACTTTCAATACTATCTCAAAATTGCTCATCGGACTTCTGGATAGCGATAGATTCAACCATGCCGCCAAGACGAGGAGGTAAGTCCCCGATTGTAATCATTTTTTTGCATTTTAGGTTGTTTTTTTTGCATTTTAGGTTTTTTTTGGCATTTTCATGGGTTTTGTGAATTGTTTGTTTATGTATACAATTTTATTGTTTTATCAGTTGGTCGGCAAGCTCGGGCTCATGCAAACCGTCAAAACATTCCTCAAAACCCACCGAACATTCCTCAAAATCCTCCGAACATTCCTCAAAACCCTCCTCCAAACATAGATCCGCCCCCTGTGGCTCCTTCTGTCCCCACTGAGCCAACAGGAACGCAAGATAATATCATTGGAAGAATCCAAGAAAATAAAATTGTCATTGAGAACCTAATTCAAACTATAAGACAAAACCATGCTACAAATCCATCCCGCATGACTTTAGCCAATACATTGCAAACATTGATTGGCGAAGTCGAGTCTGCAACCAACCAAATACATAGATGGAACACCTTTAGAAGTGACTGTAGGCGGTGGTATGCAGATAAACTATCTCATGCGGCCGTCAAAGACAAAAAAATTGGAAAAGACCTAATTTGTGCATTATTTACCGACCCTAGAACCAATGCCCCCCCTGCAGTTACTTGCAAACGGTTCCCAATCCATTGGTGCCATGATGATAGAATCAAAAACAATTTTTGGGACCGATGGTGGATGGTTTTTGATTATCCACCATCCAACAACAATGAGGTTCCTCTTTATTTTTTGAAGAAATTATATTGTGAGTTTGTGCTCAATGAGGTCCCGAATTATTTTGACTTTTCAGACTTTTTTGGTCGAGGAGGTGGCTCTGCACAGAGCAGACCTGGTGCACGCGTAGGTCAGCCTAGGATCCCCCATGCCCCAAAACCCCCATTGCCTTCAGTTATCCCTCCTACAGTGAAGGAGGTTGTGGAGATTGATACATTGCATGCATTGAGGGAGCTCATTGACACTCTCACCCAGCATAGCACCCAGATTGCATCCGGTGATGTTGGTGGAGGTGCCAGTTCTAGTGCACCACACCACTGTGGATCATGTGGTGCCGTATGCACTGCAGGCGAGACATCATTTGCTGGTTCACAGGATTTTTTTTCTATAGATGAGATGCTGGGGAATGTTTTTGGAACTGGAGCCACTAATATTGGTCTTTCACAGGTAAATTTTAAATAAATTTAAATAATATATATATGTACAATAGTTTAATTCACATGTTTGAGATATTAATATATATATGATTGTACTTCATGTACATACATGTAAAAAAACTAATTTTTTATTTTATTTTAAATAGCAAGAGCCGGTGAAGGAAACATCCAGTGTTGACATGCTAGCTATTGCGGTTGGGCGTGTTTCAAACGTAAGTTTCAAGTTGTACAAACTTACATTTTTAATAAATCATTTAATTGCACTAGATTATTATTATAATTTGTTTCACGTGTATGTTGCACATGTATTAATATTTTTCTCTTTTATACACAGGAGCCTGGCGGGTCATCATCTGCTCAGGGAACTGAAGCTACTGGCATGCCTCGCATGAGTTTTACGCAGGTTAGTTACAAATCTCTTTAATGAATGATAAGAGTGATGAAGAAATGTAAAAAAGGTTAAATCCTCTCGTACCCTTTATCTAAAAAAATCTATGCGTCCTTTCCATATGATTATAAGTTTTTATATGGATTGGTGTACTGAGATTTAAGAATTTACAACATCATTGTACCCTTAATAGACAGCTCCTCCAATTTATGACAACTCCTGCGAACCCTAACTCCACCACTCATATGAACCCTAATAGATTTGGAGGTGGCGGACATATATATGTGCACACGTAGGGTTGTGTGAAATTACGTGATGGAGGTGTCCTTTCATTTTAGAAACTACATCCCCCTCTGCAGAACATGTAGACCCCTAAGGGTTTGTTTCTAGAAATATTCTTGGGCACTGGGTGTGGGGCTTCAGTTGCTCAAACTGCAGGTGGCAATGGAGCCATTGTTGGGGTTGGATCTGACACTACTGGCACCAATGTTGCCAAGAACTTGCAAGGAGGAATGGAAAATCCTGCTATCTTTGTTGGGGACACTAATAACCCATTGGGAGGTTGAGTGAATCCTAACATCTTTGTTAGGGGTGCAAACACTAGGGTTTTCTCCCTTGTTGATAGCTTGGAAACTCCTACTACAACTAAAGCTTTAGTCAATCACTCATTTAATGAGGTTTTGTAAAAGAAGACATAGATCAAAACCATGAGGCCTACTAAGAGAAACCCAAGTGTAACCTTTGGCGATGAAGTCCTCAAAATATATTCATTTTACCAAGATCATGCCTTGATCTGTAGATTCACTCATCTTTAGCCTAGCCTCCCTATCCTCCATGATTAGATCTCCAAGAATTGGTTCCCGCTTCTAGCGGGTAGGTTAGACCTCTACCCCTATGCTAAGGGAATTTTTATTATTTTTTCCCCTCTATAGCTGACAAGGACAAAATTTCTAAACAACTTTGGGTTTTCCAACAAAGGTACCTTATCTTAAAACCATGGTTCACATCATTCAACCCTCTCACTGAATCTTTATCACACAAACCAATCTAGATCAAATTACCCCACTTACCCCTATAATTTTAGGACCATAGTTGTCTAATATCCATAGGAAATACCTTGGGAAACATCATTAACGTCGAATCCCAAACCTATGATTTCACACATACAATGTATATGCAAGAATCCTAGTTGAGATTGATACTTCAAAGAATCTTCCAACCCACCTTAATCTTAAAGTGCAAAATCAAACTTGCACTCATCCTCTGGACTATAAGGGCCTACCTTTCAGATGTAGGAGATGTATTTTTTTGGGGCATTCTGCTCCTGATTGTGAGATGGTAAAACATTAAAAAAGAGAATAATAATTGGTGGATAAATGCCCTCCCTAAACATATCGTATTTAAATCTAAGTAAATCCCTAATTCAAACACTAAGGAGGAAGACATGGTCAAATCTTTCCTAGCAACCCCTTTGAGAGAGATCACAGATCATGTAAACAAGGGGTTATCCATGGGTGAAACATAGAGGACCGGAAACACTAAATCAAAACCGCATGTAGCGGCAAAGGAGAATGTTCCTCCTCATTCTCCTTGTTCAAGCAACACATATCAGTCGATCACAGATTTTGAAGTTGTTATTCCTGTACAAAAATCTCCCAATGTGACCAATGTCTCACTCGATATCCACTTCGCTTCTACTAGATAACGAGTATTCTCCATCCCAACCTTTGGACACAAATACATATGAAGATAGATGGCCTCCGTGCTAACATTTATAGATCCTATGTATTTAGCCTAAATAGAAGATAAAATTTAATAATGTATTTTTATTCTTTCTTGAGTAACTAAATATTGATTTGTACATTTTTTTGTATAGCTCTTAAGTAGATTTTAATAAATTGATTTGTAATTCGGACGTTGGGATGTGTGTAAATATGGTTTATAAACCGCGAGCGCGCTTTATAAACCGCGAGTGCACTTTATAAACCGTGAACGCGCTTTATAAACCGCGTTCGCGGTATTTTTACAAAAAAAACCGCGATCGCAGAGCTATTTGCCGAACCTTAGCCTCGGAAAATCTTTGTTTTTCCCCAACCAAAGCTATGGAAGGTCATTATGAAGTGCAAAAGATCAAAAAACCTCAAATCTGCTCTTCCAAAGACTTGAACCATGCTAAAAAACTGAAAAAATTTCACAAAAATGGTGCCATCACGTAGGGTAGACTCTTATCTTTGTAAAAATATTGTTTTTAAAGTGAATAGAATAAGATAAATATCATTTTATAATTTATTACTAACAATAGGTCCTTAAGACATTTTTTCCCGTGAATGTTCATGTCTACGTTTAAGACTGTAACTTTTGTTTCGCTTATCAAAATATGATAAAAATTATACCATCCCAAGCGTGGGACAAATTATATGCACCTTAAAAAAAAATAAAAATTGATTTCGATATTTTTTGATATAGTTATGGTGGGCAAACAGAAAGCACTCCATTTTCTAAATATTTTCAGACCACTTTCACGGAAAAAATCATAAAAAAAAAAATATTGTTAAAAAAAAATACAAAATAAAATCCATCCCAAGATAGACAACTACATCTAACGTTTCACCAAAGGAAAAAAAAAAAATAACAAGATTTGGTCATCCAAAATGCGGGCAAACAGACTACAATCTTATAAGTTTTTTCGAAAAAAAAAAGTAAGTCATATAATTTTAAGTGTTTAATATAGCTAAACTTGTCCATTTTTTACAAAAATTAGTATTTTAGAAACTAGATTCCGAATGCTATGATTCATATTCATATAACTTTTTCTAATTTAGAGTGCATGTATAGCTAATAATCCCTACAAGTTGAGATTTCACTGTTTTTTGCAATATGACGTCCACGGATGACCCTATATTTGTCCATCAACTTGGTGCACTTACCCATACATTGAAATAAATAATCATAAAGTAGGGAAGATTATCCATGTTTACAAAAAGGTATCATTCCTGCTAACTCCCACACAACCTTCCTTTGAAAACTTACGATCAACTGAGTAAGAGTTTCCATAAGATTATTCCCACAAATCTCCAAATAACATGACCCAGATTCAAACAATAGCTACCCCATAAACCATGCTAAGAATTCCCTAAATATTGTTGAGTCCACCATCAAATTTCCACAAATATATCAACAAATAATAGATCAAAACTAATATACATAGGCCTACAAAATTGGAAGTTTGAATGACCAGAGGAAAGAGAACTTGAACCCACATTGCAAATATTAGAAATTAAATGCCATATTACATGTAAGGTAGCTTCCATAAGAAACTTGCCAATTATTTCGAAAAATTAATTACCATTAAATTTAGTAGGTGCCACATAGTGGCCAGACTATTTCCTCTCCACTGCTAGTCTACCAGTTCCCTAAAAAACTGACTAGTGTTGCTTAATTGACTGGTCAAGGATATTCAGCTAAAACAAATCATGTTTTTTTTCTTGGGTCATTAGTCGACTATTTAAATAGTGAAATAAACAATTTCTGATCAAATATGGTCAAGTCCATATGGATATCCACTAATTATAATAAAATTAGTATGGTTTATGTCTATATGGATTACAAAAACAATAAAGGAGTCAATGGTATGTGATCTAAAGATCATAATAACATCGATGATAAAATGCCGAGTATAATCCATAACACTTTAATAATAAAAATCTAATCCACTTAGCCTTTGTTTTTTTATATATCATCCAATGAAAATCAAATATACCAAGTTAGTTTGAAAATTTATATGCCCAATAAAATGGTTTAAGTCTAACTTGATCATCCAAAATAAATAATCACATAACACGGAGTCATGATCAGTCAAAGATAGGGATCAACCAATCAAGTTTCGAACCACCATGTAGTATGATCAATCAATCAATCATCAAATAGAACTTTATATATTTTATAATCGAACTCATTAAATAAACAAGTAATTAATCAAATATCAATAGAATTGACATAATTTGTTCCTTGAAGTATGTGTGAGGTCCATATTTTATAAGAAACATTCATGATTTTAGTGTGAGGATTCGAAAATTTACTTATCCCTTGTTGCAAACCATCATATTGCTTTACGATCAATGACCATTACAATTCCAAATGAAAGGTAACATCTTTTAAAAAATCATTATTATTTCCAATTACTCAAATAACGCATTATCAATATGTATAGTTTCAATCATATTTTGTAAATCATTATTTGTAGCAAAAAAGATGAACTAGAACATCCAGAATAGGTAAAAAATATGCAAACAATATACTCAAGAATCAAAATCATCACACACATAAAAATGTTTTAAAATAACTCTGAAAACCAAGCAAGTAAATAAGGCATTAATGTAAAGTATTTCACGAGTTCTTGGTGAAAACCATCATTACGTGGTTAGGTTTATAACTACATGTAAGTATGTATATCATTTTAATGGTATACGTACATATGTTTAGGTGAGATACCAGCTGACTAATGCTTCCTATCCCCAAGCCCTCATGACCCACTTCACATTATATAACTCTATATTGTGACAACAAGAAATGAAAATACGGGATGTGACAGATATAGCTCCTTAATGAATCATCTTCTCAATGATTTTTACTAATTAAAAGAAACAAAATAATCTACACAAATATTTATACCATACAAGGAAAATAGTAAAATATTTTAAACAACCTTGAATTTTGTTTCCATATTCCGCAATCAATTTATTGTCTATAACAACCATTAAAACATTCAAGTTTTCCATAAAGTCTGAAATATGATGTAATTTTATCATTTCAACACTCATAATTTTAAAATAATATCAAGTATAACATAATAAATTGACAAATATCAGTTTTTATGACTGAAACATATAAGGAAATGTTGCTTTTATTTTCTCTAGATTATCATTGGTTGCACTTTATTCTGAATATTGGTCCAATTGGACCTTGCATTGTGTAATTTCTCTATTTCTTAAGTGTAATCTTTGAGTTTTAAGAATTATGATAGGTTCAACCACTACAATTCCAATATCTTGAATCTACAAAGCATTCTAATTAAGTACATGTGTTACATCTGAAACATAGTTCTTAATCACAGAAATATGAAGAATATCATGCATATTGGACAGTGCAGGAGGCAACACCAAATGATATGTTATTGGACTTATGATTTCTTGAAGTTAAGTGTGTCCAACATATCTTGGAGATATCTTGGCAGCCTTATTAAATGTTATTAAAATATTTTTGGGCTTAACTAATGGAAGGATGAAGGATGAAGTCCTGGGGGGAATCCGCATGCATGACTAGTTACACTGAACCAAGATGAAGAAGTTGCAAGATTCAATCAAGAAAATTTTATGAAAGCTATGTGCATGTATATAAGAGCTCAAAATTTGGAAAATGGAGTGGAATGGAATGCATTTGCATGAATCAAAATGAGGTGGTTTACATATAGAGGAGTCAGTGTGTAACTCCCATGTAAGAAAATATGCATCCATGATGGAGAGGAGGAGTTACTGTCTAAAGGGGAAAGTAAATCCTATGACACAATTACATATATGATACATTGTATATGGGAATATGTCATAACTAACATGAAACCTATATCCATGTCCACCTAAGTGAGATGGCTCACCTGGTGATGTGGAATTACACCAAATAACTAAACAAATATTCAAAAATACCACTTACAAAAACACCCCCCTTCATTGAAACTTTTGATGGGGCAAGGAAAGTCTGTAGAACAAAGACAATGAAAAACTAGGTCCTGACCACAAGCTTGATGAGGTACCCATGCAAATAAAAATCTCAAGTAGTGAGCAAAAATAGAGTGGGAATAACCTCCACTTACAAGAAATATGAAAAACTATCCTAAACTACTAAAAATAAGAATGAGAGAAGAAGAATTCTATCTATCCTCCTAAGAAGATGATTTAGTCACAGACCACCCTATGCTAAGAGAAGAGGTAGAAAACCCCCACAATGAAAAGTGTTGTTCCAATCCAAAGAAAATTGTTGTTTACTTGAAGTGGAATGCCAAATGATCCATGAAGAAATGAAAATCCTGAAGTAGTGGCAAGGAAGAAAGTTGAATATGGTTAAACTATGAAGAAGTGGTGCCAAGTTATTAACGAGTCCAGATCCTAGTGAATCATAGTGCATGATCCTTGAAGTTTCTGAAGTGGACCAAGAGTAGGAGGATCAAGAGAAAAAGTGATCTTTTATATGTTGGAGGCGGTTCCCCATCATGAAAATCCACTATGTTAGAAGAGGTGTCCCAAACATTAGAACTAGGATCCAAAGTTTCCTCAAGTCAAAATAAATTGAATGAAGAATATGGAGGAGGAGAAAAGTGAGAGAAAAAATACAACCGAGTGTGATGGTAAGCTATACCAATTCCAACAATAGCATCCCTATGAATCTCTCTGACATAAACTGAATCTAGAGTGAATTCAACTTGAATGCCTTGTCCAAGGTGAGTGATCTGATAAATTGAAAGAAGATTTGTTAAAAGTGAAGGGATACTAAGAAAATTGTTGAATGTATCACCAATCACATAAATTGATCCTCTCCTCAAAACCGGTGTAGTATTTTTATTACCATGTTGAATAGATGACATGGCACATGGCTCCAGTGAAGCAATCTCAATGTCTGATGAGGCTATGTGACGAGTTACACCCAGGAAAATTTTTCATGTAGGAGTATGTGGAATAATTATCACTAAATTTATCCCTTTTGTTTATCCTTGTTTATTTCTTTCATTTTTTCTTTCTCCTTAGAACTCTCGTGAGATGATGAAGATGATTTGAGGGAATATGGAACTACAATAATGTGTTTCTCAAGCATATTAGTGAGGAGATCAATATTTTCCTTCAAGCACATTTCTTCATCATGCCTACCATTGCAGTACCCACATTTGATTTTTTCTTTTAGAGGTTTAGAGTTGGAAGAGGAAGTGGAAGAGTTGGTTTTTATTTTTTCCTTATTTTCATGATCCTTGTCCTGTTTCTTCTCCATTGACGATTTCCATTTTTTATGTCCAGGAATGAGAACATGAGATTTTGTGGATTTCAAAGTGCCCGTCTGAATCAATTTATCATGTTCCCTAATAAAATATGTAATAAAATTATCAAGTGAGGGAATAGACCAAATTTTACCAAGTTTCCTTTTTGTTTCATAAAAGGTGGAGATAAAAGCAGAGTATCTGGGACCAAGTTTGGTAAGGACTGATAGAATGAGTTTTGCTTCCTTTTTTATTATACCATAAGTTATCAATTACAATCTGAGTGACTTAAAATTTGTGAAGAAGTCTTGAATGATTTCAAATATACTAGGAATAAGGATGATTAGTTCATTTTAAAGTTTATCTCCCCTCATTTCATCCTCTTTCAACAAAATTATGTGTAAAGAATCTAAAACTTCCTTGGGTTTTTTTGCAGAAGAAATGTGGAAGCATGGTTCTAGAGACACAAGAAGTGATATAAATCCAATGGAATCATCACACTTATTAAAAAAAAAATCCTTTTTTTTCTACATTTGTCATTTCAGCTTGTAAACATGTGGTTATCTGAAACAATTACTTATTTTTCAAGACAAAATAAATAACATCCAACTATTCTAGGTAATTAAAAGGGGTGAGTAAGGGAACTGTAAGGGGATCCATGGAGAAAAATAATGTGTAAAAATGAATGTAGAAATGAACCATAGATAATAAACACCCCCTTGAATGAATAATGGGGTTGTTTTGCTGCGAGGTTGTGGACGATGTACTCACTAACCCGCAAACAAAGAAAAGCATTTTACAATGAGAGAAGGGGGAAAACATGGTGCCCATAAAGTAAATAATAACCCAAAAAAAACAAGTGATTTTCCCTAAAACAATTCTTATCCTATTTAATTAAATATAAAATTAATTAATAATTAATTTGAAAAAAGGAGCAATAATAAGGGGGAAGAGAAAGAGAGAGAGAGAGAGAGAGAGAGAGAGAAATTTCATTGGATGGCTGATGAGACAACTCATCTTGGTAAGCTAGTTGGGAAGCCTACTGGGAGATGAGTGATTTTTAGGGAAGGTTGGCTTAGTGAGCCAAGGGGTGAGCTACTACATCGATTTTATGTTGACTGCATGGACAGAGATGGTTTTAAGGCTCGCCACTGATATGGGTATGCAAGACTCACCACGTGGAGTCAATGTTTGAAGGAACCCGCCAAGTGGAGATTTCACACCAAGTTTCCGTGTTGGGAGTTTTAGATATAGGTCCCTTTGAATTGAACCCATGTGGTAATACTACTAAGTTATTGAGATCCTTGCAAGGTTAGACATGATTTATGTCTAACTGGAGTGGAATTGGGCCCAAGATGAGAGTTAATGGTTCGAGTTGCCGAAACAGGAGTTCACCACATTTCTTTAAATGAGAATAAAATAGCTCGAAATGGTCAAGCTACATAGGTAATGGTCATTTTGGGGCAGTGTTCTTGAGATTGAGGTTAGAATGGAGAAATGGTAGCACATTGAGCACAGAACTCGAACTAGGGTTTACTTCAAAGGAGTAGTACAAGAGGAATTCACAAAAAAGATGAAACAATGAGTGCAGAAGCCCAATCAAATGTGGGTTGAGCTATAACAAGAAAGAGTTAAACATCAAGTATTCAGATCATGTCTAGACCGAGCTAATAAAAATGTCATCGAGTTAAATGGAGGCAACAAATATCTGATAGAGAAAATGGAGTTAGCTAAGGGATGTGTGATATAGTGATGAGAGCTAGGTAGATTGGTTTAATAACTTTAAATCATAAGCACAAGAACCCCGAGTTATGGGTGTAGTTGATGCAGAAAATGGAGAACCCAAGGCAAACGAACCATCGCAAGAACAACCCTGAGTCATTGCTAATTAATTTGAAATGAACTAAAATGGGATGGTGCAAAGTAGTTAATATAATCTAGGAGGACATAAAACATAGTAGATAAATACACTAAAACAATATGTAAATTAATTATTAGAAATAAATTAAGGAAATAAAACCCTAAAGTAAAAGGAAAGAGAGAGGAAAGAACAGAACTGATATCTAAAGATAGCCGCAAAGTGTAGCATGTCTGACTTGAAATTATAAGAGAAGGAATGAATATGAAAAAGCCCTGAAAAATACCGAATTAGGAGAATCTGTGTGGACTCGGGTGCCTAGAGCTAGATTGCGGCACCCATGGGTGCTCTAGTATGAATTTAGGGTACTCTGGTTTAAGAGAAATGTATGGAACTCAGTTTCACAGTGTCAAAAAAAAATCTATAACTCTTCCTTCCTGTAGCATTAAATTGAGTGTGTTACACTGAATGCTCTGGATATATCAAGATGAATGAATGACTTATAAGATCCCGAAATAAGGATCAAACCCTAAAAAAAGAAAAATGCATATGAAGGTTTCTGAATGTCCTTAGCTACGACAATGGTGGACTTACTTACTGAGTGTTATATTACATCTTATACTCAATGTAGTTCTATGCAGAAGTGTGTGTTAACATTCCCTAGGTTTCTCTTGTGCTAGTCACACTTTGTGAAGTAATGAGAAAGAAATATTTGTAGAAAATGTAATAAAATGTGTGCATGAAATAGAAAAGAATCCCCCCCTATGAAGTATGATGTGGATGTCCTGGCTTGTGCCTTGATGATGATGGGCCTATGTGCATGCCAATGCAATAGATGGATGTAGTACTAGGTTGAGTGATAGTAGATAGTGATACCAGGTCACTCATTATGGTCTCATAACTTTATATTTATATGTTTCTCTTTGTCTAATTCTGTAATTAACCATGAAAAGGTTGACCTAATAAAATATAAGGATGAAAAATGACTAGAAAATACTAAAGAAAAGTTCAGAAAGTGGAAAAAGGATTAAGGCATCCCGAAATGGGACCAGTACGAAATATGGGTGCCCCAGTTAGGGATAAGATGATGAGTGATATTCAAAAATTTCTCGATAAATAGATGTAATTGGTCATAAAATATGAAATAAAATAATAAAAAATGGCCAAAGGGACGAGGGTTCATTAGTACTATCTTTTCTCAAGAACCTTATGAATAGTAATATGAGATCGAGATAAATAAATTTCTAAAGTACATGATTTTGTGAGTACATTTTCCCCCCACTTTATGTTGGTGAGAGGAAATCTCGGTAACTTAAAGTAGATAGATATGTGTATCTGATGTTGATGAAGAGTGTAGCAGAAACGTTTTTATCCATAAAACAAAATGTGGATGATAAAAAGATGGAGGATCATGGAAACTATAGAATAAAAATTCACAAAAAAAAAGTGATGAGAGTGAACCTAGGGCAGAACGTGTGTGTGTATTTGACACAATGTGAAGTGTACCTGCATGCTTAGTAAAGCATGTGTATTTTCATGAAATGTCATTGTTATCGCCATATTGTTGTTATAGGCCCCATTTGACTGCTTGTTTCTTATACAGATGGACGTGCAAGGAGAAAAGGATCAAGTAGTCAAATATCTATGTATGTAACTATACAAATTTAATGTAAAATATGCATTTAAGTGTAAAATACACATAGTGTAAATGGAGATTTGAATGTAAATGGATAGTTTAAATAGAAGATGTGCAGTTGATCCATGTTGAGGAAGAGTGTAGAAGGATATCTTGTAGTATGAGTTTTTTGGGTGATCTAATTCCACCCTAGATGAATAAGTGTAGGGAGTAAATGCTCAGTGTCCTCCAAGCTCTAGCCACTTCTACTGAAATGTGTGTGAAGAGATCTCTGTATTTTCCTAATTTTTTGGGCAATATGATGCCACTGGTTGAAGTAGTGTATGGAGGCACACACATTGTAACCCCCAAGTCTGTAACTACTTACCAGAATTATAGGGACACCATGTCTTATAAAATCCATTGTGTATGGGGTTCGTATAGTTGTTTGAACCAACTCACGGTGTTTAAGTGCATTGAACTAAACCGATGTAAATATGTTGGATTAGTAGAAACCTTCAAATGATGCCCCCTTTTGGGGGTGCATGAAACTTTGATGATAGGAGATATGCAGGCCCAAAAGAGGGCCAAATGTATTTACGATGTAACTATGGAAAGTTCTCAGTACAAATCAGGGCACACACATACATGAAGGCTAGCCAAAGACAAGTGTAAACATGCATGTATATAGAAAACAATGTGTATGCTATGTAGATGGTATGTAAGCTACGAAGCAATGTAGTAAACACGCAAGAATAAAAGTAAGCCACATAAAGTATGTTGCAAACATGGAAAATCACTCTTTGTGTTGTAAGACACGTAAGGCCATCATAGCCAAAAACACCAAACAAGTGTGCACACCAATCATAGGGAAATTCATGTAAACAATAACAAAAAAGAGAAAACATTGTAACAAAAAAGTAGTCATGGAAACATATAATCCTACAAAACAAGTGCTTCACATAGAAAAATTATTATCATGATAGAGAAATAACTAGTATTTCAAAATCATGTATGATCAAGTAATGTAAGATGCTAAGTACAAAAATGAAATAGTAACACCTAGATGAGATGAATGTTGATGCCCCCAATGACCAGTATAGTAAGGATAGAAGGAGAGCATCCATGCTTCATGTATGAGTATTGTATCTACAATCACACTAAAAAAATGTGTGAACATGCATGTGTGGATGGTATAGATAGTGACATATAAGAAATCAATCTAACATGTGTAATAAAGTGAACATGTAAAACACTAGAAATAAAGAATAAATGCCTCCAAGACAATGCAGTATGTTGTGTATGGATGGAATGGGATGCAAGATGGAAATATAGGAGCCATGTTTCCCCCTGAGTGGATGGAAGTGTATGCAATTAGGTTCGTTGTTTTTTCCCCTCATTAGTAAGGAATGAACTGTAAACGAGAGTGCATCATCAGGAAGTGTTTGAGCAGTGTATATCATCTCTAGCACGCTAGGATGAATGTGTATTCATAATGTTGATGATATATGACATATAGAGGAAATGTGTGTTTGGAAATTGAGTAGTCCTCCTCTATACCATGATGAAGTAAAAAATGTGATGAGTGATGATTATATATCCTAAAGCGGTAATATTCACTTACAAGAATGAATAATCAGGCGGTAGGCGATGGTAGCCTATGGACTATGTCACTATAAGATGAGGAATCAGTAATGGATGTGGTGATGTAACCTCAAGGTGGTATACTCACTACATATGGAGTATAATAGGGTGGACCAATTTATCCTAAGTGTTATGTCACTAGCCTAACAAGTTACAAGGATAACTTACATAAATCGGAACAGAATGTGTGATAGTGTAAGGTCCAATGATTTGTGAAACCTCAGCAGTTGAGTATGGATTGATGAGCTAAACGTGTGTCATCAGGTAGTGACCGAAGCACATGGAAAAAAAATGTAAGTATAGGTGGGGGTAGAATAAATGACCATGTGATGAGTAGAATTCGTAAATGCGTGGTGTGTGAAATGCACTATAGGATGCATAGGGTGTGTATATTATGTAATGTGTAAAGTGAAATAATAAGTATAGATAGAACTAGAATATGTAATAATAAAAATATAAATCTAGAATCATATGTGATGTAACCAAGTGTAAGATGAAAAATCTTTGTAGAAATTTGCAGTGTATGAGGTGACTAAGTGCATAGATACAGTAGTGAATGTACTGCATAAATGAATCCTAGTCTAATGTATAATAAGTGTATAATGAAAAAACTATGATGAAATTCAATGTGTAATGCCTAAGGTGTGGTATGTGGTTTCTTTGTAATGGTAATCCCTCAACAGTCAAGTGTAAACTGAAGCACAACAGTATGTCATCAGGTAATGACCCTATTAGATTGTATGTGATTATTATGACTTATGATTGTATGTAAATGTAGTAATGGTGCTACAAAAATGTGGGAGGATGGTGAAGTGTTATGCCTCCTAAATGCACATGAATGAATGAATTATCCAATAATGGAGAAGGAAAAGAGTCCTGCATCTGACATGGAAGGCATAAGGTCATTTTCTAATAAAGGACGTAGAGTAGAAAAACACTGCAGTAAGAAATGAAGCTTATATGTGTGGGAGGGATAGATACGCAAAGAAGATTTTGGTGTGTGAAAATGTGTTGTTGATATGATGGCCGATGCACTATTAGTAAATGATTATCGTGGCCCCATTATGGATGGTTGTATAGAAAGAGATGATGAACTAATTACAGGGTTTTGTTGTTCATAAGGTGCTTGAAGAATACTGGATGGATATGTGGGAGAATGTGGTGTAGAAAATGAGAGGAGGCCTAAATTTTCAAAAAGTGTGATCATTTGTGATAGAGCACGAAATTTTTTTTCATGATGCCCGTATAGTTGGTGATAATGTCAGTATGGATGATCTTAGTGTTTTGCTAATCTATGAGGATGATAGTGACAAGTAAGTGGTAGGTTGACCAAGCATTGACGAAGGAGCTGAAAGAGGATGTCATGTGGTGTAGTATTATGTTTAAATATAAGAAATTCAGTAAATGGTATGATTTGAGGTGTGGTTATATGGCACGTAGTAGACATAGTTTGAAAATAAAATGTAGCAAGAGCATAAACATGCGATTAAGAAGAATTCTTAAGATGTTGAATGTTAGATATAAGGGATGTAACGATTGAGTGCAAGACTTCAAATTTATCATTTAAAGCTTGAATCAAATCTAAGATGGGTTGGAAAGGTGAAGGATTATGAAGGTTAGTGTCGAAAAAGAAGAATTCGAGTATAGTTCTTAGTTCATATGGTGGCGTATTTTCATTTATAGGAAGTAATAATGGACTATAAAAATCTTCTATAATATCATATTATTCATCGTAAAAATCATATTGAATAGCACGAGAAACTTGGTAAGAAATGGTGTCTTGTTGATTATTCAAAAAATCTTGAATGCACAAGTAATACATCATCATGGTGTATTGTTCATCAGTAAAGGGAGGCAATGTGCACCTTTGAGAATAAAAAACATTAAAATTGGGTGAGTAACAAAGAAAGGAACTATTGAAAATGTGCATAGTACCAAATGTCATGGGAAAAGCTATATCAACATGACCAAGATCGAGTGTGCCTCCAATATGATCTAACCAAGATTCACCAAGGGTAAGTGGGGAAGAAGTATGGTAATAGGAAAGGTGAACAACAAGATGAAAAACATGAAGTCCATATGCAATGGTGAGAATAATTGATCCATGATACAAATGTCAATTTTGTAAAGGAGAATGGAGGTCCTCAAATGCAAAACCAAGTCAAAACAAAGCCATCATGTGAACATATAGTAGCTCGGATAGAATTATTAAGCAGTATATGCTCCTAATAAGAATCATTTATGAAGAGAGTACAAGTGAATAGTGTGTGTAATGGTGGCGATGTAGATAAAGATGACGAAGCGATATCCGTGGAGTGGATAGGCCCTTGATATGGAATAATAGTAGTAGTAGTGATAGGAAGTAATGAAGGAAACATGTTTGTCATAAAAATGGTACCCTAAAAAGGCATTAATTATGATGATGGAGAGATAGGTAGCATATTATCCATGAACTGAGGAAGTGGCAATGGAACTATAAGAACTATATCAGTTGTGTAAAGAGTGACGTCAAAGTCATATGGGGCATCAAAAATGTGAATGGGAGAATGTAAAGGACCAATAACAGGTGAATCCGTAACGAAAGGATGTTGAACTATGTGAGAAGATCAAGGAAATTGTACTAAAGGAGTTTGTATTATATGATCAGATGGAGAATCTTGTACTATATTTTTAGATGAAGGATTTTTTACTTCTTTGAAAATGTGTGTTAGGTGATTAGGATCGATAGTACACAGGTAAGAAACAATAATGTCGTTTAAATTTGTTTAATATATGTCAGCATATGGAAGCTGAATAAACGAAGTGAAAGGGTTATATCCAGAAGGCATGGTAGGGACGTTGAAAAAGGCATGACCAAAGCTTTCAAATTACAAAACTAAACTGATATCTTGAGACTACCGTAGAGTGTCAGAGGTTTTATTGGAAATTCTTATATCAGGAATGAATATGTCGAAGCCCTTAAAATAATGAATGAGGAGGATCTGTGTGGACTAGGGTGCCTAGGACTGAATTGGGGTAACCACAAGTGCTCTAGTATGAATTCTGGGTGTTGTGGTTTAGGAGAAATGTTTGAAACTAATTTTGGTAGGATCAGAAAATAATCTGGAACTCTTCCTACCTATCGCACTAAATTCAGTGTGCTACCCTGAATGCTCTAAATATCTCAAGATGAAGGAATAACCTATAACACCAAAAAAATTGTCAAACCCTAGAATATATATATATATATATATATATATATATATGAAGGGTTTAGAATTTCCTCCAATGCCATAATGGTAGACTTACTAACTAAGCACTACACTACATCTAATACCCAATGTAATTCTAAGTGCAAGTGTCTGTGAACATGCCTTAGGTTCCTCTTATGCCAATCACACTTTTTGAAGTAGAAAACAATAACTATGTGTAGAAAATGTAATAGAATGTGTGCATAAAATAGAATAAAATCCCTCCCCCTATGAAGTGTGATGGAGATTTCCTAACTGGTGCCTTGATGATGACGGAGCTATGTGGATGCCAATGCAATAGATGGATACAAATACAGGTGGAGTGATAGTAGATAGTGATGCTAGGTCACTCATTATTGTCTCATAACTTTATATTTATATGGTTCTCTTAATCTAATTTTGTAATTAATCCTAAAAATGTTGACCTCATAAAAAGATAAGGACAAACAATTGCTAGAAACGATACAAGAAATGGTGGGAAAGTGGAAAAGGGACCAGAGTACCCATGGGCAGCCCAATATGTAATATGGGTGTCCTAGTTAGGGCTAAGATGATGTGGGATCTTTGGAAATGGCTTGATAAGTAGATGTAATCGGTCGCAAAATATGAAACAAAATAATAAAAAATGGCCAAAAGGATGGGGGTTAATTAGTACTTTCTTTTCTCAATAACCTTCTTAATAGTAGTATGAGATCTGGATAAATAAAATTTTTAAGTGCATGATTTTATGAATAATGTTGCATGAATTCATGGCATGAGTTGTGGCAAGTTATCATAAAAGTTAATGCAACAAGTTACTATCCATCTCGGTTCCCATCTCAATGAGCTAAGGCTGAGTTGGTCCCTTTAAAAACAACATTTACACTCCTTAAACACCAATAACAACACCCTTTTAACTTACAATTTCTGTTGAACTAGAACACATATAAAACCAACAAGAGGAAAAATCCAAACACAAAACCACTACTTAAAAATATAAAAATATGTAAATAAAACAAAGGCAAAAGAGATCTTCCACAAGAAACTACAAGGTGGAGAAACAATGGTGAAAATTGTGATTTTGGTCCCCATGCTTTGATACCATGATAGAGGGATGAAGGATGAATACCTGGAGGGAATCCAGGTGCATCAAATACTTGCACTCAATGAATATGAAGAATTTGCAAGATTCAAGCAAGTAAACTTTATCAGAACAATGTTCGTGCATATGATATCTCAAGATTCAAAAAATGGAGTGGAATGGAATGCATTTCCATGGATCAAAATGACGTGGTGTACATATAGGGGAGTGAGTGTGTAATTCCCATGTAAGAAAATATGCCTCCATGATTGAGAAGAGGATTTACTCTCCAAATGGGAAAATAAATCCTATGACATACTTACACATATGAAAGACTCCAGAAGGGAATCTATCATATATAACATGACACCTAGATCCATGTCCTCCTAAGTGAGATGACTCACCTAGTGAGGTGGAATTACACCAAATAACTAAATAAATGTTGAAAAATACCACCTACACTAACATTAACCCCCAAGAAAACAATATCTTTGAGTTCAAATTTTCTATTTATTTATTTAAGATCTGTGTATCTCTTCTACCTGTCATCAACTTCATTCAATTGATCACGAATGAGCTCCACTTTCTTTCCCATTTCCATTAACATTTTAGGGCCCACTAAAAATCTATCCTTTATACTCTCCCAATTGATGAAAGTCCTACACCTTCTCCCATAAAACACTTCAAAAGGAGCCATTTTTAGCAAATCCTGATAGGGGTTATTGTACAAAAACTCAACCAATGAAAGGTATTCTTCCAACTTGTACTACTAATCCATGTAGTACATCGTGAGCATATCCTCCATAACTTACTTGACTCGATAAGTTTATTGATTTGTTTCTAGATGGTATGCTAAACTGAAATTTAGTTTCATTTCCAAAGGTGAATTCAGGGTTTTCCATAATATATATGTCATCATTAGATCCCTATCTGAAATTATTAGCTCTCAAACTCCATCCAATCTCAAGAATTCATGCACAAATAATTTTGTAAGCATGGATGAATCATATTTTATATTTCCTAGTTTAAAATGAGCTACTTTCGTCCATTTTTCAACAACAACAAGAATCATATCATGTTTATTCTTCAACATAGGAATCCCCTACACAAAATCCATGCTAAAAAAATGTCCTTTATAGTACGGAATGTTGTGTGAATACAACAGACCAATACGATGCATGTGCTCTACTTTTACACGCCGACATTACAAATAGTGAGAAATGTAATTTATCATGTCGTTTTTCATTCCTTTATTAAAAAATTGTTGTTTCACATCAGTAAGCATTTTAGTTACTCCAGGATTCCCATATTATGGTGAGTCATGAAATTTCTTCATAAATTTTATCCTTAAGTCATTTACCGAAGGTACATAGACCCTACCTTTGTATTTCAAGATTCCCTCATTATCAAATTTGAATCCTTCATACCTTAAAATAATTACAAATATTCTTCTAATGCAACCTTAACATGCTGATAATATGAATATGTTAACATTTGTTTCTTTACCTTTTCCTTGAATTGAGTCTTAGGGGTCAAAATCACGGAATCATGCTTTTGATAGATTACTGCATATGCCACTCTATTATCATTTTTTATGTAACTTATATCAAAATCATACTATGATAAGAATTAAAGCCACAAATGGTTTATTTCATTTAAGTTGGGTTGCATGAAGGTATACTTCAGGTGCAAGTGGTCTATTTTCGATTCAAATGGCTTTCCCAATAGGTCATGCCTCTAAACATGAAGTGCTTACACTAATTTCAATAATCTCTAGATCGTGGGTAACATAGTTAAACTAATTTACCTTTAAATTTCTACTCTTGTATGTAATTACGCAGTCACTGAAACTTTCACTAGAGGCATCTGTTAACTTAGTGAAGCTTCCATTAGGGAATATAACCTTCAAAATAGGTGTTGTAGTTAATTTCTCTTTCAGAAAATTGAATTCATTATCACATTTTTCAGACAAATTTCTTATCTTTTCTCTTTAGTGAAGTTATTGGAGAAACAACTTTAGATGAGTCTTTTACAAATTTTCTATAGAAACTAGCTAGCCCCATGAAGATTCTAACTTCATGAACATTTCTTGGAGCTATAAATTATGTTATAAAAATAGGTGTTGTATTTAATTTCTCTTTCAATAAATTGAATGCATTATCACATATTTCATACCAAACAAATTTCTTATATCTTCTTTGTAGTGAAGTTATGGGAGCAACAACTTTAGGAAAGTCTTTTACAAATCTTCTATAGTAACCAGCTATCCCCATGAAGCTTCTAACTTCATGAACATTTCTTGGAGCTAGAAATTATGTTATAGCCTTACTTTTTTAGGGATCTACAAATATTCCTTCGTTGTTTATGATACGAATGAGGTCTTGCACTGCATTTTGATAGAAGGAAAACTTAGAATTTTTTTAATATAATTTCCTTTTTCTAAGTATGACTAGCACTATTTTCAAGTTCTCATTATGCTCTTTAATACTTTTCAAATAGATCATAATTTCATCCAAGTAAACTAGGAAAAATCATTCTAAATATTATTGAAAAATGTTATTCATTAACTTCATGAATGCAATAGGTGCATTCGTGATTCCAAATAGTAAAACTGTGAAGTCATAGTGGCCATATGTTGTCCTATAAGTAGTCTTGTGTATGTCTTCATAATTAATTCTTGTCTGATGGTAACCTGATCCTAAATCAATTTTGGCATAGAATGATGCATCACATGTCTGATCAAAGATATCATCTATCCTTGGCAAAGGAAATCTATTATTTATTGTTGTCTTTTTAAGCATGCGGTAATCAATGCATAACATTAGTGTGCCATATTTATTTTTAACAAAAATGACTGGTGCTCCCCAAGGAGACGTAATATTTTCTAATGAATCCTTTGTATATAAAATCATGTAGTTGTGCCTTAAGCTCCACTAGTTCTATTGTGGTCATTCGATAAGGATCCTTAGAAATAGATTCAATTCCAATTTCAATACTCATTATGAAATCAAATTCACGTATCAGAGAGAGTCCATGTAAGGCACTTGAAAAGGTATTTAGGTATTCTTGTAACAACAAATAATCTATAAAATAAGTATTACCTTTTCCCTGTAAATATGATATTTTTATTGGATAATCCATGCAACATTTGTTATTAGCTCCTTTAGGTTCTTTTTATTACCTGAATGATTTTTTTTTTCTACAAGTCATCCATAAATCTGATTTGTTTTTCATAATACTTAACATCTCCCTTATGTTGTGATAACCATTTTACACCTATAATGACATCGTACGAACCTAAAGGAGCTACGTATAATTCTATTTATGTTGTAATACTAGGCTGTTCCAATGTTGTGCTCAAATACATTTATTTATTGTGTGGAAAACATTGTTCCTGTATTACACAGTCTATGATTTCTTCATATAACCATAATTTATTTTTAATTTTTTAGATAACTTATTTGAAATAAAGGGCACCAATATAAAAAATAATAGTTACAAGTAATCTATATAACTTACCCAATACTTCTACAAGCATGGCTTACTTTTCATCTTTCCTATTTACTACTCCAACATGAATTCTCTATTGCTTGTTGTTATCTTTGTTTCTTAGATGAAAATTGTTTGTGTAGTGATCACAACCACACTTAAAGAATCCTCCTATTGGTCCATTCCTTTCTATTATGTTGACATTAACTGTTTTTCTGTTTATACCATTTTTCTTATGGTTTGCAGTAAGATTTGGTGTTATATTCTTCTTCCCATATTTTTATTTATTGCCCACATTTTTCCACAAAGTTTTCTTTAGAGCCAGCATTGATGGTGAGCTAAAATTATTTTTCCTTTTCTTGTCACTGTGAGTAGATATAGCCTTCAACTTATTCTCTTGATGGATGACCTTTCCAAATAATGCCTCCATGGTAAAAAAACCATGTACATCCACTTCGCTGCCTATAATGTGATTAAATCCATTGATGAAATTTCTAATGCAAAACTTCTGATCAACTTGGTATTGGGGAACATATTTCAACAATTTTGTAAAAATTTTCAAGTACATTATTACACTCAACATTCCTTCTACTAAGGTTTCAAATTTATAGATATTTTGGTCATAGTACAACTATAGAAACCATCGCTATCTAAAATAGAACTTGAACTTATCCTAGGTGATGTTAGCTACATGAATCCCTAGTTCTACCTTCTTACTATCCCACAAAGAGGAAGCCTCATTTGAGAGATGATACGCACCCCAAACTACCTTAGTTTCTTGATAAAAGTTCCTGATGGTGAAATTATTTTGCATCTTGCTGAGCCAATTCTCAGATCCATCACCTAGAGTTGTCCCATCAAATTTTTGGGGAAGGATTCTATAATTCCCACCTCTTTCGTGCATCATTTCTTTAACTAGATTTAAATACATTGATCTAGAACTATATTGATAGTATGTGATCTCATATGGATTATTTAGTGAAACATGTGATTTTTTAGAACACGTGGTGCTAATATAGTATTATGATCATAATTTTAGTTTTCTTGCACCTATATGGTTATGGATACTAGCAGGACATGATCCAGTTAGTTTATATGATATATGATAGATGGTTACCGATGTTGTTGTATACTTTAATATAATTTCTTGATAACGGTAATTTGGATGTCATCATGTAATATCTTAGATGGATATTATATCTTGATTTACTGTAAATGCATGTTGTTAGAGTATATTTATCTCATTTTGATATCGATTGTTGTATAGATTAGAATTAATATGCACGATTGGTTTAATTATTAATATATTGTTATTATTCTTTGATTTATTGTATAGAGTAGTTATATTTAACAAATTAATTGAGTGTGCAGATTTCATGTCACAGAGGAGGATGTGGTTTCTAGAGTTGCACCTCCAGTTACACAAGTGACTGACTGGACTGAGTCCTTTGGCCATGCATGATCTTTGTGTAACCTTTTGTGTTTTTTCCTTATTAATTTGTGAGACACCATTGGTGATTCCTAATTTACCTATGTTATTATACATTTGTTAATCTTTGTACTAAACCATTTTAAGGACCTAATGGTCCCCACTTTTATTAGTGATGTTATTATGGTAGTAATCTTGTTGTTAGTGGGTTGGCACTTCCTAAACAAAATTTGGGTGGGCCCCACCACTTCTTCTTTTGAGCCACTTTACCCAATCTCGAAATTGGGGAAAATGTGGCATTTGTAAGGGTCTCTTTTCTCATTGGGGGTCTCCCTTACACTGAAATGGACCCCTTCGACCCTACCTATGGCTAGGGGGGTCTATTTTCAAGGTAATATGATATTTTACCTCCCATTTAACCCCTCTCATGTCACCATTTTGTAAGTTTGTTTGACTTTTATTTTTTCTTAAAATTTGACATAAGCTAGGTTATTGGAATTTTAGAAAATTTGGGAGTTTTCTTCCTAAAATGTCTTTTGTTTTATGTTTAATGGGATTTTCAGAATCTTGTGTTGGAGAATGAGATGGGTGACATGTGTCACCCTCTTATTTGTAAGTATTTGTAATGGCTTCTTCTTTTTGTACCTCCTCTTAGAGAAGGGTAGGGAATTTTGTTTCTCATTTTCCTTATTGGGTGTTGGAGAGAGCTTGGAGCTTGGGAAAGCTTGGTTGTTATTGAAGTTTGATAGCTTTTTTTGAGGTAGGTCTTCATACCTCTTCTTTTTGTTTTGTATGGTATAATATGCAAAGAAAAATGGGTTTTGGATTCTTCAATGGTTTCATGTGGTTATGGGTGTCTTTGTAAATATGGTTTGTTTTTATTTTCTCCATCCATCCTATTTTGTGGTGGATTTTGGAATTTTTGGGAAAGAGGGAGGAAACCCCCTCTTACAACACATGGCTTGATGGGAAATCCATGATGGTCTTTCTATTATTTTCCTTCCCTCATATGGTTTGATGTGGAAGAATGACTATTCATATTGTTTGAATCTCATCTTCTATCCTTGTTAAGGAAACAATGCTTGGTTTGAAAATCCTTCCAAGGAGGAGGGTTGGTGTTTGGGATGGAGTGATAAGGAGGGTATTATGGATGGAGTGATAAGGAGGATATTATTGATATTATTTTTGTGTTTCTAGGGATGGATCACCATATGGTTTATAATGGGATCTTTGCCACTCTTCCCTATTGAGGAAATGTGTAGTCTCCTCTTGTATTTTTGCGGTTACTTGATATGCTTTCTCATGGTGTAATATGGTGTTTTTTTCATCCTATGTTTACCCTCATACATGTTTAAATTTGAGGCATGCATTTTATCCCTCCAATGGGCTTGTAGGGAGGCTAGCATGTCCTCCATTGCTGGAGATTCCATGTGATGATGTCATTTGGTTGGGTGGAAACCGAGCCTCTTTCTGTAGTGAATTGAAGACTTTCATATGGAGTGGAAGCTTAGAAAATATATTTGTGGCATGGAGGAGAAAATTTCAAAGTTTTTTCCATGTTGTTTCCATATTTTGGGGAGGGATTTGTATTTGTACTTTAAAGTGTAGCTTTTTGCTAGTTGTGGATATCGTTGTATGTCACTTCCTTCTTGAGAGAAAGAACTATAAATTTGTAACTAATGCTTTTTTAGGCCCGTGGAAAAGATTATTTTCCAATAGTGTGTTATAAGGTTGATTCTCTTCCTTTTAGATATGTATCTTTTTGAGATATCAGTAAATTCGAAATGAATTTTTCTTGAGGTTGTAATAAAATAGTACAATTCTTTATTTAATGTCCTTCTGTAAAAAAGTAGAGAAAGAATTCATATTATTCATGATATAGATACTTATTTAATTGATATTCCTCACTCTATGTTCATAATATTAGAAAAAGAGAAAAGAAATATATTTCTTTGCAAATTATCTTAAAGTTCATGCTTATGGTTTTGTAAATTATGCTAAAGTTTAGCCTTATTGTTTTTCAAATTATCTTAAAGTTTAACATTAAACTTGTTTGTGGAATAAGATAAATTTTGGTTTAGAACTAGTTTATAGAGATAACATTTTAAAAAAAGAGTAAATTCCTTCCCTATATTTAATTGTTCATTTGTAGGATTTAAAGATAATGGTGTTTGGCAAGATCTGTATTATTTTTTAATATTATTTAATAAGCCTAATATAATTTTTAATTGAAAAGATGTTATGTGAATCATATATCTTCAATTAGATATTATGTTAATCGTATATATTAAAAAGGATCATATCTATTGGTTTTTTCTCCATGTATATAACAACCAAATAAAATTTGAGTCGGAAAAAAAAAAAATAAACTCATATGAAAACAAACCGACCAAATTTGTTTAGCGCTCCCAGAACCGAAAGGAGGGACACACACAGAGAGTGAAACATCCCAAGTGGCCTTTTAAATCTGTTGTTTTATTTGCCTAATATTAAATAAAAAATATCCAGAGATGGCTGCAACTCTTTCTCCGAGAAAACAAGGATATTATATGTATGTGTGTGTGTCTATATATATATATATATATGTGTGTGTGTGTGTGTATGTATGTATATATGTACATACATATATATGCATATGTATGTACATATACATACATATATACACACACATATATGCATACACACACACACAATATATATATACCATAAAAAGAGAGAAATCCCCAGATGGCTGCAACTCTTTCTCTGAGAAAACAAGAATATTATATATATATATGTGTGTGTGTGTGTGGGGGAGATAAGTAAATTTGAGTTGTATCTCCTGACCCCCCTCTCAAAGATATGGTATAAATCTGCAGCAAAACAGAAAGGGGGTTTTTATTGCACTACAAAAAAAATGATTTAAAAAAAAAAAAAAATCTGGGTCGTCCCCATCTCTAGAAGAACACAAGAAGAAATAATAGATAAACAAAAAATTTCAGTCAAAACCGATGCTTCGTTCTACCCTGTACCAACATTTCTATTGCTGCCACTTGAGATGAACTATGTACCCAGAAATATTAACAATAATATTAATAAAACAAAATAATAAAACCCTCGGCACCTGCAACAAAACAGGAAACTAGCAATGGTTAAGGAGAGATTATAAGAATTAATGAGATGGAGTAGTAATAAGGAAATAAATGGAAAAAATAAAAAAATAAAAATTATCCTCCGTGACTGCCATGAGAGTTATGAACCTGTAAACTATTAGAAAATACAAATGAGATGCAAGAGAAAAAGGAAAAGGATTTGATAAGGAAATCCATAAATATTTTAGGGTTAACTTTTCCCCAACTACGAACTACAGTGGAGAACCATTCAATCCGAGGGATAAGAATCAACTTGGACCTCCACTTATTTCACGTTGACCATTCATTTAGATGAGGAAAAATAGATTTATGAATTCATATTAATTTTTTCTCCCTCCCCTTTATGTAGTGAAAAGTTGAATAGTTTTAGGTATTGAAAATGTAAAGGTGATTAACAACTTTCTTTTTTATGTTTTGTTTTAATAGATGAATAAATATTTAATCTAAGTATTAAATTTTAAAGTAGAGTTGGGTTCATGATATTTAAATGAAGGATAATGCTCTTATACGGTGCCATAAAAATAAGGTTTTATTTAAATTAAACAAAATGGTCTATGAAATTTCTTATAGATTCGTTAAGTAAATTATTGTTTGTTGAGTAAAAATGTAACCGTTTTAATATTAAGATAATTTCCTCTCTCAATAAAATAAATAAATAGAAAATCTTGTGAAAGAAGTACGAAACTCTTTAATTTATTACAGAGTGAAGACGTCATTTGGAGTATTCTAATTTAGAAATATTTTCATTTGTTTGGGATTATATTCTATTGGTTAAGTCAGAAAATACTAAACACATCTAAAACTTGTTTGATTCCTTCGCATGGTAGGAATTTGGTAATATATCTAAAACAACTTCAATTAGAGCAGATTATTGTAGATTTTGTATGAGCGATGGCGTGGATTATAACTCCTTTTTTTTGGTGATATTAAGAATAATAAGTGGTATATAACGTAACTTTATAACTCCTTGTTAATCTTGACAACTCCTTTCATAGTAGTTAGTTAAGGTTGGGTATCTTTGTTAGCGCAAATATAACAGGGATGATTTCTTTAACAACTATGAAATTGTGTGAGTAGGACCTTTGTGTTAGTTTTTCCACTTATTGCTTCTTAATGGAGTTTTTTGTTGAATTAGAATAATTAAAATTAATAAGGTTTTGAATCTATGATAATGCAAAAATAATTCTAAGATGTTTGGTTTGCCCTTTAGTGGTGGAGACCCTAAAAATGTAATTAGTCTTAGTAGTGCAAACAATGGTGTTGTAGATCAAAGCTTTCTTTCATCATTTCAAAATGTAAATTACATTTTGATATAATTGTCATTGGTTCTTGTTATCCAATTTTTCCCCTTGTGAAAAAATGAGTAAACAAAATCTTACACATGAGAGGTGGAGCGGTTGGTTCAGTCATATGAGCTCACATTCAATTTCAAAAATCAGGTTATAGGAAGGATCGTCAATGAAATGCAGGGTCGGAAAATCAATGGCCAATGGGAATGACAAAGGATATCAGAGCTCAAGATGAAGAAGAATGGAGAAAGGATCAAATTTTAAAGACTTTACATTTTTTGGCACTTCAGAGAAAACCAAGGGAAACAAATGTCAGCAATGTCCAAAACCCGAAACCCTGAAAGTCTGAAATTTCAAACTTTCAGGTTTCAGGGTTTCAGAAAATCTCAGGCAAGTTGGAAAAATCAGCCCTAAATGTCCAAAATCCTGAATTCTAAAAGTCCTAAATTTTAGACTTTCGGGGTTTTACGGTTTCGAAGATTTTGGGAATCATGCCACAAAGTAGCGAGCAAAAAGCTTGAAATCCCGAAAGTCTGAAGTCTGAAATTTCAGACTTTAGAGTTTCGGTGTTTTGGACTTTGGAGTTTCAGAAGTCTCGAAGCCCAAAACATGAAGGTGCCCCTCAATGTCGAAAACTCTGAAATTTCAGACTTTCAGGTTTTTGGGTTTCACACTTTCGGAACTCTCAGGCCATTTTTCACAGAATGACAAGTCAACCTTTAAATGGCCATATCTTTCGATTGGAAGCTCGGATGTGAGTAAGAGAGGACTTTTTGGAAATCTTAAAGTATCCTCTACGCAAAAATATTTAAATTAGTTGTATTAAGCTATTAAAAATGAAAAATATAGTTCACCATTTTTTGAGGTGTCCTAAGTTTCTCACATACCACCATAATGAAGGTATGGGTTTTTTCATGGCACCCACTACTGTTATAGAAGAATTCAATACATTTTAGGGGTAGTTGAAGATGGATTTAATATTTATTCTATCTCCTCTAATTCTTCTTATATATTGTAAGGAGGTACATTTTTCTAAAGGTTGGATAATTTTACTTTGCACCCTCCCTTCTTCTCTGGTATGTAACTAGATTTGGGGAGTTCAAACCTCCCATCTAAATTGTAAACGCAATCTTTCCTCTTTACCATTATAATGGATTGTATCAAATTCTCAGAGAAATAAAAATAATTTTGTGGATGATTTCAACCCTCTCTTGTGTTCATTGCATTCTCCTGATCTCTCAGTGTAGTTTTGGTTAATTGTCCAAGGTGGTTGCAATATATGTTTTATGGTTTGTGTTTAATGTCAAAGTAGGTATTGAACATTCCTTTGGTGCATCACCTATGTTAGAATGGGTTTAATTTCTTGCATATTCTTAACCTTGTCTCTTGGGCGAGTTAGAGAAGATTTCAGGATAGATCCTGTACAATATGAATGTGTGCATCTGAATAGAGGAATAGGAACTGGAAATCATTAGGAGAGCTTTCCCAATTTCAAATTCCTACACGTTGGGAAAAGCTTCATGTCATGCAATCACACTGAGAGTTTCAACCCATCGAGTTGCAAACATTCTGGGGTGCTATGATTATGCATTAACCGTTCTTAAGGACAAAAAATGTTTCAATTTTTACTGAATTGTTGTGTGTTTTGGTTCACAAAATTTGGGCCATTTCATCTGGTATTAGAGCTCAAGTTCCAACACTTGGCATACTAGGAATAATTTAGTTTTTAACCAAAATATTGGTTGTTTTCCCATCTAGAAATAAGGTTTCCACTAAACCATTTTGTTTCCTCATGCATCGGTCAAACATCATAATTTGGCATAGATCACAACACCTCTAAAACAACTGTTTTGGGGAAAGGTTCTACTAACAATATGTGTGGTGAATGATTACAAGATTAAATTACTAAGAACCAGCAATGGTGATCAGAACACAAATCTTGATCACTTTATTTTTTTTACAACAATTGGTAAAAGTTGGAAGATTCGCTCATAGAATAACGTGTAAAATAGCTCCGTGAATTCCATAGCAGAGATCATTTAGGATGGTCATGTTCTCTAGTGACATGAGATGTCACAAAAACAAATAAACCCAATTTATAAGATCATTTGATCCTTTTATTGAAGGAATTTTATCGTTACATTTGAAATATAAGAATTTTGTTTTGATTTTGACCTATGGTTTAGGGAGATTTAGTAGAAGACTGAAATCTACCATTTCTAACCTTTAATATTCTTCCATCTCAATTTATTGAAACAATTGGTTTTGTGAAAACATATTTGGGAGCTAGTTTTTCAAGTATTTTTTGGAGGCCTCTTGTCATTTTTCACAAAAACAAACTAGTGAATCACATAAATCAGGTTTGAAAATGAGGTCACAACTAGAGTTTTGGGTATTAAAATTATATTTTCTATGGTGCATCAGATTCACTATATAAATGAGAATAGATGAGAGTTGATAGAACAACATGTCAAGTTGGGATTGATTGTTTTTTAAACCCATTTCGTACCCGATTTAACTAAAAATCTTCTTAAATGCAATAACAAAACATTAATAGTTCACCCTGACAAGGTGCTTCTAGTTTGAGATTCATCCAAATTTGGGTTTTGTATGTCTTGTTTGAATCCCTATATAATAGAGTATTGGTTGGATGTGTTTTTTTTACCATTTGGGTATTTGATAGTTTTTTAGCCTTTTTGGCTAGATTGTAGAACAGAAGAACTAGGTCTTTTTGATTTGTTTGATGTCTTATGACACACTTGGAGGGTGAAAGATTTTATAATATGATTATTGTGATGTGTTACGTGTGTTCTAGGTTGAATTTTATCACCCATACAAATTGGATACTAATTGATTTGGTTTGAGTTTGTCATATTGGTCACCAAACATAGTCATGGTTGTTTTGCAAATTATTAGTGATTCAATAAGGGAGTGTATAATTGTTTATTAAATCTAATGGTATTCTATGGTTTTTTTTAGTTGATATTTCCCTTTGAGTTGATTTATTATTTTGGAAACTCGCTTGCAGTATTAAAAACCCCTGTTTTAAACCAAACAAAACCCTTTTGGGTATGGGCATGAAATAAAAAATTATACCTTCTTGTAGAGCAACCTAATAAGGGAAAATGGTCTTCCACGTCTTAAAGGTCAATTATTATAAATTAGAATAATTTTGGATCCTCGTGTATATGCTACAAGTCTCAATTTTATAACCCTCTTTATAAGAAAATTTACCATGAAACCTTATAAGCTTGATTTTCCTTTCAAAAATGTATGTGTGGATTAAGCATATTACTTGGATGAAACTGTTTGCTAATTTAAACTCCTTTAACTCATCTCTAATCAATTTATGATAAGGGGAAAGGATTTTTAGTGTCTCTTTTATACGATGGTTGTACATGAAGTGATATTTCATAGTTATTTAATCCCCTTCTCAAAAAATAAGAATACAATGAGCTATTAGAAACCGACTCTAGTTTTCACAACTTAAAAATTTCATTGACGTCGTCAGGATAACATTTAAGAATTAGCTTTAGTAATGTTTAACTTATTTATAACGCTTATTGAGCTCGACTGGCCATTTTCATACTATGATCATTCACTAAATTTTGGTGCAATGAAACATGGTTAAATCTTTTCACCCTAGAAGGCACACTTGTGAGATTAACCCTTATGGAATTGGTTAGAATCTTCTTAATTAATCTTGTTTACGACACTAAGACTTATGTGTAGAAATCATGGAATCACCCTCTTCCTCTTACATTATCTCATATAAAGAAGGATACTAATTATGTGACAAATAACAAATTTATCTCTCTCTCTCTCTCTCTCTCTCTCTCTCTCTCTCTCTCTCTCTCTCTCTCTCGGAAAACGATGAAATAACTAAGTGTTGATCACTCTTTTGGTTTGGTGAGATGTTTTACCAATGTTAGTGTTGACCCATGGAATTACCAATAAAATGGTGCAATTAAAGTGGATACAATTATTTGTAACCAAAATATATATGTATATATATAAGTACATTTACGTACTTATGCCTTATAAACAAGATTAAAATCGTGTAATTATATGTAAATGGGAAAAATCATAGAATACATATCTTTCATGATCCTTTTTCGACAAAAAATGGTATAGATTGTTATGCCCTTTTGATCTAAAATTGAAACAACCATAAGTTATAGTTTTGAAAGAAATAAGTGATGATTATTATTCTTAGTTGTGTGATACTCATATAATCTAGATTATACACTAAATTGATGGTCTTGTGTAACTAAATTAGGCATTTTGCTATCCTTTTAGGTCCTACATGAGAAAGAAATGTGAATGCTATAGGGTCACAATTGTTTCCCTAGATTGGATATCTTTTTTAGTTACCGGACTCTTAGGAGACCTCAATATAAGATCTCGACTTAGAGGACCCCTATTAACTTAGTAATTGATAAATGGTTTAACCCTTTTGTGAAGGCTAAAGAATGATGATTATCTATTCATTCCACATACCTTGGGGGAATACATCCTTTGTTATCGGTGTAAGCCCTTGTTAAGTAATGTGAATATTGATTGGGAATGAGACTTATGTTGCTATGGAGAACTCTTACAAAAACACATGGCCCCATTGCTTTTACCACTCAATAGGTTGGTGAAGTTTAAGATCCCTATATGAAATGGAGTCACCCTCTAGTAAAGAAATATATTTATATACATCTCCTTCAATCTAAATGGACTTTAGTGAATGAGTTAAATGTTCAGTTAAAGTTATCAAAAGTTTTGTATTTTGATAAGTGTTAGGTTATACCTTCCCTTAAAGGAAAATGTGTATTGACCCCTTGAAATCTTGAGGAAGGTATAAATAAAAATGTTTTCGTATCCCATCTAAGTTATATTTTCGTAATAATATCTTAAAAGTTTTTGAAAATATCCTTTTTGAATGACTTTTGTTTTGCCTAATTCATTCATGTATTCTCTTGGCTATAATGATAAAGAAACAATAAATTTAAGCAAACTTCTCATATGTATTGATTGAATTGAAATTTTTTTGTTTGTTGTTTCATTAAGGAGTTGTGGCTTGTTGGGGTGTATAAAGTACAAAAGTGTTTTGTCATTGTGGAAACGAGGTAAAAATTTAAATGATAATAAATTAAACGATCCTGTATATATTTTCTAAAGAAAATGTTGAATGACAATTGAGATGTCCTAGAAATTGATCCATGCTATGAAAGATTGAAACCAAACTAGAAAATCAATCCTAACTTGATGGTTATCTGGATATTTCACCCACAATTAATTGGTACTATCACTATGTGAATGTAAATAATAAATTATCAAATCAAGTCATTACCCCGTTTATTATGCTTGGTGTTAGGTGAGTCTTAATCCTTGACCCCTTAAGGAATAATGCATATGTTATGACCAATTTAGAGAGTCTTGTGAACCTTTTTCCAAATTTTTTAAGTTGAGTGTGAGCTAGAAGTTGAAGCCACTCGTAATCTTAATTTTTTTTTCTCTCTTCTTGTGTCATGTTTGTGGCACCTTGGATGGTTTTCAAGAGTGGGCTTGTGTACATCATGTATGCATAGCTTGTTAACCCCTCCAAGACAAAAAAAAATGGTTCCCTTGTCTTACCCAATAATAGTTCGCTTAAAGTGACCTTAATGTTGGACATATACTTACGTGTGACCGTGTAGGGGTATTAGACAATAATTTTAATAAAATTTCCTTAGAAGTTATAATTTTCCTTAGTTAAATTACTCTCAATGAGAGAAACACTTAATATAGGACCAAGTTTGAATTGATGGGACATTCTTGTTATTAGTAACAACCCCATGATATGACAAGATACTGCATGAGGCCATATCTTTACCTCTCCCAGTGACTTCCAGGAGGAATTCCAATTCTAGGGGATGGGGATGTAGTGCCCACTTCTTTCTTGCATCATATCATTTGCTGACTCATTTCATTTACTAGATTTATAGACATTGATATAGAACTATATTAATAGGATGTGATCTCATATGGATTATTTGGTTACCACGTGGTTTTTATAGCATATTATGATCATCATCTTATGGTTATGGTTATGGATACCAACAGGACGTGATACAATTAGTTTATTTGATATATGATGGATGGATATTGATGTTGTTGTCTACTTTGATATCATTAGTTGATAATGGCAATTTGGATGTCATCATGCAATATATTAGATGCATCATATATCTTAATTTACTGTGGATACAAATTGTTAGAGTATATTTATCTCATTTTGTTATTGATTGTTGTATGGATTAGAATAAATATGTATAATTCCAGGTTTAATTATCAATATATTATTATTATTCACTAATTTATTATATCGAGTAGGTATGTTGAATGTGTGAATTGAGTGTGTAGATTTCAGGTTACACAGGAGAATGTGAGTTTCACAGTTGCACCTCAAGTTACACAAGTGACTGTCTAGGCCGATTCCTATAGCCATGAATGATCTTTGTGTAACCTTGTGTGTACGTGGAATATTCATTTACGGGACTCCATTGGTGATTCCTAATTTACGTATGTTATTTTTAATTTCTTAATCCTTGTAGTAAACCAGGTTAAGGGCCTAATGGTGCCCACTTACATTACTGATTTTATTTTGTTAGTAATCTTGTTGGTAGTGGGTTTGAACAACCTAAACATCATTTGGGTGGGACCCACCACCTCTTCCTTTGAGCCATTTTATCCAATCTCGAATTTGGGCAAAATGTGGCATTTGTAACGGTCTCTTTTATCAATGGGGGTCTCCCTTACACTGAAAAAGACCCCTTGGACCATAACTATGGGTAGGGGGGACCCTTTCGAAGTTCAAATGAGATTTTCACTCCCATTTGACCCCTCTCATGTCACCATATTTCAAGAGTGTTTGATTTGTGCGTTTTCTTAAAATTTGAAGTAAGTTGGCCTATTAGAATTTTAGGAAATTTGGGAGTTTTCTTCGTAAAATTTATTTTGTTTTATGTTTAGTCGGATTTTGGGAATCTTGTGTTGGAGAATGAGATTGGTGACGCATGTCACCCTGTCAATTTTGAGGATTTTTTATGGCGTCTTCTTTTTATATCTCCTCTTGGAGAGGGGTAGATCCTTTTGCTTCTCATTTTTACTGTTGGTAGTTGGAGAGAGCTTCGAGCTAGGAGCTTGGAGCTTGGGAGATCTTGGTTGTTATTGACGTTGGATAAAATATTTTTAATGTAGGTCTTCATACCTCTTGTTTTTTTCTATGGTATAATATGAAAAGAAAAATGGTTTTTTGATTCATAAATCCTTGCATGTTGTTGTGGTTGTCCTTGTAAATCTTGTTTGTTTTTATTTTCTCCATCTATCCTATTTTTTTGTGGATTTTAGAATTTTTGGGAAAGAGGGAGGAAACCCCCTCTTACACCACATGGTTTGATGGGAAATCCTTGACCGCCTTTCTATTATCTTCCTCACCTCATATGGTTTCATGTGGAAGAAGGACTATTCATATTGTTTGAACCTCGTATTATATCCTTAATATGGAAACCATGTTTAGTTTGAATATCCTTACAAGGAGGAGTCTTGAAGTTTGGGATGGAGTGACAAGGAGGGTTATATTGATATACTTTTAGTGTTCCTATGGATGGATCAAAATATGCTTTGTAATGGAATCCTTTCCACACTTTCCCATTGACGAAACATGGAGTCTCCTCTTGTGTTCTTGTGGTTGCTTCATTTACTTTGTCATGGTGTATGGTGTTCTTGTCATCTTATATTTACCACCTTACTTATGAAACTTTGAGGCATGAATTCTCTCTCTCCCGTGGGCTTGGAGGGAGGCTAGCATGTCCACCATTAGTGGAGATGGCATGTGATGATGCCATTTGGTTGGGTGGAAATTGGGCCTCTTTCTCTTGTACATTGAAGACTTTTATATGGAGTGGAAGCTTTGAAAATATGTTTGCATCATGGAGGAGAAAAGTTTAAATTTTTCGTCATGTTGTTTCCCCTTTCTTTGGGAGGCCTCTGTGCTTGTACTTTAAAGTGTAGTTTTTAGCTAGTTGTGGATATCATTTCATGTCACTTCCTTCTTGAGAGGAATAATTATAAATATGTAACTAATGGTTTTTGGGCCCATGGAAAGGATTATTTTCCTATAGTGTGTTGTAAGGTTAATTATCTCCTTTTGAGATTTGTCTCTTTTTGAGATATGAGTATGTCGGAAATGAAATATTCTTGAGGTCGTAATAAAATAGAACAATTATTTATTTGAACGTCCTTTTGTAAAAATGTAGAGAAATAACTCATATTATTTGTAATGCCCCGTGCATCGAGGACTTTTGGTTCCGCCACCTTGGCCTCCTCCCAACCACCCGGCCTGCAGAATTTTGACCACAGCGTCTTGTCTGTCCTTGCGCGAGGTGTGAGCGGAGTCACGTTTTTCTTCGCCGTGATCTCCTTTTGATCCTCTTTCAATGTGTACAGGTGGGGGTTAGGTGCGTTTGTTTTTCCTTGTGCATTTTTTTCTTCTTTCCTGGCACGTTTTTCTCTACCCTTGGTGGCTGCGTGAGTCTGGTTTGATGTGGGTACAGATGAAGCTACAAGATAGTGTAGCAGGCGTGGTTACCTCCTGGGTGGCGTCCTTGGGTGGCTGCGAGGTGTGGTTTCTTGCCTGGGGGATTTACAAACAACAACCTGTGACAGTGAATTACCCTAGGCGGCAGGAGCATTTCGGTGACGGCAGAAGCCGTTTTGAGCACTTCCAATGAGCAGGCTGTCCAACTACCTTGTTATCCGTTTAGTTTTGACTGCATCCTCAGTTTCGGATTTTCTCCTTCAGATCTGTTTCTCAAAATCAACTAGTGACAGTGAGAGTGTTACTTAGGAGACCAGATGAAGTTTATCGCAAGGAGTCTCTATTGAAACCTTTCTTCTAGTTTTGTGATGTAACTCATGGAAGAGAATCTCATAGACGTGGATCTGTTTCATTTCATTCAGTATGTTCATGAAGCACGATTTGCTTTTGCAATAATATGAGCCTCTTAACGAGTCACCAAGTCAGCAGGCATAAAGGTTTCTGTTGGAATTACCACCCCTTCAAGCTTCAACTGTAATGTTTACACCGAGAGTTTGATGCTGTCCCCCAAATCGATGAAGGATAGAAGAATTAAAAAGAAACTGGATGTAGTTGGTTGAAAGGCAATAAAATGGTGGCATGCTTTTGTGTAAGGGACAGATCATCACAACCCCGGGCAGGAGGATCTATGCAATGTTGGAGAGAATGTCTTGGGAGATGAAGGTTAGCGTAGGATATTTGTCAGATTCAGAACATGTGCTGAGTGAACAGGGCTTTTCTCGGAAATGAAGGTCCTGCAATGGTTGAAGATATGTAAAGTGTTTACAAGGGAGTTGTGTGTAGTAAGGAGAATGTGTAACACCTTCAACCCACCCTCTCTACATGATGCTGTGAGATTAAGATTAAGATTGGCACCCGGGATGGCATTGGCATTGTATGATTGTACATTGAAGTGTTGGAAATGTGTTTTTTTTTTTTATTCAATCTAATTTTATTCCCAATGAAAATGTTCTTATGGACATTATTGGTGCTGCTAAGTGAAGCAGGCTGTAAGCAATGGGCTGCACATTTTCACTAATAACAAGGTGCATCATATGGAACTGCAGCGATAAGAAGGAATCAGACTTTATTTTCACTTTCAAAAAAGTATTCTTTTCTGAGTGTAAGAAGATTGGACTGTGCTATTTACTTCATCAAATTTGATGTATGGTATGCATCTCTGGGATGAAAAGCAAGAAGAGAGTAGGTGGAGATTGGGAAAAGCAGGAGAGTACTGCTTGAAGGAAATGGAAAGCTACTTGGGCGGAGCAAGAAATGTGAGAAAAAAACCTGCAGTAAATCCAATGCTAGGAGACTACGAGGAGAGCGTCTCTTGATATTTTCTTTTCTCCAACTTTGTCATATGTATGGTCTTTTTCTCTGGATTAATTGGGTAGTCTTGTGGCCAAGGGCATCGTGCTTTTATTCATCACAGACTTTTTTCAAGGAATACTTGGTTGATAACAGTCTTGATGACCTCATAGGACTGCTGAAGCGAGGGAAGATGGAAGACATCTCCTCGAGTTGTTTCCAGTGCAGAAGCGTACTACGAGGTGGTGTGAGGTGGTTTTGTGAAAGGACTCAACTGTTTAAATTTCTGCCCCATCTATCTATCCAGTTATCACTTTTGGCCCTTTGACATCGCCAAGCAGCAGTACTCACATCCTTGTCTCATGCTATTGTTTATGCTGGTTTCGTTGTGGAGTCTGTATGACCTGTTGAAGCTGGAGAAACAGGCAAGATATTTCTACACTTTTCTACTATTATTTTATTTAAACATATTGTGAAATCGAACCACTTTCCTTGCATTGTTTTGTCAGTTGGATGTCATGAGGGAGATTTCCCTTCTGCTTGTGTCTCTTGGTTTTAGCGTGTGAGCGTGATAGAATGTGGGTCGAAAGGATGCGTGTGCCCTCTCC